>JAJEJO010000320.1:1063026-1111669 GCA_020662805.1 Glaucomys volans
GGCACTAATGTGAAGAGAAACCACGTTCTTCCATCAGGGTTGTGATTCTAATGCCTTCTGGAGGAGAGCGTTGGCTGTCTCCATCCTGTTGCCGAAAGACTCACATCTGAACTGATTCTAGAGCCTGTGGTGTGTGTTTGGGTTGGAGTTTGGAACTTGCGTGGGGTTGTCCGGGTTTTTTGCAGCAGCTGCTGCTACCTGATACCTGGAACCTTCTTGCTATTGAGGAACAAGTATTTCCTCTTGGCATTATGTGATTTTTGGCTATGACTCTGAAGAAGGGGAGGTATTGTGTCGTATCGCTTACCTTCATAAAAATAACTCTGGACCTCATGCAGGTCCAGGGAGTGTTCTTGAAAGCCAGGTTGCTGCTCTGCAAGGCTAATGATCCAGTGGAAGGAAAGGCGATTGGGCTGGGCCCTGGAACAGAGTATAAGTCCACTCACAGCCTGTGCTTTACCCAGCACCATGGAACCTCAGTTACCTCATTTTTCAAGTGAGACTCAAAATCCTGACACAGCTTAACTTGTGAGAATGTTGCAGGCATCAGTGAAAATAAACATGAAGACCCTTGGTGACCAGAGATCCCTAAAAGTGAATAGCAAGCAAGTCATACACCAAGAGCCAAATAGGAACACAGGTCCTTCCAGCCCTCCCCCGAATTGGTCACCTCCAGGAAGCTATTTGAGCCCAGCATTCCTAATTTAATACCAACTTAGTTATATTTGCTTGATTTATACTTGTGTAGATAGACATATTTACACATAGATAATCCACGGAGGAGAAAAAGGTTTTGGGAAGTGGAGCTTCATGTAAACCAGCACATAATGATCCCAACTGCAAGCTCAGGACTGGCTGGTCCACCATGGGGTGCAGGGGAATGGCCTTGCAATGGGGCCCAGCTTTGTTTCTGCACTGTTTCTGGATCACCATATTTTCTCTCTTAGTACCTTTGGACATTGTTTTGGAGTTCCCTCCTGCCATGTGCCTCCCTCTTTGTGACTCCTAGGAACACTTGAATCACAGGCTGGCACCATGGTACTTGCCTTCTGTAGGGCTCATTCCCACCTCGGCTTCTTTCCCAGGTTGCAGGCTCTGGCCTGTCTCAGTACTTGAACCCCGAGGCAATGATACAGCAAGTGCCTCTGTGCTCCCATCTGTCGAACCTGGTATGAGTCATTTTCCTGCCTGGGAACCAGTTCTCTTCCTGGCCTCACTGCGTGGAACAGAGCAGGCCCCAGCAAACCCATCGGTTAGCTGACTGTCTCTCACAAGTGCCCCTCCCTGGGACTGGGCCCTGGGGACCTGCTGCTGAGTCTCCTGGCTCAGGGCCTGTTGAGTGATGGCCTTGACACACTTGCTATTCCACTACCATTTACTTCTTGGTACCTCTACATCCTGTTGAAAACTCTGGAACTGATGTCAGATGTTTCCAGTCAGGTCCTCAGGATAGGTTCTGTGTGGATATTATGTGGATCCTTCACTTTCTTCCCACTCTCAGCCCTAACTTGTCACCACTCAACACATGTCTCATTCCCAAGTTGAGAGAGATGACACATGAGGGCTGGGATGGGCATGCTGTGCTTAGACAGGACTATCTTTGTAGGCCACCAGCTGCTGCGGTCCACAGGTGTGTCTTTGGAGGAGTCAGCATCCTCAGATTTGCATGAGGACATTTGCCTGAAAAAAGAAACAATCTCATGGTCAGGTTGAGCCGCAGTGGGTGGTGCCCGGTGGAAGCCAGTTCTAAACTGACAGTGCTGCCTCAGGAGGGGGAATGGTATGGTGGCAGCTTTGAGCCACCTGTCAGCATCTTCATGGGCAAATTGAGTGACAATAAACAGTGATCAGGACCTGCCAAATGAGCATCCTCAGCTGCAGAGAGCCAACAGGAAGACAGCAGTGGTGGAGAATGTCACTGTAGGTGATTAAGAGACAAAGTGACCTTATCCATAAGCTACAGGGTACTTGGTCATTTCTCCCACTGGATGTTATTATTGCTAGCAGCAGAGAATAATCTGCTTCCTTCTCTTCTTCACACTTTACCATGAAGCTTGCAAGCTGTAAAATTCCGTAGAAACTGGAGAGTTTCCTTCACAATGCCAACAAATGAGCTTCAAGAAAACTCACTCGCTGCCCTTTGCTCCACTGCCCAGCAAGTTGCCCACCAATTTATAAAAACAACTTGTATCCAAGTGACTTGGGAGGCTGAGTCAGGAGGATGTCGAGTTCAAAGCCAGCCTCAGCAACTTAGCGAGGCCCTAAGCAACTCAGTGAGACCCTGTCTCTAAATAAAATACAAAATAGGGCTGGGGATGTGACTCAGTGGCCGAGTGTCCCTGAGTTCAATCCCTGGTTCAAAAAAAAAAACAAAAAAAACCCCCCAAAACTAAAACAACTTGCAGACAGGAAAATCACCTCCACTTTAAAAAAGAAATAACATTTTAAATTCCTTTCTTTTTTCAGTGTGTGTTGCTTTATTTACGTCTTTGTTGCCTTAAGTAACTCTCCTCGCTTCCTGAAGAAACCTGGCAGTAGCCTGCCTTCCTGCCACTAGAGTGAGGTGTTTGAGGTATTTAGCCACGTGGGCTTCCTCCCAGGGTCCTTGCAGACGGATCCTGCTTCTGCCAAGTGGTGTCCTTGCTTGGCTCCATACAGTGTTGGCCTGCTTTGCTGCGATCACGGTCAGCCACTGGATGTCCATCTCAGTGGGTTCCAGGCAGTTACCACTTGTATTGGAAGCGACACACACTCTGCTGTGGGAAGCGGGCACCCTAGGCTGCAGCAGCTTCCCCTGAGAGCCCTCCTCTCCTCTCTGGTTGGAGGGTGAAGCTGCATATGGTGTCTACTGTCTCTTCTGCAGTTACTATGGATTTGTTGGGATGGTTATTTACCCCTTCATCTTGCTACTTTCCTGAGATAAGTGTAAGAAGCATTCTAATTTAATCCCAAAGTAACAATTTCTAGGAGTTTTCTTTTAATTCATTATTCCAAATAAGTGTCTTTAACATCAAAAAATAAACCTTAATACTTCAGTGTGGTTTCCCTCCTGTTGGCGGGTTCCTTAAAGACTACACCTGAGATTGGCTTTTCTGTGGTGGAGGGTGCTTTTTAAGGTTTTTGATGGGGGGATCTTCGGTTTTACTTTCCCTAACATAATTTTGTTGATGATAATGTCATTGGAGTCCACGAGTACACTAATATGGAAATGAAGGCATGCTTTTAGATTTTATTTATATCTTAGTGCTCTGGAAAAAGAATCTCATCAGAAATAACTCAGTCCATTAAATACCATCCTTGACATTACTTTTTTGGGTTTGCTTGTTTTTAAAAAAGTTTTTCCAGGCTTTGGTTTTTTTTATAATTGTTCGAACCATACCAACAGGACTATGATGAATATTTTTAGACATGCTATTAAGATCTTGAAAAAAAATTATTTTCCATGTTGACATGTAGGATTTTGTTAATAATCTTTATTGTGATCGAGAACCAAGGTAGAATTTCTTAGCTAGACAAGAATGAATTTAGGGCTGGGGCTGTGGCTCAGTGGCAGAGCACTTGCCTAGCATGTGTGAGGCACTGGGTTCGATTCTCAGCACCGCATATAAATAAATGAATAAAATAAAGGTCTATCAACAACTAAAAAATGTTAAAAAAAGAATGAATTTAAAAAATCCTGACGTATTCTCTGAGTATTAGAAAAGATGTATAATTAGCCCTTCATATCTGTTGGTTCCATATTCATGGCTTCTACTGATCATGGATCAAAATGTTTGGAAAAAAATTGCATCTGTAGTGAACATATGGAGATTTTTTTTCTTATTATTATTCTTTAAACAAGACAGCATGAGAACTATTTACGTAGCATTTACATTGTAATAGGCATTATAAGTAATCTAGAGATGTTTTAAAGTATATGGGAGGATGAGTGTAAGTCACATGAATATACCAGAACATTTTATAAAGGGACTTGAGCCTCTATGGATTTTGATATCTGCCATAGGTCCTGGAACCATCCCTTGAGATACTGAAGTATTCTTTTTTTTTTGGTACTGGGGATTTAACCCAGGGGCACTTAACCACTGAGCCACATCCTCAGTCCTTTTTTTGTGTGTATGTGTGGTGCTAGGGATTGAATCCAGGGCCTTGTACTTGCTAGGTAAGTACTCTGTCAACCAAGCTTTATACCCAGCCCTTCTCAGTCCTTTTTTATCCTTTATTTTGAGACAGGGTCTTGCTGGGTTGCTTAGGGTCTCACTAAGTTGCTGAGGCTGGTCTTGAACTCAGTCCTCCTGCCTAAGCCTCCCAAACCACTGGGATTATAGGTGTAAACCACCTCGCCCGGTGAGATACTGAAGTATTCTAAAAAATATTACTCTGATGAAAATATTTAAGGGGGTTAATTAGCTGGGCATGGTGGAACATACCTGTAATTCCAGTGGCCAGGGAGCCTAAGGGCAGGAGGATTACAAATTTGAGGTCAGCCTCAGTAATTTAGTGAGACCTGCCCCTGGGTTCAATCCCCAGTGCTAAATAAATAAATAAATAAGTACATACATGCATACATACATAAAAAGATAAATAAATGGTGTTCTTTGAACCCTGGGAATCTTGAGGACAGACTATGCCTTGTTCATGTTTGCATCCTTCTTCAGTGTGGTGTTATGTAGATGGTCAGTGCAGTCAAGGGACTTGGTTCAGGTTGTGGTGAGCTGGGGGAACCTGGTGATGATTACCCTCCATCCTTGCATGACAAACCAGGAAGGATTTTGGAACTGGGAAGTTGAAGGTATTTAGAATCACTCAGGAGGCTCTGTGGGAGGGTGAATTGGAGTGAAGAGAGCCTGGAGGCAGGGGGAACATTGTAGGTGACTTTGCCCAGGAGACCAGGTGAACCAGGATGTGGTAAGGGTGGGTGGAGGTGGGCAGAGCTGCGGATGTCCTGGGTGCAGATCCACCATCCTTCATCTGCCATTACGGAAAATACCCAAAAAGGACTCTAAAACTGAAAAGGTATTTTCTTTGTAATTGATTTGGCAGTCAAACCTGAGCTTGCCCTGAACTCGTTTGGTGACAAAGCCTGACCTGGCCTGCTGGGATCCTTTTAAAATCCTTTCTGATCCCACTTGCTGTTCGTACAATGTATCGGCTGCAGAATTACTCACGTGTTCGATTAGGGGAGATTTCCCTGGATCATGCAGTTTTCTGTTTTTAATGTAATCCGTGAATCATGCTGTATATCTGAGAAGCATTCTGATGCAGCAGCTCTCTGGCCTGAGGTTTGGAACAAGGGGTTGCGAAGCTGTTTCACCTGTATTTACAGGATGAGGTCGATGAGACTGACAGATAAAACATGGAGGGAAGAACTGTGGGGGAAAATAATATGTCCCCCCTGGAAGACTCAAAGGGGAGTGACACTCCCTCATTGACCTGAGGAGAAGCAGCACTTTATGCAGGGCCAGGATAGGCCATTAGATAGGCCAGGATTTATCAGAAATGATATATGTTGGGCTGGGGATGTAGCTCAGTTGGTAGAGTGCCTGCCTCGCATGCACGAGGCCCTGGGTTCAATCCCCAGCACCACAAAAAGAAAAAAAAAAAAAAAAAAAAAAAAAAAGAAATGATGTATTTCGGATTGTTCAAGTGTCACTTGTACGGAATTTTGAATTCCATAGCAATCGGAGAAATTGGAATCACATCTGTGGATAAGTTCCTTGTGTTGCAAAGGTTTTGATTCTGTTTTCATCTTTATACTCTGGTTATGTAAGAGTATCATGGGGATCCTGGATGAAGGGAATAGGAAAATTCTGAGTCTATGTTTACAACTTCTTTCATAAGTCTAAGATTATTTCAAGATAGAAAGTTTAAAGGAATGAGTAGAATTGTTGTCATATCAGGGGATGGCCTCACCCATACTGCTTTGAAGTAGAGTCTATCTGTTAGCAGGAGACTGGTTTTCTTGGAAAATTAGGATTCTAAAAATACTTACCAAGTAAAATTTCAAAGTCAGATTTCTACCTCCTCCTCCACCTCTTTTTTTTTTTTTTTTTTTTTTTAAAGGCTGATCTGGTTTGTATCACAAGATTAATGAAACATTTTCCGATTTGAGAAAAATGTTTGATTTCAGTTTAAGTGCATATAAAGAGTCAGAAAAGGGAGTCAGTGGTGTGTGGAGTTGGTGGGAGGCGCTGTAATTCTTCCTTGCATTTCATCTGCCTGGTGGTGGAGGGTGTGGTTTGGCGCTAGCTCCTGTCTGCTGCTCTGCAGGTCAGGAGTGGGTTCATTAGTTTGGACTGACAGTTATAATATGATGTTCAAAGCCAAGAGAGTTTTCAGATAACAGGAAGAATGACAAAAATGTGTGCCTTCAATGGCCAAGTCAGCTGGCCTGGGCAGGGCCAACCTGATGCTCCTGGGCACGTGTTTCCCTCTTGGAGAGAGGATCAGTCTGGAAAGCCTTCACTTCACTCTCCCTTCTCTACCACCCTTCTTTGCCACCTCCTGTAGTTTCAGATGATTTGTTCAGAAACTCTCTGTGCTCTCCTCCTTTCTTTCCTTTTTGATGAGAGTAGACTAGGCTGGCAGCCAATTGCTGTTGAGCTATAATAGAGCTAGTGGTATGTACAAAATTTGATTACTTCTGTCAACCCCAGATTGAATAAGAAAGTGCATACCCTAGACAGATACTTGCAACAGAAATGGTCTATTGATTTCACAGGAACTAGAAACGAGGCCACTGTGTAATGTAGCAGAAGAGCAGATCTGTGAAGAGTGGATTCTGATGTCACGTGGCTTTTTAAAGGTGCCTCTTGCTAGATATTTTTAGAAGAGACTTCAGAAAACTTTTGGTAAACTGATGATAGCTTCTGATTTTCTTCATGGTCAAGGTTTAGAGAGACTCCAGGGAAGTCTTTGTACTTGTTCAGGGGTCTGCTTTTCCTGTGTAGAAGCTAATTCAGAAGTGATGTTGTGTGATACGGATCTTCTTTGCTCCTGAGCCATGATGACATTTCCTCTTAGTTTAATGTGAATGTTTTAGACATTTCCCACAATGGAAAGTTCTGTTTGACAGAGGAAAGTTCATCGGTCAGTTTCATAGTTAGCTGTATGCCAAGAAGTAACGAAAACAATGAGTTACATAGTGCAGCCTTGGGACATGGAAAAATTTTTAGGGGATGGATGAATTCTATTCTTAATACATGTTGTGAGGTCTGGGGCCTTACATTGGAATATATATAAAAAAAAGTTTTTATTTTTGAACATTTGTGCCCTTTTGGTATTTTCTTTGTTATATATAGATTCTGTTCTGTTGAATTTTATTTTGGGGGTTAAAAAATCCCAAATAGAATGTTTTAGGAAAGAGGTTAATTAATATCATTGTACATATATTTGTTCAAACAAAGTAAAATCTGAAAAAAGTGATAATCTCTTTGATTTAAAACAAATAATTACATCTTGATTTTGAGAGGGAAGGGGAAATTTTTGCTAGGGTCTAGATCCTAATTTGTTATCTCTCTTGACTGCCTTCCACATTTGTGGGGTTTTCAATTTTGAATCACATCTGGTCTAAAATTTTTTTCTAAATATAAACTCTATTTATTTATTTACTCACAAGAGACTGCTTTAATTGGGCTTATTTCCATATATGAGAAAACACATACAGAAAGACAGGTGGAAAGAATGGATTGGTAAAGGATTGAAATGTCACGTTTACCCTTAGAATTTCATTTTCTAGCGAGATTTCAGAAGCAGCCCTGTAGTGAGAAGGGCCAGCTGCTTGAGCAGCCTCTTCCTGGAGGTGTGAACCTGAAGTCCCCTGATCCTGTGCAGGTAGTAACCTGGACAGCGATGCCAGTAAAAATGCTGGAATTCTTTGATGCCTGTTGGAAATGGATCCTGCCAGTGGATGTAGCAGGATCTTGTGCTGTTGCCAGTGTTCATTCTGATTAGGTGGTGACCGAACCTTGGTGCTTGTTTTGTGCTTTGAATATTTAGTTCTGCCTATAGGAATGGGGTATTTCAGGCTACTGATAAAACTGGGCTTTAGTAGCCATCAAGGAAGTGCAATTGAAACGACATTGAGATGCTAGTTCTTACCTCCTAGGATAGCTATAACAAAAGAGACAACAACAGGTGTTGGTGAGCATGTAGAGAAATTGATGGCTATAGACAATGGTGCAGTTTGAAAAACTGGTAGTTCTTCAGATGGTATAAGCATAGACTTACCTAGCAATTCTATTCTTGGAGCTATAAGTGTAAGATAAATGAGAACACAGGCCCACAGAAAGTATAGAGATGTGGGAAACAGAAGACATATTCATATTTAAATGTATATTTTATCTGTGAAATGGATTATTATTATTATTATTTGGTACCAGGGAACCTGCATTTAACTACTAAACCACATTCCCAGTCCTTTTTATTTTTGTTTTGAGATAGGGTTTTGCCAAGTTGCTTAGGGCCTCACTAAGTTGCTGAGTCTGACCTCTAACTTGCGATCCTCTTACCTCAGCCTCCTGAGCACTGGGATTTTAGGCCTGAGCACCATGCCTGGAAGTGGAATATTATTCAGTCATAAAAATCAACACTGGTACATATTACAATGTAGAATCTTGAAAACATGCGGAGTAAAAGAAGCCAGTCATAAAAGATCATATCTTGAGTGATTTCATTTATATGAAATATCTGGAACAGGCAAATCTGTGCTGCCTTGGGCTGGGGGTGGGGAAAGAGCATGGAGGGTGTCTGGTTTTTTTTAAGGCTGATGAAATTTTCTAAAATTGATTGCAGCCATGGCTGCATGATTCTGTGGACGCACTGATCATCCTTGAATTACACACTGTAAATGGGTGAATTGCATACCATGTGAATTGTGGATCAATAAAATCCAAGCCGTTTTGGGCTTGGATTGTGTGACATAATCTGTATCATGGTGCTTTCCACTGTCTCTAAGCTAAGGTCACTGTACTGTTTCACAGATTCAGAGGTTGAAGCATAAATGGAATCTTCTGCCAGGGCCATACAGCTTCTACTCTGTAGCCTTTTCTTCTCTATACCTCAGCCAGCAGCAGCAGGGGAGGTATCTTAATTCCAAACTTGTGTGCATTCTGGCATGGGTACATATTCAACAAAAATGTTTGCAATAAGAATATTTTAAGGCAGAAAGAAAAAAATTAGATAAAGACTAAGAAAGCAGGTGCAATAATATGAATAATGATTTTTTTTTGCTTTTTACATATGTGTGGATAGTGTGTGCATAAATGACTGTAAGAGACTATGGCAAATACCCAAAATAGAGTAGTATGGAAAATATGAGTCCAAGTGCTTACCTTTTATCTTACAATTCTATGTGGTTAAGTTTATTCTTTCCATAATAACAATTTACAAGGGATTCAGAAACCATTATTTTGATTTTATTTCCCCAAGGAATATGTGGATACTAAAGTGAAATAAGAAGTCTGACTTACTCTTTGAAGTATAGTTAATATGTAACCGGACTCTTCAGGCCCATGGCAGAGTCAGGAGGACAAATGCCTTTATTTATATACCCACTGGGAGGGGAGGAGGTGGGTGCCCCTTGCCATCTGACGCTGCCCAGACAGGAGGAAAAGCGATCATCTCTCTGTAGTAGATCAGGAACGTTTGATGGCTCTTCTTCAGGACTTAGAAAAGAAGAAAAAAAAAATAGCAACATAAAAAACGACCTAGGGAGTTTTCACTGACTGCGGAGTGTAACTTCCTGTCTGGTATTTAGGGGAGGTGGTTAGGGTTAGTCAGATCCTCTCGTGGGAAAAATAAAAGCCACCAAAAAAAAAAAACAACACACACACACAGGACATCCCAGTGTGCAGTTCGCAGGCTGCCTTGGTCGTCCGCTTCCTCCACATCCTTTTCCTCATCCTCTTAGCAGATGTAGGTGATGAGCCGCCCCGCAGCCTCCACACTTCACTGGAAGAAGCGCAGACTCGATCTGCCCGGGCAGGCAGCTCTGCAGACTTGCAAGCGATTTGCAGGTAAGTTGATCGACTTGAGGTGCCTGGGCAGCGGAGTTTCCAGGGAGGACGTCAGCCAAGGAGCGCTCTCTCTTCCACTCACCGAGCCTGATGTGTGAAATGACACAGCTGCTGAGGCAGGCCCGGCTGGTGACAACCTGCTCTCCTGTCGCCTGTGTGCCCTGAGCAGGGGAGACCAGCACCTCCGGCTTCTGAAGGTGACAACTTGCCAGAGTTATTGGCTCCTTTGGAAAAAGCACTAAGGAACCTTAAATTTGTTGTGACAAATGTGCGTCACTGTTTTCAAAGCAGCTTGCTCTGTGTGGGCTGCTCACCGTCAGAGTTTCTCCCGTGGTGTTGAATATTGATAGGCCTCGTCCCATATGGTACTCACTCCCGTCTGTTGGTTGAGAAAACGTTTTACTTTACAAAAATTATAGTTCAGGTCTGAGAGAGGGCAGAATTGGTCATTTGTACTTTGTGGGGGCATTTGTATGGCTTGTCCAGGGGACATGTAGATGCCGAGTGTCATAGAGAGGTGTTGTCCTATGCTTTTCTCTCTCTAAGTTTACTTTCCAGTTAACTTAGATCATCCATATCTTTTTTTGTGGTACCAGGGATTGAACTGCCGGTGCTTAACCACTGAGCATATCCCCAGCCCTTTAAAAAGATTTTTATTTTTAAAATTTAGAGACAGGGTTTCACTATGTTGCTCAGGGCCTCTCTAAGTTGCTGAGGCTGGTTTTGATCTTGCCATCCTTCTGCCTCAGCCTCCCGAGCCCCCTGGGATTATAGGCATGCGCCACGGTGCCTGACTCAGAGATCCAGATCTTGTTTAATAGATCCGTGTACTGGTCTTATGAGTTTCCTGAAGAAAAAAGGCCTCCAGTAATGTACTTTGTCAACTGATGTATTTGGTTGTTTGATTATATAATTCATGAATGAGTGTCGTCACTTTGGGAAACCTTCTAGATAGTTAGAGTTAAAAAAAAGTTTTTCTTCTTTTTGAAATTACTCTTTCCCTTAATGTTTTCCTTTTTAGCTGCATATGAATGAGATGGTGAGTGCCTCCTGTACCCACTGTACAGAGCAAATTTAAATGAAATCAAATGGAGCAGCCTATAGCTTCCTAGTGAGTTTGGTTTCTTGGCCCAGAGTCACCAGACGTCACTGTGCTAACAGTTCTCTACTTGGACTCCCACTTTATTCTCTTACTGAAGAATGATGTGGCCCCAACACAAAATTGAAATACCTTCCAGGGACCCAAATGAAAGCGCCATGCTTAGAAGCAGCCGTTGGTTGCAGCAGCGTGGCCTTTCTAAGATTTCTTTGTATTCTTGCTTAATCCTCTTTCTTTCCTTGGCATGAATAGGGTCTGCAGTCTTGGCTGGTCTTGCTCTTACTGTCTTGCTGCAGAGGGTCTGGGTAGCTAGAGTGGTTGAAATCACAAAAGCATTAGAAGAAAAATACAGACAGATCTTCAAATAGCAAGCAAATTAAATGAGTGGATTACAGCTTTAAATATATTTAAATGCCGTATTGGTTGATTTCTGGTCTATTTAGATAGCATTCTTTTGTTGTCTCTGGCCAGTCAAGGCTTTAGGAAAATAGAAAGGATTTCTTTTAATAAATAAAACAAAACAAAACAGTATTTCAGGGCATGTTATTTTAATAAAAATAGAAAACCAAAGTAGTGTCTACACTACATTGAATTCCACTGGGGTCTGGCATCTCTTTGTAGGTTCTTTTCTTTCTTTCTTTTTTCTTTTTTTGGCGGTGCTGGGGATTGAACCCAGGGCCTCAGTGCTTGTGAGTCAGGAGCTCTACCAACTGAGCTATATCCCCAGCCCTCCTCATAGGTTCTTATGGAGCCCGTGCTTGCTGTTTGTTTCTGTAGTGTAGATTTCTTTAGTGATCTTGTTAGTGGTAGTGGTGTCAAAATTAATGTTAAAAATAACAGTTTCACTGGTGGTTAACACTATTCAGAAAGGAGACCAAAGTTTAAAAAAGAAATGGAAAATGTGAAATGAAAGGAATCCTCTGGAGGCATTCTGGGGCAGCAGGCCTCTGTTCATGCCCAGATGATTTGTGTCTGGAAGTT
Source organism: Glaucomys volans (assembly GCA_020662805.1). Taxonomy (NCBI): domain Eukaryota; kingdom Metazoa; phylum Chordata; class Mammalia; order Rodentia; family Sciuridae; genus Glaucomys; species Glaucomys volans. The sequence goes on from JAJEJO010000320.1 coordinate 1,075,120, forward strand.
TCCCTGCTCAGGAAACCGCTTCTGGGAGTGCCTGCTTATCTTGCCACCCTTCCTGCTCCCTTGTTGTGGGACAGGACTCTGCGTCTGTGTTGGCCATTTCCTTTTTAGATGGACAGATTAAAAGACTCAAAACCTAGGTGCCCGTTACAAACATCACCGTGCTGAAGATCCCCAGCCAGGGATCCTGATCCCAAGGCCTTGACTTGGAAGTTTTTCAAAAGTTATCCAAGTGTGCCTACTGAGGAGCCATGGTGGGGGGAGAAAAGGGGATATTATTGTCCCCCATTGGACTGACACCTTCATGAGGAGAGGGGCAAGAAGGAGGCTTTGTCTGCACTGTACCCCAGGCCCAGCCTTGGCTGCCAGGCAGGAGAGGCTCAGCACCTGCTGTGAATGACTTCCTTTGGGCAACAGGAGGGTGGGACAGAGGCTTAGCTTCCCTCTGTGCTGTGGGAGGGTGTGGTGTGTTCAGAACAGGGCTGTCATCTGGGAAGAAGCTCTAGCATGAGGTCCTGGGGAACAGGTGGCTCTTCTGGGTATCCTCATGGGACAGAGCTAGCTGAAAACTTTTGGTATTATATGTACACTTATATTACATACTTGTGTGTATGAAATATAATTTTATATTATATATATTATAAAATATAATAATATAATGTGCTATATTTTATAATATATTTAATTATAATATAATATAATATAATATTTTATTATTTATTTTTATTACTTTTTGTGGTACTGGGGATGAACCCAGGGATTCTGTCCCACTGAATTACATCCCAAGTCCTTTAATTTTTTTTTCCCCATTTTGAGACAGGGTCTCGCTAAGTGGCTGAGGCTGGCCTTGAACAGCTTGTGATTTGTGATCCTCCTGCCTCTACCTCCTAAGCTTGGGCATGAGAATTTGATCATCTTGGACTGTGTGCGTGTGTATGCATGTGTGTGCATGTGCATGCATGTAAGGGGGAGGAGAGGGAGAAGATGGAGGTGGGGGCATCTGATGACACTTTCAGGAGTGTCTCTAACCCTGGCTCATTTATAAGTGACTTAAATCTTTGCACCCAGTTGGGTTGCTGAGGTCTTCCTTAATTTTTTATTCTTTCATCTATTTAGTAAGCATTTAGGCACCAGGTATATATCCTACTTTGGGGAGTGGCTGAGGGTATAAAAATGAAGGTGATGATTCTTCCCCTGCAGGGTGAGGTCCCGGGAGTGTTGTGTGAGAAAGCAAACACAAGGCCACACGGTGGCTGAAAAGGACGGTGGTCATCTGCCCCTATCCACCAGGCGGCTGGATCTGATTAAAGGAGCCCAGCGCAGCAAGCCTTGCCTCCGAAAGCTTTTTGGGGCTAGTGAAGTTTATGCTGGTTTTGATGTTTATAGAGAAGATGAGCTGGTGGTTAGGAGTCTAGGTAGAATATGACTGACAGAGGCGTGAGGATGAGAATTGTAATGTTTGAGAAGGGAAGAGAGCGCGACTTGTTGGAAACAAAAGACTTGGTTGTGTGATGAGCAATGCAGCTAACATGATACTTGGAGGGGTGTGACTGGCACTCAAGTCCTGGGTCCCAGCTACTGCCACCATTGACTGAGTCCCTGAGATCTCTGAGATGAGGCCTCTCCACAGGTAGGATTCCCTGCAGGGTTGTGGTCAGGATTCTTGATGTAACAAGTACTTTGCAAACTATGGTAATTGATCCAAGTTTTAAAAAAAAAAGCAAGTTCTGTAAAAATTATAAAATTTAGTTGTTAAGGGGCTTTGCCTGCTATTTAGAGTGTAGGAGTAGGAAATCAAGCATTATGTTCATTAAAATGCTTAAGCTGAAACTGTGCACCCGTCTTCTTTTTAGTGTATTTTATTTTTCCTTGGCATTGCTTGAAAGGCATGCTCAGCAACTGGTCCTGGATCTGTTTCATGTTTTCACTTCGGTTCTCTGACCCCTCCTTAGAGAGCACCAGGTGCTTCCTATTCCAACCATTAGCAAATCCAGGATTTGATCAGAGAGCCATTGGAGGGACTGGGTACAACCTGAGCATGGTGGTCACCTCACTCCTGCCCCAATATTTTGACCTTAATTTGAACAGTTCAGTGAACCAGCAACTGAAGTAGTTTTTTCCCACTACACCAGAACTTTCATTGTTTGGCAGAGGAAGCTGAGTCATAGTCCAATTCTACCATTGTGTCAAAGTGAAATTTTAGTCTAGGACTAAAGGAACACAGGTCATACTTTCTATGTAAACTGGACTATCAAAAGGTGGATTGTGAGCTGGGCAGTGTGGCCATGACTATGGAATTGATTTCAGCTTCAAGGAACATTTTAATAAAACAACTTTTTGACTCCAAATCTAATTTTTAGTAATGCTTTTAAAATATCTTTAAAAATGTTAATTAATCAGATTTTAAAAAAACATTCAGTGTAATGAAAATTATGCAAAATAGGAAAAACCATCATTCCCTCTCCCCCACTGTAACCATGGTTAATAGTTTTATTTGTCCCAGCTACATATTTTCCCTATCAGTATGCAAATATAAGACTTTATGTACAAGTCCCCACAATCACAGTTTTTCTCTTTGAATCAAAATTGAAGCCATTCTGTGTTGGTGATATTTTATTAAAAACAGACTTAAAATGCCCTTGTACACGTATCTAAGCCCACTGGGGTAATTATTGGAGCAAATATGCTTTTACTGTTAAATTGCCATCCACAAAGGATAGAGAAATGGAAAGTGGTAGATCCGTGTTTGAACTTGCACTTCTTTTTTGTGCAGTTGAACTTCTTTGCATATGTTTACAGGCCCTTCCCACGAATTCTTCAACAAATTGCCTTTCATGCTTTGCTCATTTTCTTCTGGAGTTTGGATTTCTGACTTTTAAACTCTTCATGATTCCGTAACTACCCCCAAAATGGCAGATTCTAAATGCCTTATTTGAATTAATTTTGAGTTTTATGATGGTTAGCTTCTAACTTAAAAGACAGACATTGTTTCCAGATCTCTGGGATAGAAGTTTGAGTCTTTGGACTTTGATTCTATATTTTGTCCTTCTCTTTGGGTTCGTGTGGAATCTGTCATCATCCCAAACTGTGCTGAGACTAGTAATTATTTAGGTGCTCTTACTATTTTATTACATTTTTCATATACTTGGTAAATTATTTTCATATGGACAGTACACCCAGAATTACTTAGAGAAAATCCATCTTCCATGTATTTTATGGAACATGTTAGATTAGTAGAAAGAGGCTGTGGAATTAGACTTAAAACGTAAGGCCAGCCATGCTGCATCCTGAGCCTGTTTCCTCACTTGCAAAATGTAAGTTAAGGGGCCAAGTTAGTCTTTAAACATGTGTATGTAACTTAGCCAAATTGAGGAAAAGATTATAATAAATGAGGACTGCTTCTGATAGTAGAGCCTTTCTAGCTAGTATCAGAATGGAGTACCCTTAGGTGCTAAATGAAGGTAAGACAAAGGCCCCATGTGCACCATTATACTGAAAATTTACATTTGTCTTCATTCTTCAATACAGATTTCTTAGTGATTTTTCACATCAAAGTTTTGAGACTGTAATTCTAGTCTGGGCTCATTTAACCGCAGATCCACTGCATGGCAGGAAATAGAGAGCCGTACAGAACAGCAAATGGCCTGCAGTTGCTTGGAGGATGTCTTTGTGGCAGGGTGCCAGGAATGTTTTGCTGGTTTCAAAGTTCACTTTAATTTGCCCAGAAGGGTTTTTACTGTTTGCAGGCAAGCCAGGTGAGGCATGAGAAAGGGTGTAAGGCTCCCCAATCATTCTGTGCTAGGTGACCTATTTGCCTTTTGGTGCCTTATATAAAAAAGCTTTATTTAGTCTGCAGAGAAGTTATTTCTCCAAATAGAGGAGACCTGTCTTGGTAGTCTGGGAACATGATAGATGTCAGTTGAATGCTGCTGATCTGGATACTCAGAGAGGTAGCTTCAAGGCACCTTGCACAGATTCTTCCAGGTCATTTGCGTATCCTCAATGAAAATACCTGGTCAGATAGCAATCCACTTGGCCCTCTGGAAAGCAGATCCTTTTATCACACTAGCACTGACCCTCTTCTACTGGCACAGCCAGCCCCTTGCTGGGAACTTTCTGCCTGGGCTAGGCTCCTGGCATCTGACCTGGCCTATTTTCTTGTTGACTTCTGGATGCATGCCTTCAGACTCCTTAACATAACCCCCTCTGTGTTTTGTAGGAGAAACTTATAGCAGATTCACTTTCTTTTGAGATAACTCTAACCCACCCAGGCAATCTAGCATCAGCCAATCTAATGAGAACTGGTTAGTTAGTTTTAATAAATATATATTGTCTGACTCTGAATAACTAGTGGTGCAGCAGGGAGAGTATAATCTCTCTCTCTCTCTCTCTCTCATACACACTTATTTTTCTTATTTTGCACTTGAGTATCTCATACACAGAGAGAGAGAGAGAGAGAGAAAGAGAGAGAGGGACACACACACACACACACACACACACACACACACAATGGTTTAAGGCACATTTGGGAATAGGGAAGAAAAACATCTTGGAATGAAAATAACTTGTATTTCATGTCTGCTTATGTGAGTTCTTTAAAATAATGATCATGTTCTGTCTTTGCTCATAGGCATTAAAAAATCATCATGTATTTCACAGTGATGGATTTTTAAACTGGGAAGTTGTGGATAGTCTGCAAGTGGACTGAGGAAAGAGTTCTCACGTCCCCTCTCATGTCCCATGGGGCCCCTGCTTGTCTGTCCCCCTCCTGCCTATTCATTTCTCCTGCTATTACAAAGAGAATCTTATGTTTTATGACAAGAATTTATTTTGTGGTTAAATGAAGTGTACCCTATTTTTAAAATGTCCCTGAGATTGCTTTCTGTGTCTTCCCTGGGTTGGTTGCTAGGCCTTATGTTGTGAAATTTCTCTGAGCAATAAAATCTAAATAAAAATAGAAAGTGTTGAAGGTAAATCTGCATCTTGATTACTGAAACAAAGAATTGACATTTACTTCCCATAATTTAGAAGACATTCAGTAAATAGTATTTGCCTGGTGTTTTATGATGAAGAACTCTTAGCATATTGAGTTTGTGTTGTGAAGCACAGAAGCATTGATTTCCCTCTAAGTTTTTAAATTTTCTCATCTATTTTTCTTGAATCGTGCCCTGTTTTCTATCAACCTCAACTGTGCCACACATGGCTCAGAATTAGAAATGAGGAGGAAACAAAATAGAGGAGGAAGCCAAAAATAAATGATTTGGTGAACAATTATTGAGCACCTGCTGTTTCCTGTGTCCTGTGGTAGTTAATGGAAGCATTGGAGTGTTTTAAATCTGGTTTTCAATTTAGTGATTTTACTCACTGGCTGCATAGGACTACTGCTGGTGCCTCTCAGACTGTGCAAGGAGCTTATGATGGACATTTGCCCCCTGGGGGGCAGGCAGGGCCACAGAAGCCTTCGGGCTTCATTTTGTGATTGTTTTCTTATTTCACACTTGAGTATCAGTTTCTAGATTTAGAACAGTAAATTAGAAAAGTAGTGGGTGTGTAGTGCTAAAACTGACATCCTGACAGTAATGAGATGTACCCACGAACAGGCTGATTGTATAGGAGATAAAAAAATAGAGAGCACAGCCAAGCGACCCAGGTCAGCAGGGCACTCCAGTTTGCTACTCAAGTAGGCTAAAATTGGAAAAATAATTAGCATGTGAAAAAGCTCTTCTACTGAAATGGCTGTGCAAGCTATGGAGGCAAATTGGTTTTTCTGGCATAGAGTATACAACCAGGCACTAGAATCCTGTCTTTGTGTTTGTCTGGTTCTGGATTTAGGCTCATCTGCATTGCTGGCTTCCAGTGCCTGGGTTGATATTTTGGAGCTCTTCAGTGACTTTGAGAAGCATTGTTGGTGCACTTGGTGTTGGGCAGTTGGAAGCAGGATGTGACCTCATGGTTCATTCTGTTGTTAGGTCATCAATAATTCCCTCCTGTGGTCGGTCTAGTACATCTTGTCCAGGAATTCTTTCCCAACCACCAAGTGTAGGTTTCCCTTGTCTCCAATCCTACAACTTCTCAGCCAGTATCATTCATTGATTCCTAGATGTGTTCATCTGTCACAGCATCTATGACAGATGTTGTCTATCTGTGTTTTTGAAAATCTAGTCTGTCTCTGCAAAGGGAGGCCTAGAAACTTACATTTTAATCATTTCTCTAGGTGGTCAATATGAATGTTTGAGAACCCCTGCTTTAGAGCTTGACGACAGGGCCTATTCTTGTTTGTCACTGAGTTGTCAGAGATACCACAGCTCCTGGCATATTTTGTTGACTCAAAATGTTTTGGGTGGGTGAATGAGATGGAACTCCAGTCAGACATATATGGAAGCAGGTGTGCCTGTGGAGGCCAGCTTGTGATCAAAACCACCTAAATGATTCTAGGCCATTTATCTTTATTGTTTTGAAAGTTAATAGTATGTGACACTGAAAATTTAATATGGGCATACAAGAATTAGTTCTTCTCATGTTTTTCCCAAGAAAATATACTGTAACTTTATTTTTATGTCTTTTTTGAAATAAACTTTTATTTTAGAATAGTTTTATATTTACATAAAATTTGCAAAGATGGTTCAGAGAGTTCTGGTTTGTTGTGGGGGGGCATGTTAATATCTTACATTACTGTTATGTCACAATAAATGAACTGATATTGATACATTATTGTTCATAAAGTCATTATTAGTAATAATAATAATTCAAAGACCTTCTTAGGTGTTATTGTTGAAACTTTGTAATGTATAGCTGAAATAATATTTATAGCATATAGAATGTTCTGAGTTTGAATTCTTTTTGAGTGCGAGTTTAGACTCAAAACTTCTGAATTCTTATGGGCAGTCATAATTGCAAATATCCACAAAGCAAATAGGCTAATACTTGTGATAATTAGATTATCAAACAGATATTTCCAATGTTGTTTGCCTTCCACAGTGTGGAAAGGGGGAAGGTTATTTCAAAGGCTAACATTTGGCTAATATATTTGAAGTGTTAATGGAAATAATTGCTTAGGTTTCTCTAGACATGTTGTTTTAATTACTTATAGTCTTTTTAGGCAGAAGGCACTATGCCAAATATTTAACAAGTATGGTAGAGGCCCCAGACAATCAGACTGAAGACCACATGTCCACATGTAAATCAGAATGTCCTACATAATCATAATGTAGAATGTCCTAGAAATGTCTGCTGGTTAAGAAGCCCTGATATAAAGCAGTTAGAACAGTCTGTCACTGTGTTAGTAGGTACTATATAAATATTTCTATTATTGTTGTTGCTCTCATTTCATTGTTTATTTCTGGTAAGTTTAAAACAAATAGCTTAGTGACTTACATAAGAATTTCTTCATATAGTTAAATCACCATATGTAATGAAAATGGTGTGTTTTTGATGCCAAAGTCACATTTTGATGGTTTCTTTAGTTTGCTTAATACACATATCATGAGGACAGAAGAAATGTGAGTTGTACTTACACGTTGGTTTTTAGCCTCCCATGTTGCCCTCACCTGCCAGGTTCCCTTCTGACATCATAGCCTACTGAATGAGGAGACTGGGGAGAACATGGAGCCTTGGAACTTGGAGTCCGGTTGTTCTTCCAGACTCCCTCACGCCCACCCAAAGCCTGCTTTCAGCTGATTGCAGCTGGGCAAGGGCAGGAGACTGTACTTTGCCTTATGCCAAATCCCCCTCGCTTCCCATGATGATATGTTATCAGTGCTCTGATCCCTGTTATTTGTTAAGTTAATCTGCGCTTCAGGGATCTGGGAAGATCACAGCATTTTGTTTTCTGTGATTTCATTTTATAATATAGGCTCTGAGGAGGTGAGACTGTAGTAGAGACATGGAAGCCCAACAATTTAATATCTTCAAACAGTGTTTAATATTTAGCCTTCCCATCCCCTTCAGCATTCCAGAAACAGATGGTTAAATTGGTTAAATAGTCCTTCTGCTGTGTATTCTAAGGCCTCCATTTTCCTATTAGCAAGATGAAGTTTTGTTTTGTGTGTTTTTTTTCTTTTAAATCCTGAAATCCATGAGAACAGAATAGTCAGTGGGATTTGAGGATTAGTTGAAACCTCACCATGTTAGAATCATTGATCTTAGGATTTCCTGCAGACACTTTGACGGCCTTATCTATTTCTCCTTTGAATCTACTTGGCTGTTTCTTAGCAAACATTTATTTGCCAGTGTTGGTTGGTTATGAAAATAATTATTTGCAACAAGATCCTGTTAGGATATTAAGTCATCTTAGACAATTTAGTGAACTTGCTTCAGATGCAGTTTTTACATCTCCTGTAGCAGATGTAACTGGTTCCCTGGTGTTGGGTGAGGAAGAGCAGGCGGGAGCTTGCCTTCCCTTTTGATTGGAGCATTTGGGCTTCAGAGCCAGTCTGCGTGAATTCTGCTGTGGGTACTCCCATTTACTAGCACTGTAATACCTGGGCAAGGTGCTTACTTTCCAGCATTAGTAATCTCTGCAGAAAATGGAGACAGTAAAGGCATCTATTTCATATAGATATTGTGAGAATTTAATTACATGGTAATCCATGTAGGACACATTCTATAAATATTGCTAATGATAGCATCAACAATAATGAACGACTGTGATTGCTGCTCCTGTTAATTACTGCTACTGTTAATAGAGCTACTAGTATGAATCAGGTTTGGCTGGATTGAGGTTTAATTTGCTGTTCTCTGTAGGTGATACTGTGCCACAAAATAGCTAAAAGATAGAAAGAGGTAGATATAGAATCCAAATTAGTTACCGTTACCCTGAATGGTGTTGTAACTTAGAAATTGAAAGCAATAACATTTTGTGCTGTCCCATGGAAATTCTTATTTTTTAGAACTGTGTTGTCAGATAAAGATATTCAATCTTAAAAAAAAAAACTTCCCATATACTTTTCTCCATTGTTTAGCGTTTTTTTCTTTTAACAATCACAGTAATATCAAATAATAGTAGAAAAAGTAAAAAGTGTCATCCTTCTAACGTCTTAGAATAGTAATTTTTATTTCTTATTATCCCATTTAGTTTCTGTATCCACACTTAAAAAATAGTAATTGTATAATATTTGCAATGCTTTGCTCTGCTGCTTTTTATGATTTCATGAACATTTTCCATATTTCTATCAGGTATTATATCATATTATAGTATCGTTTCTTTAATTCTTTTTGTGTCTGTATGGTTAGCTTATTTCTAGTTTCTCGACATTGTGGAATATAGTGTAGTGAGAGATAAATAGTGAGGTGAATGTTTTCTGTAGAGTATTTTATCCATAAAAATGTAAGAGAGTTGTTGCGAGGATCATGTAAGTGGGCAGATATAACCACAGTATGCTGGGGACAATGATGACTACTACTGTCACTGCTCCTATTCTCAGCCATAGCACTATTGCCACTTTGGGCCAGATAATTCTTTGTTGTGGGAGCCGTGCTGTGTATGGTGGGTGGTTGGCACCACCTCTGGTCTCCATCCATCGGTGGTGACAGCAAAGTCTGTGACTCTGCCTCATATACAACCAGAGAAATGTAAAGTTGTGCTCCTTTGTGTACAATGAGTCGAAATGAATTCTACCATCATGTATAACTAATTAGAATTAAAAAAAAAAAATCTTTCTGCCAGGTGTCCCCTTAGGCACACAAGCAGTTAGAACAGACGTGAGCAGTCTGGCACAGGGGTAAGTGCTAGATAAGTATTTGCTATTATTATTATTATATAATTATTATTGTCATTGTCACTATCCTTCATTTCAGTTATTTATGAGAAATTTCTAGAAATATCATTTCTGTGATAAGCTTAATTTTAGGGTTACTGACGTACATTACTGAGTGTTCTACAGAGGACTGAGTTAAATGTAATAAACTTTATACCATTAGTTTATATACATTCCAATATTCCAATTGTTAATACTACATATTGTTTAATGTTCAGTTTCTGGACTTACTGGCCAAGAGGAGCGCATTTCCTGTATTTAGTTTTATTGCCGCCTTTGAAGGTTCTCATAATGGCTGTTGTCCACTCACCTTTTTATCTGAGTCTCTGCCATTCCGTCCTTGCCCTTAGTAACTAAGTCTGTATTCAGTTTCTTTTCTTGACCTTTTAATAGCTCCACGTAGAACATTGACGGAGGTCTTTTACATGGTTGTGTCTTTCCACCACAGTACTTTGCTGTTTTATATTAAGACAATAATTGATAGTTTCCCATAATATGAGACCACTCGGAATTTAAATATAAGGTGACATCCTCTTTTCTGAAGGGTAATTTTGTGGAAAAGTACTTCATATGCTGTGATATATATCCTTAAGTACCTCTGACTTAAGTACCCTTCAGGACATAAGGCTGATCATAGCTGTAGCCTAGACACTGGCCCCACCCGTACCTCCCCTCGGGCATTTCCAGGGCCTGGGACTTCCAGCTGTGGGCACTAGCAGGCGTGCTCTGGCTGAACAAGCTCACACACACCCAGGGCTGGCCAGCTCCACCAGCCCCCAGCCAGTGACTGCCCAGGTATAAGGTCTCTAGTTCTCTGCCATCTCAGTTGATCTGACTGAGATGAGCATTTTACATGGGTTGTCCAAGTTCCCAGGTGAATTGCAATGGTAACTTGCTTGATAATGACCCTTTCACTGGCCAGCTCTACTTCCCTGTCTCATTTCTTTACTCCCTGCTAGTGTTTTCTGAGACCACCTCCAAAATAAACTATTAAGCCTTGAATCTTTGTCTCAGGATCTGCTTCTCTGGAGGCATCAAAGTATGTTAGGCAATTTTCCTTTGACCTTGATGGATGAAACCAGAGAAGAGATCAGATCAGAACAAAAATCTTTTGAAGACCTGTCTAGTCTGCCCAATGGGACTAGAGCCGTGGCAGGGTGGCATTTAGTGCACCTCAGAAATGTGACTTTCAGCCCAGTTCCTCACACTGTGTACTGACTTAGGGATTTCAAGATTTCTGAAAGATTGGTTTTTTGTTTGTGTCTTTCCTCACAAAGTGATCAACTGATACTATGAAGGAAGAGAAAAAAAGAAAACCCCAAACAAAAACTTTTATCTATTGCTGTCCTAATTTTATCCTTCATTTGAGCTGATTATTAATGTCTTAGGAAAATTTTTCAGCATGGCAGACAGTGCAATAGTAGTTTTGGTTGTGGACTTAGCCCAGAGGGCTGTGTTTGAATTAAAACCATCCAGGAGTTGTGGGCAGAACAGATGGTCCTATTTCTGGATGCTAAGAGGGGCCCCGTAGGGCTGGGAGGAAAGAAGTGCTGTTAATTACAGGCACAGGTCGATTCCTGGGATTATATTCATCATGCTGCCACTTCCTCACACCAACTGGAAGCATGAAATCAAGGGCCAAATTAACCATCATTATATGATGGAAACAAACAGAAAAAGAGCAGAGTTGCAAACATTTGCTTTGTTAATTGAAAAAAAAATACAATTATTGGAATTGTTTTCTAAAAAGTTAATTTTGGCTAGAATATAATATCAGGCTTTCTTTAATTGGGTGAGGGGGGATGCTGAGGTCCTGACTTGGGATGCTGTGGGTCCCACCGGGGCACCTGACTCTCTGCCTCTCCTCCCTTTGCCCAGGGCTCAGCTGCTGTCCCCCAGTGCACTCTCGGACTGCCTGTCTCTGGGAACTTTGTCATAAAGTCACATAACTATTCTGTTTCCTCTCCAGCAAATTGTTGAATGTAGTTTGCAAAAAGCCGAGGTCATTGCCCAGTGTTCGATGACCTTCGCTGTAAGTGAATGGGAACCAGAGTGAATGCTGGCTGACAGAGGTTTCACATTTTCCTTGTGAGAGTTCTTCCTTTGTTGTATGTGATTAATAACTGGATAGGATATAAAGCCAAATGATTTCATTGTTGAACACAGACTCGAAGGTCATGAGAAACTGCCTGTTCCAATTAAACTTTGCCAAGATGTGGTAGAAAGGTTGGCATTGACACCTGAATAGTTTCAGAAACGAGGCAGAGAATGGAGAAAAAAAATGACAGAGGCCATTCTCTATGTGATGTGGAAGTTGATTTCAACCTGATGCAATGACATGTTGGGTCCTTACAACCTTTGAACCTGAGATTGCACTGTGGTTACCACTTTAAAACTCAGGTGTTGAGGACCTACTGTGTGCTAGCTTGTTCAGGTTGAGTTTGTTGGGCTAAGTAATGTGGTAGACAATTAACTGTAGGCCTACCCACTTCATTAATAGTTCATATTCTCTTAAGTTCCATGTTGTATTGGTTTGCTATTTGAAATATGATTTTGAATCAAATTTCTTTGTATGTAGTACTTTGAGTTTCATTATTTTTTGTTTGTTTTTAATATTTTTATTAGTTGTTGATGAACCTTTACTTTTTATTTACTTATTTATATGTGGTGCTGAGAATTGAACCCAGTGCCTCACACATGCTAGGCAACCACTCTACCACTGAGCCACAACCCCAGCCCCTTATTATGTTTTTAAAAGACTCTAATAGTCATGCATAATATTTGATGGACACACTGTAATCCTTAAATTAAAAATACAGAGATCAAGGCCATGGAAACTATTACCATACAGAATAGTATTTTGGCTCATCTTTTCTATGCATTTTCTAGGCTTTTGATTAAGTTAGGAAAAGATTGACTTCTAGTCTGCTCATGTTTTCTTCTTCCAGTTTATGAAGGAACTAACTGCCCCAGCTCTTACCTCAATATTTTTCTGCATATGTCCAAGTGTATAGTGAATTGCCACAATTCTGGCAGCCATGAGTTTTAAATTATACTAGTAGCTTCATTTTGATTGACACATTGGGAGCCTGGTTTTCCCAGAGCTGGTGGAGTGTAAGGTGATGGAGGATGAGTTGGCCTGCTTGGATCATCTTCGCAATTTTATCACATGCTTGCTTTAGGGCCGGGTCCTAACTCTCCTCTCTCAGGGCAGCTTCTAGTCCTAGTTCAGCTGGTAGGAAATTATTATTATTATTATTTTTGCAGTGCTGGGGATTGAACCCAGGGCTTTGTGCTTGCAAGGCAAGCAATCTACCAACTGGGCTATATCCCCAGCCCAGCTGGTAGGAATTCGATTATGTAGTAGCAACAACTGCAGATGGGTGGGCATACAAACTCTTCCCGTTAGAATCTTTCCCTGCTGAAAACCAACCAAACAAAAATACCCCTAAAACATTTATAGTTTTACTGGAGTTGAATTTCTGTTAAAGAAGTTGTTTTATTACATAGCCAACTCCTGATTTCTTCTGAATTGTTAGGTCTTTTCTCTTTTACCTAAGGACATGTCAAGCTATTTCTTTTGTAATTCAATAAATATTTATTGTATGTTGATGGTACATATGAAACTGTATGAGAGAGGTCAGAGAATAAGACAGTTCCTTCCTTCTAAGAATTAAGAATTTCACTAGGAGAGTAGATCATATATAGACTACTTCGTTATAATAGGAATTGAGTTCAAAATGTGGGAATGGGCTGGGCGCAGGGTCAGGGGAGAGTCTCTGTTTCAAGACTTGATGAAAGAGAGGACCATTCGTTGTATGGAATCTGATGGACTCACTGGGGCTGAAGGAAGGTGATCCAGGTAGAGGGTTAGAATTAATAGGGTCAGCTGTAGGAAAGAGTGCCACATCCATAGTAGTACCGTGTTTGTGCTTACTCATATGCATGATGTTTAAAGGCAGTGAGCATTGTTTGGAGGTCTTGAGTGTGAGGAATTTCATGATCAGAAGAAGGTTATTCTATTCGAGGTGATCTGGATACACACCAGGTGGTACATTGTGGAGGGGTTTATTGTAGTACCTCGAAGGGAAGTACCTGAACTTTGAGATTGGTAGCTTGGGAATATCGTGGCTCTGTTGAGCTATTAAATTGAATTATGCCAGAGCTCACTGCATGGATTTTAATACTTAAGATTCTGCTGCCAAAAGCTGAGCTCACTCCTGTCTTGAGTGTAGCTGTGGTGGAGGGAACTTGTATGAGGATGATTCTTCCCCTTCGTGGAGTGACATGCTCATTTTCTAGACTGGGAGCTCAGCTGGTATCTGCAGAAACTGCTTCTGACTGTGACCTGCTTCCCCACGGTCTCCTATGCTTCCCCTGTGAAAGGTAAAGGAGCCACTGGGGTCAGTTTTCCTTGATTTTGTGTCAGCGTGTGTGAGGCTGCCCATGTGTAGATTTTGTATGTTGGTGCTGATCTGCACTTTGCCCTGGCTGGGGCTGGCAAGCTCCGATACCTACAGCTCTCCCTGGGCTTACTTTTTATATTTCCCCGTCTGTGATTCACAGGCAGGGATCGAATGACCAAGATGTGCTGCAGATGAGGGGTGTGTTGGTTTGCTCTTGTGGCTGCATGAAATTGGCATGAGATTGCTGGCTTCAGACAATATAGATTTCTTATCTTTCAGCTCTGGACGTCAGAAGTCTGATACGGGTCTCGTTGGCTAAACTCAGGGTGTTGGCAGGGCTGTGTTCCTTTTGGAGGCTGTAGAGGTGAATCTGTTTCTTTGTCCTTTCTAGTTTCGACAAGCTGTTCACATTCACAGGCCTCCTTCCAGCTCAAAACAGCAATGGTGGGTGGAGCCCCCACTTTGCCTGCTCTGATACTCCCAGGCCTTCCCCTTCCTATGTATAAGGACCCCTATGATTACATTGGGCTCACCAGGATGATCCAAGACGGTCTCCCTCCCCTAAAGCCACTTGATTAGCAACCTAAGTTCTCTCTGCAGCTTCAGTTACCCCTTGTCATGTAGCCAAATACATTCACAGGATCTGGGCATTAGGACATGGATACCTTTTGCTGGCATTTGGGGAGGGGAATGCATTATTTTGCCTACCATAGAGGATATGGTTTTCATTTGTTTTAGACGTGGGCATCTGCCTACAAAATATGGAATGGTGAGGAGTTTTTCCGTTTATCCTGCTTGTCTGAAATAAATTTCATCCCTTTTCTTTGGCAGTTGACTCATACTTAGTGTAAAAAGTCATGTTAGACAAAGATTTTCTTGTTTTTTTGTGTGTGTGCGTTATATTGGATGGAGACCTCTGTCTGATGATGGGGGAAGAGGGAAGGAGTGACCTAAGTCATTTCAGCTTCAGGGACTGTGTGGGCTTGAAGCTCTGTGATGCATCACGCAGAGTGGATTGGCAATTCTGCTGTGACGAAAACACGTAAACCACTCGTGATCGTCCACATTTTACACTTTACTCTGAAGTCAGATACTTTAGTTAATGTGATTTAATGGTTTTCTCAGAGTCATCTGGCAGGATGTTATTAAAGAGAAACATCCAACATAGTGTTCAAGCTTATTTGGGAAGAAAACAAGTGAATAGCCAAACTAAAAGTGGAATTTAAATGACTTCTATTTTAGGAAAAGGGAAGAAGTCGAAAGGTTAGTTAACAAGGCTTTTTTTTTTTTTTTTTTTTTAATGATCTAGGTTCAGTGGTAACTTGATCTGTGAAAGGAATTTATTTTCAGTACATTTGGGTACTATTTTGGCAGCCATTAGAGATTTTATGTGCATTTTATTCTGACATAAGAACCTAGACAGTGTAATTATCGTGTGAATATAAAGGCTGAAGTGCTAAAGTTGCAGAGTTTATGTTAGTTTACTTGCAGACTTCTAGCATACACCTGTAGGAGGCGTCACTTCCAAGAAATTTTTTGTACACTGAGAAGAAGTGACCTGATATGAGCCTAGGATTTGTGGAGAAAATATTCTAAGACAATAAATAAGTCACTTTGACATATCATTTGTTCCTTATTAATTTATAGATAGGAGTTATAGTTTATAAATAAGATCTTTTTCTGTGCCCCTCAGTCATTGTATAAATGCAATTGTTATTGAATAATATTTAACTGATTTAGAAGAGAACATTATGAATTTTAGAATATTTAGAATAATTTTTAGAAAATGCACATCACTGAAGCACTCAGGTGACTGTTAGAAGGAAGGTAAGGTTCTGTCATAGACCAGTAGATGTCATGAGAGTGTGACAACTCTAGCTCAGTGTCCAAATCATTGCTTTTCCTGTGCATTAATCCCACTAGCTTCTATTTTTCAAGGAGAAAATTGTCTTCAGGAAGACAGTTATTTGTTGGCTGAGAGCCAAGAGAACAACTCTAGGAATGTTGCGGGCCCCATGGGAGGAGATGGTTGTGCTTATTACTGATAATCTTCAGTGACTGAGGAACTGAGGGCATGTGAGCTGGTCACCACTTTCTCCTTTCATTCTCCATGCAGAGCCACCAGGGAGGCTGATGGGAATTAGCATGTGGACATTTAAGAAAGCCTGGTGTGGATCGAGGCTCTGACTATATCTTCAGTGCTTTTAAAATTCTTTAGTGTGTGAAGACACCCTGGAGAATGACAAATAAGAATGACATTATCTAAAGGAACAAGGAGCCTGGCACATAGCAGATGCTCAATAAAATTTTTTTTTTTTTTAAAGAAAAAGGAATAAATAACTTATTTGTATAAGTTGGTGGTTCAAGTTGGTTTTTATGGGATGGGTTTTCTCTTCTCTTTTTTGCTTTAGAAAAGGAGTTTGTGTTGTATCTCAAGGTAAGAGAAACATACTTTCAGCATTAAGGACTATAAACCATAAACTTAATAAGCAATAAAGTTGGTTTAGTGACAGCCTAAGAATTACAGAGCAGGGCCTAAGAGAGAAACAGTGGCTTCTCTTGTGATATAGAAGGTGTCTCTTTACCATGTTGGCAGCAGATATTTTGTTTGTTTATTTGTTTGTTTTGTCCTTTTACTTCTGTTTGACCTTTCATAAAATGAGTCTTTATAATCTTCCTTTAAGATAGTGTTAACCACCCCTACCCCACCACCGGGGTGGGGATTGGAGAGCAATTTAAAAAAACTGATGGAGGACTGGGGATGTAGCTCAGTTGGTAGAGTGCTTACCTTGAAAGCACAAGACCCTGGGTTCAATCCCCAGTACCACCAAAAAAAAAAAAAAAAAAAAAAAAAAGATTGATGGAGGGCTGGGGTTGTAGGTCAGTGGTAGAGCACTTGACTAGCATGTGTGGGGCACTGGGTTTGATTCTCAGTACCTCATGTAAATAAAATAAAGGTTCACTGACAACTAAAAATAAATAAAATAAAAAATTGATGGAAGTAATGGAATTTCTGCCTCCACTCAAATTCACATTTGTGGAGTCACTAAAAACTTATCCAGATATCTGTGTTTGCTTATTTAATTCATATTTACTCATTTATTTCCATGACTTTTAAGGTCTACTGGACCATCTGATAAAATGCTACCTTTCCCTCCCTTTTTACATTAAATAATATCTGTCTGTGTTTTTATCCTACTTCCAAAGGAACTGGGGGGATTCCCATCATTAGGTGATTTTTTGGTTTATTTGTTCATACTGTTTTTGTGTGCACCCA
Organism: Glaucomys volans; assembly: GCA_020662805.1. Lineage (NCBI taxonomy): Eukaryota > Metazoa > Chordata > Mammalia > Rodentia > Sciuridae > Glaucomys > Glaucomys volans. The sequence goes on from JAJEJO010000320.1 coordinate 1,092,555, forward strand.
GGACCTAGCACATGCAAGGCAAGTGCTTGACCACCAAGCTATACCCCCAGCCTTTTTAAACCTTGTATATTGAGACTGGGTCATGCTAAATTGCCTAGGTTGGCCTTATACTTGTGATCCTCCTGCCTCAGCCTCCTGCTTAGCTGGGATTACAGGTGGGTGCCACTGTGCCTGGATATATATTACCCATTTTTCATAATAAATATAAGATTGTATTATGTTGTTTTACAAATTTGTTTATCTTTGGGGTGGGATTTGTGTGTGTGTGTGTGTGTGTGTGTGTGTGTGTGTATTGGCCTTAGCTAAACACATTGAATACTTTTTCTGCCAATACTGATAGCTTTAGCATATTCTTTTAAAAAAGCTTTATTTTTTTAAAAAAATTTATTTTTTTCTTTTTAGTTGACACATAGTTGTCATACTTTTTATGGGATACAATGTGATATTTCAAGCATTATGTGCATACTTAGCATATTCTTTTTGCTACTCTCTTCCTTTTATTAGCATGAACAGAATTCTGCATGCATACTAAAATCATTTGTAGATTAGCTTTTATGCTTCACATAGCTGGAACAAGAAGAGAAGAAGGAACAGCTCTCTAGACATCTCAGTTGCTAAAATTCCACTTCATTCCTCATCTCAGAGAGTGGCTGGGGACACATGGCATCTTGAAAAGAGGAAGCTGTTACCTAAGAAGTAGGCCTCCACAGAACACCCACTGTGGCTATTTACAATGTTTGAATCTCAACAAAAATGCCACTTGTATTCTGAATTCCTTTGTTTCAACTACATAGCTCAATAAGAAAGAGTTTCCTACAATAGAAAAGAACTGACACTGTTCAGAGGCCAAGTTTTGCCTTTTAAGGCTGAATGTGCTGTATTTTAATCTTGCTTCTCAAGTTAAAGAGGCTGGTATAAACAAGAGGAGGGCCCTCTGGTATTTCTCCGCAAAACTTCAGTCATACTGTTTCTTTTTAAGATATTTATTTTTAACCCTGTTTATTTTGTGCTGATTGCTACTGCATCTTAAGGAGCTCAGTGTTTCTGACAGTTTGGTGACCCTGAGAAGCCTAGGGGGGGTCTCTTCCAGGACCCTCCAGGACACCGAAATTCATGGATGTGCTAGTCACTTATGATGTAGTTTTTGCATATGACTTCTTACACCTGCCTGTACACTTTTAAGTCATTGTTAGATTACTTGTAATACCTAATTCAGTGTAAATAGTTGTATTGTGTGGTTTAGGGAAAAATGATAAGGAAAAAGTGTCTACACGTTCAGTACAGATGCAAGATTTTCCTTCACATATTTTTGATCTGTTGTTGGTCGAATCCATGGATGTGTATCTCACAGACATGGAGGGCCCTGTACCCTCTCCCAGTGTAGGGGCATGGGCTGCTGGATTGGGCTGTGTCTAATTCTTTTCAACTGTTTCTTAATTCTTTCTACTCATCTGTAAAACAGAGGCTACTCATAGTACTACCTCCTGGTTGTCATGAGGGTTAAAATAAGATAACAAGTGAAAAAATGACCTGGAGAAAAATATTTGCCGATCATATCTGATAAGTGTCTGGAGTCTAGACTATATAAAGAATTCTTACAACTCAACAATCAATACAGCTCAGCTGAAAAGTGAGTAAAGAGATAAAAGACATTTCTCCAGAGATGACACACAAATGGCTAATAAGGTCATGAAAAGATGATCAACACCATTGCTCATTAGGGAAATTAAAATCAAAACTATAGTGAGAGTCTACTTTGCACCTGCTGAGGCAGGAGGATCCTGAGTTCAAAGCCAGCTTCAGTGCCTTAGTGAGGCGCTAAGCAACTCAGTGAGACCCTGTCTCTAAATAAAATATAAAATAGGGCCAGGGGATGTGGCTCAGTGTTGAGTGCCCCTGAGTTCAATCCCTGGTGCACACCCCAAAATGAGAAAGAACAAGTATTGGAAAGGGTGGAGAAATTAGAAGCTTACTGCTGGTGGAAATGGACAAGGTGTAGCAATTTTGGGAGAGAGTTTGGCAGTTCCTCAAAAGTGAAAGATGGCATCGCCATGTGACCCAGCAATTCCCATTCAAGTGGTACACTCAAAAGAAGACCAGACCTATGTCCACATAAGGAAACTGTACAATGCAGAGAACAGCATTGTCCATCCTAGGCAAGAAGTGGGAACAACTGCAATGTCTATCACCTGACAAATGGATCAGCCAAGCATGGTCTATTGCAGAGTAATATCATCGCAGAGCTGAAGCCACCATGCATGTCCTCTCTTTCTGGTTCCTGGGATCCCTCTGGACAGATTTCAGACCCATCACACACAGTAGCAGGCATGTGTTTATTAGAAGGGATGGGAACAGGGGATACTCCAAAGGGAGAGAGGGGGTCCTTTCAGAGAGGAGAGTGATGACATGCCCCCTTCTGCTTTCCATTTTTATCTGGAGTCCCAGGGAAGTTTCCAGAAAATCTTGCCCATCCTCCTTTTGACTTCTTACTGACAACAGGATTGTGTAGTCCTCACCGCACATGGTCTTACCCCACAGAGGGGAGATTTTGCTATTAAAATGGCATGCTAAAGACTCAAGGCAACTCTGGGTCACTTTGGCTGGTGCTGGCCAGTTCCAGTTGAAACTTGTTCTTATGGGTTTTATGGTTAGGGGCTTTGTTTTTAGTTGTTCTGTCTTCCTGAGTTCTGGACTCTGGTCTGTGTAAAGGTCACATAAGTCCCCCACTTTTGGGTAGCTTGCCTTAGTCCTGTAGACAGTTGGGCGTTTGCTGAGGAAGGTAGCCTATGCTATTGACTTAGGCCACAGCTAAATTTGTTTTAAAAGAAAATGTGGGATTGAGAACCCTAGTCCAGTTTATAGAATGACTGCTTAACTTCATATTCCTACCATTCATGTCCACCTGTTACCCATCAGTTTTTCCATACGACTGAATATTATTTAGCTATAAAAAGAAATACAGTTCAGATACAGGCTATAATATAATACACATGCACCTTGAAAACACAAAAGGCCACTTGTCATCATTTCCATTTATATGAACTGTCTACACAGGCAAATCCATCCAGACAGAAGATTCATGGTTTCTAGGGCTGGGAGAGGGCAGGAAATAGGGAATGGCTGCTAACGGGTGCAGGGTTTCTTTTTAATGTAATGAAATGTCTGGAATAAGTGATAATTGTTGCACAACTTTGTGAATATACTAAAGCCTATGGTATTGTATGCTTTATGTGGATGGATTTTATAGCATGTGACTTATGTAGCTCAATTGACCAAAATTAAGGGAATTCATGAAAAGCAGTACTATGCCTAAACATGGCAAGCATTCTGTGTGTGAGCTCATCTTCTACTACTGGCATCCTCGTCATTATTATTTTAAAAAGATAATTGCTTGTAATGTGGTTGTATTATTTCCAGTTAATTCCCTCAAATTATACACTAGCAATTGAGTGCTTGTAAATTGTTTTCAAAGGTCTGTATTTGTGAGCAGGCCCTGGGATGGAGAGCTTTGAATTATTGTCTGTGTATGGTGTATATGTGTGTGTGGGGTGTGTGTGTGTGTGTGTGTGTGTTTCTCATTTGCTTGCACTGTATCTTCTTTTGGTAGGATAAAGTACTTCTTGGCAGGTCATATGCCATTTATAGATTTTCTCTTTTTATTTTCTTTCAGTTGATTTATCTGATTAGACACTTTTAGCCCCTTTGATGAGGAGAAGAAAAAGAAACCAAGAATGGGATAATCCTAAGGAATTCTTCAATCTTGACGATGAAATTTCTGCTCCTAGTTTCCCCTTCTCTGTGAAACAAGTTTTTCTTTTGTGGGGCAGTAACTACATAGCATAAGAGTCAGGGTACTGCTGTATGCTACCAAATACACTGTGATGTTCTCTGAAAATATTTTACTAAAACCTGTCAAAGATGAACTTTTGGCCAGGCCTGGTGGCACATGCGTGTAATCCCAGCTACTGGAAACACTAAGGCAAGAGGATTGTGAGTTTGAGGTCAACCTGGGCAATTTAGCAAGACCCTATTGGAAAATAAAATGAGAAGGGCTGGGTGTAGCTCAGTGGTAGAACATTTGCCTGGCATACTTGAGACCCTGGGATCTATTCTCTATGCCAGGGGGTGGAAAAATGGCTCTTTGTCAATTATGTAGAATAATATAATGTTGGCCCTGTGTTTGCTAAAAAGGTTGACTTATGTTAAACTCGGTGACCCTCTTTGAACTACTAATAGATGAGATGTCAGACTTAAAGGATTAAGTGACATTTATATAAGTGAATAAACTTTAATAATTTGTAAACATATTAGAATACTTGCTTGTGGCTAGGGCAACGCACATTCACTGTCTAAGGCTGATCTGGGTTGGGTTGTGACTTTCATTTCTGGATTTCCTTCCTCAAGCTTAAAGGGTGTTCTGATTCCATTATTTATCAATATCAAGATTGTTTCAGTTTCCTGGTAGCTGGGCTTCACAGTGACTTTTTTTTGCCAGGTTCTTTGTTTGGCTGTGTGACCTCGTTTGACTTTTCTTTGATGACTGTGTGTCTGAGTTCCCTGTTGCTTTGCCTGGCTACTGAGAGGGCCCACCTGGTCAGTGGGGTCCAGACGTGCCTGGTCAGGTGGGTGCTTGACTCCGGCTCACTGCTTGGAGGGTCCCCTCACAGACCTGGCGTGCTGCTGGTGTCCTGCTTCCTAGCTCTCGCTCTCTGGTGTCTGCCTGGGACACCTCTCTTCTGTTAGTGTCCAGGCTGGTCTCTGAGCATTGCCACCGCTTTTTGTATGGCGTGCTTTCTTTCCCCACATAGGGTGGCGGCCTTTGTATAAATTGTAGTAGGTTCAGCAGGGTATGGTGGCACATGCCTGTAATCCCAGTGGCTCCGGAGGCTGAGGCAGGAGGGTCGCCAGTTCAAAGCAAGCCTCAGCAAATTAGGGAGGCCTTAAGCAACTCAGTGAGACCCTGTCTCTAAATAAAATATAAAAAAGGGCTGGGAGTGTGGTTCAGTGGATATGCACCCCTGAGTTTAATCCCTGGTACCAAAAAAAAAAAAAAAAAATGCAGTATGTTCAGCATGAGAATTATTACCAAAATCTTATTCATGTATGAATAAATTATATACAGCTATTGTTTTGATCCTCAATGCCATTGTGATTTACATCTTTCTAGAACGATTATTGTGTTGTAAACATTTGTATCATTTATGTTCTTTGTGCTGTTGAGAACATATAGTTTCAGTGAGCACTGGTAATTTATACATTAAAAAAAAAATAACATATACAACTGCCAAGGGTGTCTGTGGTTAAACTCTTTTTAAGATTTTGCTTTTAGTAAAGGGAAAAATCTACCAAAGTAAAAATGATCTAACTTTATGACTTGGTTTACCAAAAAATGAATCAATCATAGCTAATATTTTAATAATAGGCCCTAAACTGCAGATTAGAAAAAAAATGTAGCTTATTTATCACAGTGAGTGGAAAGACGAAAACTATTGTCTTTCAAATTCAGTAACTGTTAGGTGTTCTTTTGTGCCACGTCATGTTTGGCTCTCTGTGCATGAGTACACGCGTGTGCCTGTGTGTAGACTTGCGTCTGATCATGCTCTGTCACTGTATTTCACATACATCTACTGTGTGTGTCACTGGTCAAGGTTTGGCACAGTTGCATATTTATGCATAAACCCTGGTGACCTGGGATTGAGGTCTTTGGCTGGAGTCAGCAGGCATGTGGGTGTGGGTGGGAGGCTGAGGCATGGGTGGTTCCTGCTCTTTCCACCCTGAGTGCCATGCCCTTTCTTTTCTGTGACAGCCCTGCTGCCTGTGTGTGGCTCCCTCGTAACCCACAGACTCTGCTCCAGACCAGCTGCCTCTGGTTCAGGTCAGAGTAGTTCTTCCTGCACGTGAGGCAGCTCGTGGCTCTGTGCTGGGCTTCACCCTCCTTGGTACTACTTGGCTCTCCCAGCGCCGGGTCTGATTTCTCCATCCCAGAACATTCTCTTGCAGCATCATGGTCGGCCCTGCATTTACAAAACCCCTGACTCCTGGACAGGGAAGTGATTATTCATCAAAACCCTAAGCACGAGAATAAAATGTTCCTATTTAGATCAATCAGGGGTCAATTTAGTTTTCTAATGAACTTTAGAATTGCTTTTCTTGCCTGCCTTGAGGGACTATTTTTATACCAGCTTTTCTTTTTTTAATGTTTCTAGAAGTCGGATTTTTATCTTTGTCAATAATGAAAGGATCTTTAAACACATAAAAAGTGAAATGAGAAAGTCCCCTGACTTCTTGATGTGTGTGGCTTTAAAATTTTTGCAGCGGTCTGAGAAGGCAAGTTATAACAGATTCATGTTCTTATTGAGCCGTCCAAGTGAGAAATCTAGTTTGAATTTTGTATGGTACATATACAATTTGCTCAGACTTCCTGGACACATTATATTCAGTAATTTCTTAATTGATTACATGTATTGAGGACTGCATACATCATGGCCCTCCAAGCAGACACCTCTTGCCCTCATGGAGTCACACAAATCAAATATGTAATCAAATTGAGATCAGCAATAGGGTGGAAATGAAGAAACCAGGAGTTTTTGAGCAACAGGGGAAGTTTAAGTTTGAAGAAAGAAAAATTAAATCACAGGAGTGTTTAAGGAGGTTGAGAATGGGGTAAAGATTTCTACATGGGGGCAGAATAGCAGGAAAGGGCTGGGTTCCTCTGAGTAACACAAAGGCCCCTGTGCTGGAGAGGAGGGAGAGTGTTGCAGGACGTGGCTGGGGGTAGCAGGGATCAGTTGATTCAAGGCCTGAGAAGTCATGTAAATTCAGTTGTTCCAAATCTTTTTTTTTTAATTATTATTATTTTTTTTGGTGGTGCTGGAGATTTGAACCCAGGGCCTTGTGCTTGCAAGGCAAGCACTCTACCAACTGAGCTATATCCCCAGCCCCAACTGAGCTATATCCCAAGCCCCCAAAATCTTATTGTCCAGCCAGCAGTGGGGGTGCACACCTGTAATCCCAGCGACTGGGGAGGCTGAGGCAGGAGGATAGCAAGTTCAAGGCCAGTCTCAGCAATTTAGAGAGGCCCTAAGCAATTTTAGAAAGACCTTGACTCAAAATAAAAGCTAAAAAGGGTTGGGGATGTGGCTCAGTGGCAAAGTGCTTCTGGGTTCAATCTCCAGTACTACCTGCCCGAATTTCATTGTCCAGCTGGCTGCCATTTACAGAGCCAATCAGGAAGGCACAAGAACAGAATTTAGGAGACAGTGAACTAATAGAAGTTGAGAGTGGCGATAGCTTGTGATATTACAGGGAACGGAGTGTTACTGAAAGCTCAGTCCTTGTCCCTGATGTCAATCCAATAACAAGGACACAGGTTTTGAGAAAAAGGAAGAAATTCTATTGCTTTGCTAGCAGAGGAGAAACACAGGAGAAACACACCTCCTGTCCCAGAGGCTGTGATTCTGCCCATTCGTAGCAACAGGGTTTTTTAAAAATGAGGTGATTTAAAGGCTACATTTCAGGTGTTCCCTGTCCAGAGTTGAAATTCACTGTTAATTTGGGAGACAATTTCTGAGATCTTCTGGTGCCATCCCCAAGTCTGAAGGACTTCATTCTTGTGGTGGATGTGTGCTCAAGGGCAGGTAACTCTGCCTAGAATGGGAAAGATAGGTAATCCTGTTTCCCTGAGATTAGAAGGAGGAAGGATTGGGGGAGGGGAGAGGTAGAGAGGAAGATAAAGAAACATGTCCATTTTAAAAATAAGTCACAGTGGCAGAGCAGCAGGGGTTGGCTATATTCAGAGCATGAAGTGAGCCCCTGTTACAGGATGGTGTCAGAGATTCATGTGAGGGTCCTACATGAAGAAGCGAATGGATAACGGTGGGAAGAGTAGAGGCAGAATGGAATTGAGAGAAGACAACAGTTTTAGATATGTTCAGGTTGAAATGAGTCTGTGCTGTTTTTCGGCGGAGATGCCAGGAAGACGGTTGGATTTGCAGGGGCAAAGGAACTTTCCTTTTCCATGTGGAAGGTCCATAATTTGAGTTTATGAAATAAATTGACAATAGCCAAATTGATAGATTGACATTTACCATGTACACATATGCATGGGAGCCACACAGAAGAGGATCTTGAAAACAGACCAGATGGTTAGGTTCATAGAGCATCTGAAGCCCCAAAAAGAGTGGGTTTAGGGTTTCTGTGGGAGGAGATGACAGGTGGTGGGGTGGTGAGGGGAAGAGACTGGCAGAGATTGACTTGCTCTGCAGATAAAGGCTGTCCCTTAGCTGGGGATCAATGGGTGATAGACTGTGCCCAGGTCCCTTTGGGAGACGAGTATGGACCCGACCTTTAGTCTCTTCCTGTGATAAGAGTTGATCTTCTCTGGCTGATGGGATTCCAAGGAGGGGCTCATGATTATTACATTCTACTTACAGCTTTCAGGCAGGGAAATTCAGAAAAGGAATTCAGAAAAAGGAAGAGGGGAGGAGACCTATTAGGACAAGCAAGATTCTGGTTTTTTTATTTTAAAGCAGTCATCTTGCCAAAATGCCATACTTTGGGGTACCATTTTCTGAGCCCCATAGATACATGGTATGCATCCATCTCTGGCTGCAAAACAAATTATTCCATGACTTGGCAGCAAATCTGTATTAGTGATCTATTGCTGGGTAACAAATTATCCCTGAATTTATCAGCTTAAAGCAATAAATGGTCATTATCTCATGCAGGTTCCTGGGTGAGGAACTTGTCAGTGACTCAGGCAGGTGCTTCTGGCCCAGGTTCCCGTGGATTTGTGTGCAGGATATTGGCTGGCATTACTGTCATCCTGAGACTTGAATGATCTGAGCCCAGAGCATTCAAATGCTGCTTCATTCCTAGTACTGGGCGGGGGGACTACAAGAAGGGATTTTGAGTGTTTTCACCATAAATGACAAATTGAGGACATAGCTGTGCTTAATTTGATATAAACTTTACACAATGTATACTTCTATTAAAACAGCACTTGGTACCCCTTTATTGTGCATAATTGTTGATCAGTTAAATATAAATTTAAAAATGTATAACCCCCAAATAAAATAAAATGACAATATAATGAAAATAAAATTTGAACAATTTGTAATACTGTGTGGGGAGGTGGCAGATAAAGTTCTTGAATGTCCAGACTAGGAAATATTCATTGAGCCTTAAAAATAACAGTGTTTAAGAATGCATAGGTCATGAAAACATGTTCATAATAGGTTTAAAAAAAGGTTATGAATACTGTGTATTCTCATTTTTTTTAAACAAAGAAGGCAAAAATGTCTCGGAGTATTTATAAAGCATGTGAACACTGGTTAGCTCTGGGATGAGGGAAGAGGGGTGGTTGAAATTTTCTGCTTTGGTTGTCTCAATCTTTCATTGTAAATGTGGTTTGCTTTTGTAATAAAATGTTTTTGAATACTGCTTTCCAAGCAAAGCAAAATAAAATAATAATGATACTTGCAACTTGAGGAAAATTATAGTACGTACAAAACTCGGCTCTGCACTTCCCTGCAGTCAAGATCAAGTGGTACAGGGAGTGGGTGGAATGACCCATTGTCTGGTAGAAAGCAGATCTCTGGCTGATCAGGACAACCTGCCCTCTTCCTGGCCCCCAGAGTGAGGAAGTGATGCCTCTTGCCCTCTGAAGCTGTTTCACAGAAATGACAACGAGATGTTGTGTTGGCAGGGGTAGCCTCCTGCATGGGGCTTATTTAATTTAATAATTTAATTTAATTTGGTGCTGGGGATTGAACTCAGGGCACATTAGCACTGAGTTGCATCTCCAGCCCTTTTAATTTTTTATTTTGAGACAGGGTCTTGCTAAGTTGCTGAGGCTGGCCTCAAATTTGCAATTCTCCTGTCTCGGCTTCCTGAGTTGCTGGGATTTCCACACTTGGCCTGTCTGTGGCTTATGAAGATAAACTCTCTAGTGATTTCATGTGACGGAATGACTGGGTTGGTAGCATCTTGAGAATATAGTGGTTGACCTCCCAGACCAGATTCCCTTACTTCTGGATGACCAGCTCCATCCATTTCATTAAGTCTGGTTGCAGTCAAGGAAAGCTGCATTTTAAGAAGATTCTCCAGGGGATCCTGATGGTTAGCTGTCTCTGGGAATTTGGGTGATGATGGCAGTTAGGTTTAATTAATAAATAGCCTCTTCCACATGCTCTGTTATGTGGTCATTCAATAACAGCAGTTATGTAAATGTATTTTCTCCCTCTTGTATATAGGATAGAAATCTGAGCAGTTGTGTAAATCATTCAAGGCAGAAAGCTACCAAAAAGCAGTTCAATGAAGTGGTTGGGAGCATGGACTCTACCTTATCTGGTTGTTAGGATTAAAAGAAACGTGTACAACGTGATTACCCCAGTGAATGGTACACAGCTTGTAATAAATGCTAATCTAATGATGAGAAGCTCACATTGGATCGAGGCTCTGACTGTATCTTCTGTGCATTCATGTCATTATTCCAGTCATCTGTCTTTCAGTCTTTCTTAGATCAGAGCGAAGTACAGGTGACATGGGGGCTGTTATGTTGCAGTCTTTTATTTTTTTTGCTGGAAAACCCAAAGGAATTTATTTAATAGCAAAGGTACACAAAAACTTTGCAAAGAAAACAAAGAATTTTGGAAACAACTATGCTATCAGGGAAGATTGAAAACTGGAAAGAAAAAAGGGAGTTCAAACAGGACTTGGAGAACAGAGCCCACATTAACAGATGGGGAAACAGAAACAAAACATTGAGTGACAATAAAAAATCTTACTGTTGTTTCATGCTGTCATCGCACTTAGAAACCTTATTTGCAGTTATTCCATGAGACCAGCATTATCCAATGGTTATAATATATTCCAAAATATATATTGTGTGATTACATGTATTGCAAAAAAAATTTATAATCAAAATCTTGTTGAGCAATGTTTAAAAGATTTATTAAAGGACTTTCCATAATTTTTAACATTTCAGTGAATTTTCATAAGATAGATGCTACATGGTCATACAATGCTATTTTTATACACTTTCATTTAATTTGCTGCTATTCTATTTTCATGTGAGATGTTGATTTGTAGTTTTCATGTATTCTTCTTCTGTCTTCTTATCACAGGAATGTCCACCTCATAAAATGACTTGGAACTGTTTCCTCCTCTTTAAGCAATAGTGATAACTTAGTTTCATTTTCCTCCTCCCCTTCCTCCCCTTCCTCCTCCTCCTCCTCCTCCTCCTGTTCCTCCTGTTCCTCCTCCTCCCCCCTCCTCCTCCTCCTCCTCCTCCTCCTCCTCCTCCTCCTCCTCCTCCTGTTCCTCCTCCTGTTCCTCCTCCTCCTGTTCCTCCTCCTCCTCCTCCTGTTCCTCCTCCTCCTCCTGTTCCTCCTCCTCCTTCTCCTCCCCTTCCTCCTCCTCCTCCCCTCTCCTCCTCCTCCCCTCTCCTCCTCCTCCCCTCTCCTCCTCCTCCCCTTCCTCCTCCTCCTCCTCCCCTTCCTCCTCCTTTCTAGCTACTGCAGATTGAATCCAGGGGAGCTCAACCCCTGAGCTACATTCCTAGCTCTTTTCATTTTTTATATTAACACGGTCTGGTCTTGAATTTGGGATCCTCTTGCCTCAGCCTCCCAAGAAGCTGAGATTATAGGCATGTGTCACTATACCCAGCTGTCTTTTTGTTCATATGTATAGTAGAATTCAGCAGTAAAATATTTTAGTCCTGAACATTTCTTTTGTTTTGCAAGTTTTTAAATAGTGGATTAAGTGGTTTAGTAATTACAGAACTATTATGGTTTGGGAGTAATTACTAACTTGCCTAACTTATTGAATTATGTATTTAGCTTTATTCGTAGTATTCAATTTTTCCTTTATCCCAAACTCCTTTCATTCATGATATTGCTCATTTGTGTCTTTCCTCTTTTGTCTTTCTGCTACAGGTACATCAATTTCACTGATCTTTTTAATGAACGCTGCAGTGTTTCTGTAATCCTTTTATGGAGAGAGACTGTTCTCTTTCTTGCACATCAGAAATATTTCTGATCTTCTTTCCTTGGACTTATTTCAGTGGTGCCAGATTGAGTTAGGATTGAGTTTAGCTGCAAATCTATTACTGTGTATTAAATTTTTTAAAAACTGATTTTTCCTTAGTAAATTTCAGTCTGTAGATAGGCAATTCAGGGCTGGTTACCTGCTGAGGGACAGGGACTGCTTCTGTCTTCCTGGAGGAGGAGGAAGGCCAAGGGCATGATTTTCATGCCAGCCAAGTCTGGTCTGGTTGTTTGTCTTCCTTCTTTCCTTCCTTCCTTCCTTCTTTGGTACTGGGATAGAACTCAGGGGTGCTTTACCATTGAATTATACCCCTGAGCCCCACACATTTTTTTGTTTGTTTGAGATGCTAAATTGCTGAGGCTGGCCTTGAACTTGGGATCATCCTGCCTTAGCCTCCCTAGTCACTGGATTACAAGTGTGTACCATCTTGCCTGTGTCTGTTGACTTTGATCAGGGCAATAATAGCTCTCCTGGGTGTTCCACCCAAAACTCTTCCGCACAGCTCTGGCCAGAACTGGGCCACCACTGGCTAACACTGTTCTGCTTTCTGACCCTGTAAACTTGACTACGCTGCAAGTGGAATCCTGTAATAGTTGTCCTTAGGTCCCTGGTGTCTGTTCCCATCTTGTCCTCAGTGTTCATCCATGTGTGGAAGTGTCAGAAATTCCTTCTTTTTAAGGTTGAATAATACTTCACTGTGTTTCACCAAATTGTGTGAGTCCGTTCATCTGTTGATGGGCACTTGGGTTGCTTCCAGCTTCTTGCTGCTGTGAATGGTACTCCTGTGAATGTGTGCATACAGCCATCTCTTTGAGACCCTGCTTTCAATCCTTGTTGGTGTTTTATTTCATGTGCTTTTAACTGAGACTCAGCTTCCCCTTGACATGACTCATGGTTCATGGTGACTGGTTTGCCCTTGTCCTGAAAGAATTGCTAAAGCTCTGAAGAAAAATTCTCATCCACATCTTTTTGCTTGAGCCACTCTCTTGTTAACCTCCAAGGAAAAATTGTCAGCATGAACAACATTTTATATAGCCTGCAAGATCAGGGAAGGAGACCGGTAACGGAAGTGTTCCCCGAAGACACTGACTGCTTATTGCTGCAGTGAAAAGGACACTAGTCTTTGGGGTTTCATTAGGAAGAAAGCAAGAAAGAAAATAGCGAACATTACCCTTCATTTACAAAGCCACGTTGACTGCATGTGGCTTGCTATCTGAGATTCTGGTCTCCCACTTAAATTATTTAACAGTGGAGAGTGTTCTAGAGAGGGAGACTCATGTCCCACAGTGACTTGGGTGCATTTGTTGTTTTTGTAAAACTGACTCAAATCATTAGGAGTCTTTCTTCTAAAAAGATGAAAGGGGGAAGATAAAACTGCTGGCTGTGAGATGATTTAATCAGAAAAGCAATCATGAACTTGTACTTCTAATCTTCAGCTGTTTGACAGACCTGGATTTTTTTGATGCCTTAAAGAGGTATGTTCAATAAAAACAGAAGGAAGAGCATTTTACATTGAAGGTAATGGCCATGTTTGCTATTTCCAATGAGCCTGCAGACTAAACTTACAAGTTGTTTAAAACTGGGAAAATAAATGTCAGACTCACAGGAGACTAATTTTTTCAATGTATTTTTAAAATTTAAGTTCTAATTTATTTAGTTATACATGACAATAGAATGCATTTTGAAACATCATGCATAAATGGAGTATAACTTCTCATTCTTCTGCTGTGCATGATGTAGAATCATACTGGTTGTGTAATCATTTATGCTCACCGTGGATTGCTAAATAATGGTACTGCTGATTTGAGGCAGAACACTAATTTTAACAGTGATGTAAAGAATGTCATGATTAGGCTGGGGATATAGCTCAGTTGGTAGAGTGCTTGCCTTGCAAGCACAGGGTCAGAGTTCAATCCCCAGCACAAAAAGAACGTCCTGATCGTCAGCAGGCTAAAGGAGGAGTTACCTCAATATAAATTTCTTTAGATTTTTGCCCACACTGTGGATTTTGTCTCTTTCCCATGTCCCTTAGGGTTAGGGTTAGGGTTAGGTTATCCTACCTGGATAAACTTTTCAATAAAAAGGGTTTTCATGGCTCTTGTGAACTTTTAACTTAGTTAGATAAGTTGAAAAAAGATAATACATTTTCCAATAGCAGGCTGTCTTTATTTTACTCATTAGCTTTCAGTTTATACACTCATAAGCAAAGAGCTCCATGCTGTTTGATGTCTTCACTGCAAGGACCATGGGAAGAAATAGTTGTTATGTGAGTTTTTAAGGGGAAACACAGTGTTCCTTTCTGACATGTTTTTTTCTGCTTATTATAAATATTTATCTTGGACCAAGGATTGCATTTTAGTGGACTTGGAATTTTGCAAATTTAATTATTGATATGACTCTTCCTCCATCTTTGTGATCATACATTTTGGTTTTGACTTGCCATGGCTCAACTTTTAATTACTCCAAAAAACAGACGAAAAATTGCAATATATATAGTACCAGTTGGGCATGGGTGGTACAAACCTGCAGTTCTAGCTGTTCAGGAGGCTGAGGCAGGAGGATAAGTTCAAGACCAGTTTCAGAAATGTAGGGAGACCCTGTCTCAAAATAAATTAAAAAAAAAACAAAAAAAAGGCTGGGGATGTAGTTCAGTGGTAGAGAGCCCCTGCATTCCCATGTCCCTTAGGGTTAGGGTTAGGGTTAGGGTTAGGTTAGGGTTAGGGTTAGGGTACAGACTCCCCTGTACTGAAAATAAAAATTCAGAAACCACTTTTGAAATATGTTTTTCTTACTTTGAGAATTATGTTTATAATAGGTGGCATTTCATTAAAATATGTGGACAAAGGACAGATACAATTTTTTCCCAAGGTTTGAATTCTTTTTTCTGAAAGCTAGTAAGTACTAGGCTTTTGAGAAAGTCTAGGCAGCTGGCAGTGATCTGCTAGTGACATTTGGTTTTGCAGTGATCTGTTTATTCCCCATCTTAATAAATGATCAATACCCTGATCATTTTGTCTTGAAATACTTGAATTTACCTAAAAAGGTGTATGTGAAGAGAGTCAACTCCCTCTTTCATATTGTCTCAGTGGTGAACAGATTTGAAGAGAAGTGACCTTCATAAGCACCATTATTGACTGTGGGTTAGTTAGCTCTTCAGACCGGAAGTGGAAACTCACTGGAAAGACAGGTGCAAACAAGCTATTCAGTCTGGCGAGTTTCAGTTTCACAACTATGGGAGCTTAATGGGATCCAGCTCAGGGCTGGTCTCCTGAAACCTCTCCTCTCCCATCCTCTTTCCTAAGGCAGCCAGCGGGTCTTATTGCCCGTGGGCATCTAACTTGTCTCCTCCACTCCTAGGTCTTTCCTGTCTCACCAGCCCACCAACGCTAATGGACAGACCTTCTGCCAGCCCAGTTTAAGGCTTAGCTACCAGATTTTCTACCCTTCCTACTTGTCCCCCTGAAAGTGGAGTAAAGCACACCTTTCATAAGATGGGCATGTTAAAGAAAAAAAAAGTTAGGCAAGTATTACTCATTTCTTACAAAAATCAGAGAGTATAGCAAATAAAAAATAGAATAAAAATATCTCTTCTTTTAACTTAGAGATACAGTGCTAATATTTTGGTTCTTGGTTTTCTAGTTGTACTTGTACACAGTGTATAAGTGAAACACTATGAACATTCTTTAATGACTTGCTTTTACTCCTTAATACATTGTGAAAACCTTCCTGTCTTTACATGTTCATTATCTGTAACTTTTTGCTTGCTCGTTTGTGGTACTGGACATTGAACCCAATGGCATTGAACCCAGGGGTGCTTTACCCCTGAGTCACATCCTCCAACCCTTTTGTATTTTTTACTTCTAGATGGGGTCTCACTAAGTTGCTGAGGCTGGGCTTGAACTTGGGACCCCCCTTCCTCAGCCTCCCAACACTTTCTGTGCTATTCACACTGTAGAATTTGCCTTTCTTCTGATGATCCACTTCTGGGACAGTCCCCTGTGTGAGGACCCTCTCCCGTGTGCTCTGGCCTTGCGTTTTCATGGTCTTGCTTCCTGTGTTTACCTGATGATCCTGCTAACCTCTAACCTCTAGCTCCAAAAGGGATTTTTCTTCCTGTGCTTTAAAATTTGTTTTGATTTTAATTTTATCTATCTATCTATCATCTATCTATCTATCTATCTATCTATCTATCTATCTATCTATCTATTTATTTTTTGGTACTGGGGATTGAATGCAGGAGCATTTAACCATGGAGCCACGTTCCCAGCCCTTTTTATTTTATTTTAATTCTTTTTTTTGGTGGGGGCGGGGGTTACCATCAATTGAACTCAGGGACACTCAACCACATCTCCAGGCCCTATTTTGTATTTTATTTAGAGACAGGGTCTAAGTGAGTTGCTTAGTGCCTCGCTTTTTGCTGAAGCTGACTTTGAACTTGTGATCCTCCTGCCTCAGCCTCCTGAGCTGCTGGGATTACAGGTGTGTACCACAGTGCCCAGTCCCTTGCTAAATTTCCTAACACATTGCTAAATTGTTGAGACTGGCCTTGAATTTGTAATCCTCCTGCCTCAGCCTCCCAAGTCACTGGGATTACAGGTCTGGGCCTCCACAGCTGGCTGATTTTAATTTTTTAATCGAGAGGCACTACCATCCTTTAATTTACAGAAAGGGTGTACCTTAAATGAATTTTTTCCTTCTATTTCTCCTTTATGACTCTTAAAATGATATTGTAGTCCCAGCATGGGGTGCAGGGAGGGAGTTTGGAGTAATGTTGGTCAAAGGATGCAGTTAGGAGGAATCAGTTTGGGAGGTGAGGTCTGTTGTCCAACATGACATATAGTACATAGAGTTAATGGCACTTGAAGATGGTGAAGAGAGTCAATTTTAAGAGTTCTCATCACAAATAATAGTTAAGTATTTGAGGCAAATTTTTACAAAAATAAATGCTTTATTAGAATTTACTGGGTGTTGTATCTCATGCCTATAACCCCAGCGACTCAGGATGCTGGCACAGGAGGATCATGAGTTCGAGCCCAGTCTGGATAATTTAGGGCAACCCTGTCTCAAAATAAAAATGAAAAAGGGTGGGGGGCCGGGGTGTGGTTCAGTGGTAGAGATCTTGCCTAGCACGTGTGAGGCTCTGGGTTCCATCCTCAGCACCACACATAAATAAATAAAAGTACTGTGTCCATCTACAACTAAAAAAAGATGTTAACAAAAAAAGGATGGGGATGTAGCCCAGTGGTAGAGTGCCCCAGGTTCAATCCCCAGTAACTATACAAGCACTCGTATACAGTGGACACACCCGCACACACGCACAGATGTGCACATGCATAGATGTGCACATGCATAGATGCACACATACACGCACACTCACATAGCCATAGAATCTGAGAATGCAATGCATGATAAAGAGAAATGATAGTTCTTCCCCCACCTCCCAGAAAGAAGTGCAGAAGCAGCCTTACCTGCTCGGTTCAATGGTTCAACGTCTGTGGCAGACATCTCCCCGTTCTTATCTCCTTGCTGTTCACGCCTTCACGCTTCAGAGGCCTAGCATGGATGATTTTCACAAACCTCCAACCGCTTACTTTTCTCCAACTTCCCTACTAATTCATTTTTCCTGTTAATTTCACTATCGCACATCTCCATTCATGTCACACTCTTGCTCAGAAAATGTCGAGGCATGCTTTTATGTCTCAATAGTACCTGTTCTCTTCCCCACAGGTGCTCTTTCTAGCCACTTTGTCATGCCTCCAACAGCAGTTCCTATTCCTTACAGGCTCAAATGCACACTTTCTTGTATAGTTCCCTGATCCCTTCCTCACTCCATCAAGAAATGCACTTCTTGTAAATTTATGAATGGATCTGTCCCTGTCATGTTAGTTATAACTGACTGTCCGTTGTGTCTGTATTTTTCTTATTCTTCACCCCTGATAAAGACCATAACTTCTTCAAAGCAGCACCTTGATCTTTTGGGGGGCCTCACATAAATCAGCTCAGTAAATACTTCATATATATATATATATATATATAGTGTTTTCCATGAAATGAATGTATAGCTAGTTTTCATTAAATAAGAGAAAATATGAAACTTGAAGTAGGGAACATATCAAAGAGTTGGCATCTTTCAGATTCTTTCTATGTCCATGTACTGGCCCAGAAGCTTTACAGAATGACCTAAGCCAATTTGTTCGTCCATAACTGTTATTGTTTGTTTTATTTTTGGTTGATTATATTATGTTACAAATGCCTAAAATGAGGTATGAGCAGTTTCCATTGTCTGATTGATGTACAGGGTTATGTTGAAGGCAAGTTTCAGACCAAATCTTCCATGAGCATCCTGTTCACTAACTTATCAGCCTGAGCAAGGAGGCTCATATACAATTCAGATAGCCTTTTTGTGAACTTGGTAAGCTGAAGCTCTCTGTTCTGTTGAAGGACATGAAGGTTTTATTACCTTTTTTTTAAAGTTTATTTTTGAGAATCTTTTAATTTTTTTTTGAATTGTTGCATTATAATTATACATGCTAGAAGGGATGTATTGTTTCATATTTTGGATATGCACATAATTTGGTTGACATGAAGATTACAATAAATGCAACAATATTCTAGGGTCATGCCCTCCAGTGGGATGACCACTAAGTACCTGAACCGAGGCTAGTTGAGTTCCGATGGTTCTGGACCTGTAAGATGCACCCTGGATTTCAAAGATTTGTTTGTTTGGTTTTTTTGAGATAGTCTCTCACTAAGTTGCCCAGGCTGGCTTTGAATTTGACATCCTTTTGTGTCAGTGTACCAAGTAACTGGGATTATAGTCATGTACCCTTGTGCTTTGCTAAAATTATATATTATGTATGATTAATGGTGGGGAATGTCTAGAAAGTATCTTGATCAATCCATGTTCATTAAACAACATTAAATTCAGCTATGGGAGAATATTTCTAACATTCTATGCCAATTTTCAAGACCCAGTGAAAGCACATTTCATACATTCATTAATTAGCAAAGTTTCAGGCCTTCATGACCACAGAGGCATTTGCTTCCTTTGTAGTGGCCCTCTCAGA
>JAJEJO010000320.1:1111679-1140685 GCA_020662805.1 Glaucomys volans
AGGAAAGAAAGCACAGAGCACACTCTGAGTGTGATTAACCAAGAGTGTATCCAGGGAAAGGTTTTGTACCTGGTCATTATCCGTCCATGTGGCTGGCCATCCAACTGTCCATCCTGGGAGTGACATATTCCCTGTCACTTGGGGACATGTATTAGCACTTTTTTTTTTTTTCAGTGCTTGGGATTGAACCAGGGCCCTGTGTTTGCAAGGCAAGCACTCTACTAACTGAGCTATATCCCCAGCCCTTAACACGGTTTTTAAATAGAAAATTGAAGTCCAACTTCTCTTGTCAGAAAATAAGTCTAATTTGTCTGATTAGTTGATAGGGCTACCTTTGCCAGATAGGTAAGAGAGGAGACATTTTCTATTAATCAAATGAGCAAACTTTATAGCTCCTTAACAATATGCTAGAAATTACATGTTTTTAGCTGTTTAACTATGATAAATATTAGTTGTCAACTTAAATATGTGCATGGATAGAGGGAACCATGGGCATTAAAAATGTGGGACATGCAGAAGGAGGAGGTGAATGCTGAAAACAGAGAGGAGAGAAAGAGGGAAGAGACTCAGGCCAGCGATTCTGCAGATGATGGGTGTAGTCAGGGGGTTTGGCAGTTCTGGCAGGGAATGTTCATTTTGGCTTTTACGACATCTAGACTTTATCATTGTTTAATCCTTATGAGCAGGAGATGATTCTTTTTTTCTTTTCTTCTTCTTTTTTTTAATCCAAGAGTCCTTGAGGTCTGTAATGGTTTAGATATGAGGTGTCCCCTGAAAGCTCATGCTTAGATTATGAGAGCTGTAACCTGATCTGTGGATTAACCCACTTGATGGATTAATAATAATCTGAAAGGATGGCTGGACTGGGTGATCAGTGTATGCAGGTAGGGTGCAGCTGGAGGAAGTTGATCACTGGAGTTGTGCCTTTAGGGTTTGTATTTTGTCCCTGGCACAGCTCTCTTTCTCTATGCTTCCTACCGTACTACGAACTGAATACCTTTCCTCCACCATGATACTGTACCTCACCCGGGCCCAGAGCAGTGGATATGGCCCACCATGGACTGAACCTCTGAAACCATGAGCCCAAAGTATACCTTTCCTCCTTTATATTGTTCTTGTCAGGTATCTGTGTCACAGTGATGAAGAACTGCCTAATAAAAGGTCACATTGCTCTCAAGTGCTACCTGGCATCTCTCTTGCTTAGCAGAATTGAAAGGCCAGTGCTCATTCATATGCAAATTACTCTCTTGGACTTCATCTGTCTCTAGGTGATTATATGGGTCCTGACATGCAGAGGACTTAAAATTGAAGTGCTTCTAAGGAAGGAACCTGTTGTCACTTCTTTCGATTCACTGGAGTTGTTGGCTCAGAATGTTGCCATTGGATTCTACGAGTTCATTCACTGATTATTTGTGGTGGACTGAAAAATAATATTTGTGCGACAACCCAATGTCGTATTATAGACAAATACATGGTATATAGTTAAAAGATTTTTACTTAAGCTCTCTAAAAAGTAGTGGCATCCTTACATATGAATGCAGAGAGATATTTAGGTACCAAAAGTATGATTTTCTTTTTTTGAATTTTTTCTCTAATTTTTAAAATTTCTTGGATATTTTTATTGTTTTACTGTATGGATTTATGAGGAATATAAAAGATTTAAAATAAGGGGAAAATAATAAAAGAAATAAGGTAATTAACACGAGAATAACACTATTGAATGATTGGCAGTCTTATGAGGACATGTTGTGCTGTTATTTTGACAAGAAGAACTTGGGACCAATTCTGAAGGTCAAATCATGGGAATGCTTTTACATTCAAACATGTTTTCCCCATTTCATTTGCATGATTTTTTGTACATCTAGAATTATATGCTCATGAAAGTCACTCTTTCCTGAGATTCCTGTGAAGTTTGTAGAATATAATAGATGTTTATTTAATAATAATAAAGATAGTATGATAAATCTAATTTTCTAGAATTTTTTTTTCATGGATTACTTTAACCTTTTATCATCACTGAAAAAAATAGTTTTCTATGGTCTTTTCATGACAGTGAGTTGTCATTATGACTCATCCATCTCTTCTAAATAACCCCACTTTGTTCTATGACATCTTAAGTAATTTTAACAAAAATATCGCTTCCCAGGACAAAAATCCAAAGTGAAGTATTTGTGGATGCAAAGCTGACCATTTCTGCCTTTATAAATGGAAACCTTGTTGTTTTTGTCTTTACAACATGTATAATTTGGTCGATATCTAAGATAGTCTTTCCAAACCTATTTCCAGAGAGAAGGTTTCAAGCAATCTCCAGATGCCTATAAAGTTTACAGATGCTCCTCCAGGTTCAGTTTAGCAGCTCTGGAAAGTCAAAGTGGAAAAATGTAACTCTGTATTCCTATGAATTGTTTAAAAACACAAGGTGCTTGTCAAGGAAGAAAGAGGTAGACAGTGCATAAACTCTAACATTAGAAGATAGTCAAGAACTAATGGTTACATCTCATCCTGAAAATAATATCAGATGAATCAAATACAAACAAACAACAACCAAAAAACAAACTATCTCTGAACCCCAGCTACTTTAAGATCTAGAAATAGAGAAAGCAATCATGAACTTCATCAGTAAGAATAAGAGACTTCGAATAGTCAAAACAATCCTGAGCATTTCTCTTTCTAATGTGTGTTGTAAAGAGTTTTCAGGATTGAAAACTTTCTGAAGTTTGGATTTTCTTAGCCTTATTATCTTGACATCATTAGATGTTACAACCCCGCGTTTTCTTATACATACACAATTTTATCAGTATCGTCTTTTTTGTTGGGTGTTGGGTCCAGAAAGTGCTTTTTCCCATCTTTGCATAAATCAGATTTTGTCTGTCCTTCAGATCTATTTTAAAGGTTCCTTTATTCCATGAAACGCCCTTTAACCCCTGATGGGAAGTGTGTTGAACACAGTCTCTGCAGTCAGGCGGGCCTGGCTACTTGCTAGGTGGGTGTTTCTTTCAACTTGTCTTTGGGCTTCAGCCTTCTCCCTGGAAAGGTGGAGCTGCTTTGCTTGTTCTCATTCCCTTCTAACTAGCTGCCCTTCTTCCACAGAGACTATCCACTTGTATTTTGCTTTTTACAGAGTGAAGTGTTACGTCTGTTTTAAATACAGCTTTGAGCTCAAATAACTTCAATGTATAAATGGGGGGCAGATTTACAGAAATATGATTCGAAATGTTCATTATCTAACCTTCTTGTTCCCTTAGATAGTTTTGACAATTTTGTAAGGATTTTGGTACCAGGGATTGAAACCAGAGGCACTTAACCACTGAGCCACATCCCCAGCCTTTTTTTATTTTTTATTTAGAAACAGGGTCTCAGTGAGTTGCTTAGGGCCTCGCTAAATTGCTGAGACTGGCTTTGAAGTCTGGATCCTCCTGCACCACTGGGATTACAGGTGTGTGCCTCGACGTCCAGCTGTAAGGATCTTTTGGTTCTCAGAGAATGCCAGATTCGGAAACCAACGTAGGGAGTTAAAGCACTCTACTTGCAGACACTCAGTCTCCTGGGTGTGTTTCTTTGTCTACATGTTTCTAATACTTTACAGATTATTATAATATTTATTATTTCCATGTATCATTTTAATGCATGTTGTTTGAGTCAATGAATTGGTTTTGTTCAGAGGCCCACAAATTGGGTATAAAGAAACAAGAGTGGAATGACATGAAGGGGCTTTGTAATAGATGACTTTTGGGGGTATTTCACATGGATTGCCCAGGAAAAGGAGCTGGAGTATGGTCTGAAATGCCCTTATTGCTTCTGAAATAATCTTGACTTTCTAGAGTGTTTCGTGTTTGTGAAAGAGGCTTTAATGAAGGCAGTCCAAGTTTTAAATCGTCCAACAAGACATTTCTGTTTTGGCCGACTCTAGGCACTTCTTTTCTGAATAGCTGCATTTTATGAAATCAGGTTAGTGCCAGCCAATTGGACACGATTAAATTGCTTCCAAAGATGTGCTGGAGGACAATGCTTTCTCTCTAATGCTCACAGAGCTTAAGTGTTGTATACAAGTTCCTGAGATGTGTGCTTCCACAGGGCAAACCATTCTTCATTTCTCTGCCACATTTCCGGTTCTGGATTTAAGTTGAGATTTGTTGCTAAGTTCTGCCAAAAGAATTTTTGATATGCACTTTGAGCTGGTGAGGTGAAAACATTTTCAAACCAGTTTCCTTGAAGATTTATTGAGCAGCCCTCATTTTTAGCTTTGCTTTACTTCTTTTACCCTTCTCAGCCATAAAGTTCCAGGCTAGGCCGCAGTGCAGACCCCTGGATCTGTACGAGCATGTCAGAAGCATTTTAAGAAGAGCCAAATATTTAGAGGAAGAATTTGGAAAAGCAGCCTTAAGGGGTTTAACACATTTTTCTCCTCCTAATTCAGTCCCGTGTTTATCCCCCTCACAGAGAAAGGTCATTAGCGGGTAAGATTTGCTAAGTTTGGATGAGGTTTGCAGAAGTGGAAAGGTTTTCTAAAATCTGAATACATTTAGGGGAGGTGATTTGCTCTACTCATCCATTAAATACATATAAATAATCTAATTATATGTAAAGGTTGTGCTGTGTGTTTTAGAGAAATAAAAATCACTAATTGGCTTGACAATGAGAGTGGCAGTAGGTTGAGACTGGAAGTTCTGTATAAATTTCTAGGCAGGCCAAAGGATTGCTCAGGATTGCATGACAGACTTTGGGTTGCTCTACCAGTTTGCTAGTCTGTCTGATAGGCCTTGGTCAAGGCTGCTTACTTTAATTGTTGTGTGTGGGGGGCAGTTCTATGCTTGTAACTGTTGCAAACTCGTTACCGTTTACTCTTGGAGTTGAAAAGCCACAGGCTAATCCTTGTTCTTTGACTGAATTCCTCTCCTTAGATAATTGTCCTTAGATAATAGGAGGTAGGGGTGTGTGTGTTTGTGTGGAGGTGGGCCGAGGAGAATGGAGGGGGGATAGAAATTGAAATGTGAACTTGTTTTTTCTTTTTAACTCTATTAGGAAAAGGAATATTTGGAGTGTTTGCAAATTTTCAAAACATTTGGATGTTAGACAATTTATCTTTTATAGGCAAATACTTCATTTCATCAGCTACTGACCAATCTTCAGATGTTGATTTGACTCTGATTTCAGGCTATTTTAGAAACATTACCTTGTTAACTTTTACAAAGATCTCTTTATGGGGGGAATCTGTCCTTAAATCTTATTTCACTGTACATGTGATTAAATGGAAAGATCTTATTTATCCTTTGATAAGGCGATAGGTATTCATTTCTTTGTCCACTCTGTAGACAAAACCTACAAAATATTATATACTTTAATATTTTTGAAATCAGAAAGTTAAATGCTCTAAAGAGAGGTGAAGAAAAATAAAATGCTATAATATTTCTTCTTTAGAATTATTTCCCATTTTTATGGTCAAAAATTCTTAAATGAAGCTGGGTGTGATGGTGCATGCCTATAATCCCAGCAACTGGGGAGTCTGTGAGAGGAGTTTAAAGCCAGCCTTAGCAGATTAGCCAGACTCAGCAAGATCTTGTCTCTAAATAAAATATAAAAAAGGTCTGGGGATGTGGCTCAGTGGTTAAGCATCCCTGGGTTCAATCCGTGGTACGAAAACAAATAAGCAAACAAACAAACAACCCCCCCCAAACAACTTAAATGAATGTTATGAAATTAAGAGAATTTGACACTTATTCATGACCTTTCTATTTTTTTATTCATAGGACTAAAGATAATGGGTGTGCAAAGTTTATAAACATAGGTTCTTTTAAAGATAATGGGACGAATAATTTGATTTTCCAAGTGTCTGAACACAGATATTTAATATTAAATTCCGTCCAGGGAGGCCCATGTGGTGCCCTCTGCAGGGCCACGTGCAGAGATCACCTTGGACTCTGGTGTGACCTCAGCATTGTCCCTCTTGGGTATGAAGGTAAAGGCGGGGACATTCCGAGTGTGCAAGCAAGGCCTCTTGGTTAATAAATGGCTTATGTGTGGCATGGATCAGATAAGGTGGAAAGGCTGAAATCAGGGCTAATGCTGTCTTTGTTGTCCTTTCAGCAGGAAGGTCACCCTCCCAGCACCATTGACATCAAGAAGTTTCTTAGAGAGCAGTTTCGTTTTTGTACTGGTTCCTTTCTTTGTGTCCTGTGGTCCGTCTCCGATTACCTTTATAGATCTGTAAAATGCACTCTTTTCTGAAGCTGCTGCTCTGTCTATTCCAGGAATGACCTTTTAATTATAAACTCTCCTTGCAGAAGGGAGTGGAGATCAGAGTTATCACGAACTTGATGTGTTAGCTTTCTGTCACTGTAATGAAATCCCTGAGATAATTAACTTATAAAGGAAACAGTTCATGTCGGTGTGCAGTTCTGAGGGCTCCAGTCCCTAACTGAGGGGACCCCTGGCTTTGGGCTAGCACTGCCATGTGGTAACAGTAAGGGGTATGTGGCAGAAAAAACTGCCCATCTTGTGGCCAGGAAGCCAAGAGAGGAAGAGGAAGGGGTGTGGGGAGAATCCCACAATCCCCTTGGAAGGCATACCTCAAGACCTCAGCACCTGTTACAAAGTCCCCCCCTAAAAGTTCCAACACTCCCCTTAGCACCATTCTCAGGACTGACACAGATCTCTGGGGGACTTTCAACATGCACACCACAGCACTTTGGTGAAGTTGTAGGTGAAGTCGATGATCCTTCTGGAGACTGGTGAGAGGGTTCTCTTTTCCATTTAAAGGGCAGCCACTTGGGAGTGGGGGCAGAGGGTGCAGAACACAGGGGCCTGTTCTGGTTTTATTTTTTCTCATGCAGAGGGAGGGGAACAGGCAGTACTAGACCCAGAAGCACCCAGGGCCTTCTCACTGTTGGAGTCCTCAGACAGCTTTCAGATTATTAGCTCGCTACTTTGTAGCTTTAAGCCAGCAATGACTGTCTTGCTGGTTTTAGCGGAGAGTTGGAGAACACTTGACGAGAATGTGGTTAGAAGTAAATGCAAGGGTAAAATGGACATTGGTTTCTCTTTCTTGTTTACACTTATATTACAATCATTGTGACAACAATGAGATCAATACCAGCTCTTTGTCAAATGGCTTTCACTTATTTTTGCAAATCTTCACAAGACCTGGACAAGCTGAGAAGGAATATGGATGGATGTTAGGATGACTTACCCAGGTCACACACTAGGTGCACTGGGATGTAGCCAATATTGTCCTGAAGTCCTTTGCTCTTTTTGTTATGCCATATAACCTTGGTGTACCTAATGTAATCTCTGCCCATTTTAAGGGTTCTTTAGCTTTTTAAAGTCAATTTTCTTTTGTTATGACTCGGATAATCAAAACCAAAGCTGATCATTTTTTTAAACTTCTCTGATTTGTCTACTTGCAAAATGTTTGCAGAGATCAAAATCCTTTCAGTCTTCTAGAGGAAAATACATTACAGAACTGACTATAAACTGTATTCTCCCTTTTGTTCTGTAGGGTATAGAACCTGTAAGAAAAGGAAGTCGTGAGGTCCTTAGTCTTTATTTGATAATTTTGATTTGTGTTTTGAACATGCAAACTCGTTTATCATCCTTGCAGTTTTACTTAAGATGCAACCAAAGTATTGTGCAACAGGAAGCAAGGTCTTGATTTTATCCCACAAACTTGAATTTAATAGCCGATGACTGCACACTTGGGCTTCGGGGGAGACAGCCAGCTCCCCTAGGCACGTGCCCGTGGGAGTCTGCCTCTCGTGGAGGCGTTGGCAGGCTCCTCTGTGATGAATCAAACCATTCTTCTCTAGCTGCCCATCCCTGTGCCTCAGCAGCCTGTACTCAGAGCCGTTTGAAACTTCCCAGGCAGGTGATGATCTTATTCAGTGCACTCACCAATGGTACAGATACTGACTTTCCCCCTCTCTCTCTTTTTCTGTCCCACAGATGAACACAACGATGTGCAAAAGAAAACCTTTACCAAATGGATAAACGCTCGATTTTCAAAGGTAAGTGAGACTTGCAAAGACTTTTCTGGTGTTTCAAATGCCTCATTCTGACTGAGGAGTTTGATTTGGAAGTGCAGCAAAACTTCCCCATGAAATGTGACCTAGCAGGAATCTCCTGAGTGTGCAGATGGATTTTTTTTTCTTCCTTTCTTCTCTTGTAAAATCTGTTCAAAGGGGGAATTCTGCTGCGAACAGTTCATCCAATGCTCTTTATTTTTACCTGACGTTCTCCAGATTTCTAAGAAAGTTTGCTGCTTTCAATTCTGTGAATTTTGGGTACACTTAAGAAATGGATATAGTGTTGAGAAAATTTTGGGTTCAATTAGCTAAAAAAGGTGATGGTTTCATTTTGCCTCGTTAAAATCAATCTATCATTCAGGCAGCTTTCTATCTGTGCAACCGTATTTAGTATTTTTTCATTCGTGTGGAGTTGGTCATTAATGTGTACCTACCCTGCGGGCTCTTTTTTTGTGTCCTTCCTCATTTTTTTTTTCTCCCAAAGATCTATTCTTTCTCAGCATTTCTAACCACTTGGAACATAATCTGGGCTTTGATCAATACTGTCTTTAGGGGCAGAGCATGGAGTAGTGAGGAACTGGCTCTTCTCAAATTTGTTTCAAATGTGATTATCTATTGATTTTAGAAGTTGAAATTTTGTCCACCAAGTCTAAGGTGGGCAGAGAGTCTCCAGGTTAATTGATTGTAGGACTCTATTATGGCAAGATGAAAAATAAAGGTTTCTCAGAGAAGCACCCTTGTGGTCTTTTAAATAGTACAAAGGCTATTTCAATTGAGTAGTTTTTCAAAATTTTCTGCTTAATAAATTAATAAAATTCAGGAAAATAAACTTTGATGTTTCTTTGGGGTGAAATGAGGATGTTTTAGGGGTACCTTAAGTAGCAACAGTTTAAAAATTGTCTCACATCCCTTGAGCTGTGCATGTGGGCACACCCCTGTAGTCCCAGCCACTCCAGAGGTGGCCAGCCTGGGCAATGGAGGGAGAACCTGCCTCTTTAAAAAAGTTGCTCAAAATTCCAATTTTTATAGCTGATTTCTTTTCTCTTCTTTTCTTTTCTTTTCTTTCTTTCTTTCTTTCTTTCTTTCTTTCTTTCTTTCTTTCTTTAATTCTTCCTTTTAAAAAATTCTTGTAGTTGTAGATGAACACAATACCTTTATTTTATTTATTGATTTTCATGTGTTGCAGAGGATCAAAACCCAGTGCCTCACACGTGGGAGGCCAGCACTCTACTACTGAGCTACAACCCCAGCCCTACAGCTGATTTCTTGATTGTAGTATTTCTTAGGTTGTTATGTTGTTGCAAGTTTTTTTTTTTTTTTTTTGAGAGATATTTTATCTTGCCTAAAAAAATGTGAGGAATGTGAAACTGGCTTTGATGGATGAGTTAGGAGTGTAGAGAATGGGAATGAAGGGGCTCATCTAATTGGTGATTTCATGTCTGGTATTATGCCACAGCAGAAGGATTTTTTGGTTAAATTTAAATTGTTTAATTCTAGAGACACAAGTAACAGATATTTTGAACTTGACAATATTGAAGAATTTTGCATCTGCACAAAATGATATTTTGAGCACCATAATTTGAGCAATTGAGAGAGCCTGGATCTGAGATTTCTCCCAGTGGTGTATGAGTGCCCATGGGGGTAGGATTGCTCTCATACTATTTTTGAGAATGGAGAGAAGCAGACAGTTCAGTCAAACGTGGAAGGGAATGTGTAGAATGATGCAGATGACAACTGAGAAAGAATAATGGAAAAGAGCTTTCTTTGTGTTTGTGATAGGTTAGTGACATCTTCAGAGACACATGTAACTTAAGATCCAGTAGTACTGCACAGTTTATTAAATGAACTTGATGTTTAAATCTGTTTATTTATAATACATGTGTGTTGATCTGTGATACAAATGGAGGCTTTCATCCCACATGAATTGTTTGTCCCAGGATGGTTATAATTCTTTCCAATTTGTATCATTTTTAGTAGATGTTCTAGATGTGTAATCTGACAGAGAAGCAGAAATCTTGTTTTATGGGGAGAAAAAGTATTAAAAGTGGGATGGCCTTGAAAACTTGAGATTTTGTTACATCTAGTAAGAAGTCCAAGTCTAGGAGGACTTTATCTAAGAAATTAGGAGGGTTTGGATATACCAAGAGGGAGGGATCATGGCAGTGACACTGAACTTCATCCATTCTTTTTCTTCCCTCTGATTGTCTTGAGTCTACCACTCAGACTTCTTCCACACTGGTGACACAGGACAGGGCCCGTTACAATCAAGGCTGGGAGGATTTCATAGACTCTATGAGGCGTAACCCTGGCTGAGCTGGGAAAAGGCTATATTTTCACTTGGTATCACGAGGTCATCCAGAGGCTGGCAAAAGAAAAAACATCATCTTTAAAAAATTTAAAAAAAAAATCATCACTGAATTTTGTTTCATTTCTTTTTTATTCATGTCCTAAGCTATCCTGTGCTAGCTTTCCAGATATAATTGTTCCTTAAGTCTGCTCCTTCCTACAGTGTGTGCCTCTGTGCTGAGAAATCCAGACCTACCTTAATGGCATCTTCTGCCATTTAGAAATTTGTTTTAAAACAGACATCTCTCTTGCCTCTGAGAATGTAAGGAATGTGAAAACTGATTTTTATCATGGATCACTGACATCTTCAAACCCAAACAATACAAAAATCCACGTTCTCCTTCCCCATCCATTTTCCTTTTCTAGTTTGGGCACAGTAGCCAGAGTGAACTCAAAGGTAAAAGACGATCACCTCTTTTTCTTCTGTAAGATCTTTTGTTGGCTGCTCATTGTTCTTTTAAAAAGAAACTTTGAAAATTGAAATTGTATATACTTAAGGTGTACAGTGTGATGTCCTGATCTTTATTGGATGTTAAGGCCCTAAATATGTGCCCCCATCTACTCCTGACTTCATTTTGCTTTTTTGGGGGCGGGTACTGGGGATTGAACCTCGGGGGCATTCAACCACTGAGCCACATCACCAGCCCTATGTTGTATTTTATCTAGAGACAGGGTCTCACTGAGTTGCTTAGTGCCTCATTTTTTGCTGAGGTTGGCTTTGAGCTTGTGATCTTCCTGCCTTAGCCTCCCAAGCTGCTGACATTACAGGCATGCGCCACCACACCTGGCTTATTTTGCTTTACTCTTGCTCCTCCCTTGTGCTCTTGCACATGGTCTGTACGACAGCTTGAGGACCTTCCCTGGCCTTTGAGTATGCTTCTTCCTCCATCTTTTCCTTGCCAACTCCTGGTCCTTCTTCTTGCCTGAATTTAAATGTCAATTCCTCAAGAGGATACCTTTTCTGAGCTCACAGACAATGGTAGATGATGCTCAGGACTCTCAGAGTGTTATCCTTTGATATACTTAGCAGTTATAATTTAAATAATTACAGATTTCTTCCTGAAGAGAGTGGGACAGTTTTGTTTATTGGCATTAATTTTTGGCATTTAGTAAATACCCAGTGAGTATTTATCAGCTTAATAAATAAATGAGTGACATTGACACAAACATGAACTTAAAATGTCTTATCACCATATGTGCATAAACCAGTTGAGGATGGTTGCATTGGAAAGAAGATCTGAGCACAAAATGGCATAAATTGCATTATTTCACAAAAATTAATACAATCTTTCAAGTTCTTTGCTCCATATTGACTTTATAAAAATGAAAACGAAAGCAAAAACAACAAATCTAACTGCAAACTTTTCCTATATCTGACTTCTTGAGAATTGTGCTGGAACACTTGTTAACTAACTGGATTTAATTCATACTATTCTCTTTCAGTTCGATGTGATTCTTCACTGGGATCTATCTACTGAATTCACAGTAAAGAAAAATGAGGTTTAAAGCTTAAAAACTGGATCAGTTCATCCCTAGATAAAAGATTTGGTAAAGGCCTTGAGAATATTAAATAGTACAGGTCTGGATACCTGTCTGTGTCTGCAAATCCTTGTTAATATGTCACAGAGTGCATATCACAATGCATTGGAGTGTGTTCAAACTCTCAGTGCTTTGGAGATTGAATTTCCTGGGAAGTAATACAGAGTAAATTCTGGTTCTGGAACTTTGAAAAGTTAAGAATTCATAA
Source organism: Glaucomys volans (assembly GCA_020662805.1). NCBI lineage: Eukaryota > Metazoa > Chordata > Mammalia > Rodentia > Sciuridae > Glaucomys > Glaucomys volans. The sequence continues at coordinate 1,123,791 of JAJEJO010000320.1, forward strand.
GAAAATGATTATTTAAAGGAGTAAATAGTTAGGAAATTTAACCCTTATTCCTTCGACATGCAGCTCATTTATTTATGACCTTAAGCAAATTATTAGCCACATTTTTTCGGGTCTTTATTTTTATTCTTTTAGCCATAAAACACACTTGATCATTAACTACCTGCTCATATTGCCAAGAAATATTGGGCATTGCTGTGAGGCATATGGGAGATTATAATTACTTAGGATTGCTAAATAAAAACCCCATGAGCAACCCCCAACTTGTGCTAATTCTGGTCTATACTATGTATTTTAAGACAAATGAAAAAAAAAATTGGCTCCTAAAGCCCACTTGATACCTCTAAATAGTGTATAAAACTTGGGTGTTTTTCTTCTCTAATTTCCACAGCCTCTGGTTCATAAGCAGACTGGTGTCCCAAGAGAGGCAGTGAAGGCCTCTTGCTTTGCTGCTGGGAAATTTGTTCTGACTCTGAGCCTGCATTTTCTTTGGCTGACTTTCAGAGCTGCTCATCTGGCAGAGATGAGAACATGCACATTGCTGAAGCTCTTTTATCAGTTTGGTGAGATGATTCTCAAAAGAGGTTTTAAAAACCAAGGTTAGGGAAAGAATATGCAAACTTAAAAATGCTGAACTTCCACTTGAGCCAATTTCTGCCTTTTCTTTTTCTAAGCCACAGATGAGCCATGTTTTCATACTGTAAGTCCTAACTTGAAATTTAAATGGACAGAACCTGAGAGAGGAAATCCTAGGAGCGTTTTGTATGGATTTCAATGTGAAGAGCTATTCAGATATGTTTCTTTTGGGGACAGGGGAACGCTGTTGGTCACTTTCTACTTTTTTCCTATTGGAAGTTGATCACAGAAATAGGAGTGGAAAAGTCGAACAGGAAAATTTGTGGGGAGTGTGCAATAAAAGTAGCCCCAGACATTGTTTTTCCACTTGTAGATGTTCAGTTTCCTTTTGTGAAGGAGACTGCAGGCTTTCTTGTGTGGTGATAAGTAGCATCTGTTGTAGAAGTTGGATCGTGAGCAGGTACACACGGGTCTGTCCCTGGTTTATGTGTGCATGGCAGCTCAACTAACAGGAACTCTACCCATTTAAGTGGTTCTTTAAAAAGAAATTCCAATTTATAATTTATGTTTATTCACTCTGTTCACTGATACCTCTAAAAAGCAAACAGTAAAATGTACTCCATATTCTTAAATACCAACTTCCAGATGTTTTGGCAATCATTATGTAAGCTTTTTTGGGTTTGTTTTAATTCCATTTGATTTTTTTTTTTTTTAAACAGACATCTGTCTCAAAATTATACTTGCAAAATGAATTCATCTGGTTTTAGCTAAAACAATTTAAATATTGTTGAATATGCTATTTGATACATGTTGAGTATTTAATAAATGATTTTGACAAATCCTATTGGTGTTTGTAGTGTGAAGATAAATTTGGTAGTATCTGTTGAGTCGTTGTAATCGATGATCAATTTGGGGATTTTTTTTTTTTTAAGTGTTTCTTTTTGGTACTGGGATTGAAGCCAGGAGAATTCATTCTGCCCCTGAGGTACGTCCACAGTCCCTCCACTCTGTCTTTTTTGTTTTTGAATCAGAATCAACCTAAGTTGCTGAGACTGGCCTCAAATTTGTGATCCTCCTGCCTCAGTGTCCTGAGTAGCTGGAGTGACAGGTGTGTTGGACTTGATCTGCTGAGAGGCAATGACACTTCATCCTTGACCTGGGGGGTAGGAGGCAGAGCCACCTACCTTGTACTTTTCCTTAGCCTAATGGTTCCACATGACGTCACCACCTACAGTTTTTGAGGGTGGGCCCTGTTGGTACAGGTGCAGGTAGGCCTAAGCAAGAGGCAGTGAGCTAAAGGGAAGATTGCTGATGAGGCAGTGGTGTGGGGTGGGGGAGGAAGCGCTGGCCATCTGTTAAATAGCAAGAAGACTGGCTCCAACTTCAGGGGTACATGGCCTAGGAAGCCTGTAGCTGAGGCTTCATACGTAGGTAGCTCCCCACCAACTGTGAGGGGAGCTGAATTGGGGGAAGGCCAACGCTGTCATGTTTGCTGTTATTATCTGTTGGGGAAATAAAAAAATCCTGCCAACAGTTCCCCATACCAACATAGGATACAGGGAAAACACAAATTTATTTTTAAGTATGCGTATCAGATTAGGTGTAGGCAGGCAGCAGAATCAAGTCCAGACAGAATTGCACACCAAAATCCAGTAAAGTAAAACAAAGAACAATGAACACTTGTCTCCTTGAGAGGTAGATGAATGGACTCACCTAGGAATGGTTTCCTGTCCACCTGGTGAGCCACTTTTGTGTTTACCTTACATTTAAAACTAGATACTGGGCTTATTTAATTCCTGACTAAAATGTTGGGCCTATTATGTTTTAAGGAGATAGATGCCTTAAGGAGACGAAGGGGCCAGACCAGCGGCCTCTCCTTTATTAAATGCAGAAAATTTCATTTTATTTACCTTGTATTATCATTATCAATGCCATTACCAATGCCTCACCCTGGCCTATGGAAGCCTGTCTTTTGAAGAACTACATTCTTCAAACATTTCCTCTGCTTTGCCAGTTGTGCATTCATGGAATGAGTTGTATTATTTATGGAGTTTGCCTATAGACCTTCTTGGGTATGCATATGGAGTTGGGGGCCTATGCTGCCTGTGGACCTCCAATTGTTATTTGTACCTAGGGTATGTAAGTGGCCCTGCCTCTACCCTCCAGGTGTCTGGGTTCCACACATGCTTCCTTATCGTCCCAGTTTTTTTTTTTTTTTTTTTTTAATCATGTCTATAGTTAATTCTCTTTTCAAAAATCAAGGTGAAGCTTCTCTTACTTGTCTGTATTTATGATTCCCTGAAAGGTATTTTTTGGTTTAATGGGTGTTTCAGAAGCATTTAGAAGGTGTTAAGCTAACACACATTCATTTGATTTCAGTGATTACTGTGTGTCTTTGCTTGGTGGTTAAGGTGGCACTGGTCTGTGATTGCCTGCGCCACCTGTTTGCTTTCTTCCTCTGTCCACCTTTTCTTTTCTCCCTCCCTCCTTCTGAGTGAGCTCAGCTTCGGGTTTCTTGGTAGGATCTTTTTGGTTTCCTAAGAGCTTATACTTGGCCACATGGAATGCTTAGAGTGAATGGCTCTGGCCCTGGATGCCCTTACCTTTGACGTGGTGCCTCTTGATGGTGTTGCTTTGTTGGTGTCTTTATGATCTCTGTAGGCCTCACTTCAGGACCCTCAATTTGCTTTCAGTCCTCTCAGTTGGAAACAGCACTGCTTTCATTCTTTCACTATGAACTTGAGTCACAGATGTGGATTCTGAGGGTCACACACATCTTCATTTCATTGAGTGAGTCACATACTTGATAGTTGAGATCAGCCTGATTTCATCATTTGGCTTAACCATGACTAGAGACACCATTCTTTTTTTTTTTTTTTTTTTAAAGCTAATACTTACTTTTACAGTGTCTCTATCTAACATATAGACACCATAATAAAGTATATAATAGAAGAAATCCAAAGAGAAACTTTTCGACTACTTGTAACTCAATCATTGAGAAGAAAAAAGATTTTGTTGTAAAATACTTAAAAACATATATTTACATGTAAACATATTATAGTTAAATATGGTGACATCGTACATGGTACTCAATGGAGCATTGTGGATTTTTAAGAAGATGAAAAATTACAGGAACCAGAAAGGGTGCTATATTTGTATCAGTTTTGAGATTTGGGATTTGTAAGTTAAAGATTCTGGTTTGAAAATATTGGGAAATATTTAATTCCTTCTTTCTTTAAAATTTTTAAATTCACCAACTCCTTGGAAAAAAGTAAATGAGAGAAAGAAATGTGGGGGAGAGGGAGAGAAAGAGGCTTTGCAATTTTCAATGTCTTATCAGATTCTGGGGCATTGATCAGAAGAATGCACCTCCATTAATTTATGCACAATCTCTCTGCACCTTGAGTGTATGCATGTGCCATATACATGTGTGTATACGCCGCATACATGTGTGCTTGCATAGAGAGAGCAGTGCGAACATGAGCAATTGCACAGACTTGCTCAAATCTCCTTTTGAAAAAACCCAGGGCAGAAATATTCAACAGAACAGTCAAACAGTGTCACAAGGCTCACATTTATTACTTGTAAGGTACTCTTCTCAGACATGTTAGTTCTGAAAGCATTTCAAAACCTCTGTCTTTTCAGTCTTCTTCTTGTGCACAAACAGTTATAACTTGGTTCTTCATAATAGGTCTAGGTAAGTCCTGGAGCAGATTCTGACTTGGTACCGTATCTGCCACATTGCCCAGTTTTGGCAGGACCTAGCTGGTTCCCTTGTCCCCTGGGTGTGCTCCCCTTGTGCCTTGGTGCTGTTTGAGTTTACATCTGTTCCAAGTCTGAGGGCCTTGAAGGCAAGGCCTGCATCTGTCACCTTGCTCCTCTGCGTCAGCACATGCTTGGCAATGGAAAATCCAAGTCCCAGTTTTATCTCCGATTTGTTTATCATTGGTACAAACGATTCCCATCTCACCCAAACTGCACTGACTACATATCACTTTCTTAGTCAGTCTTTTACAGAATTTTTTTTTTCTATTGCTACAACTGTCGCTGCTGAAAAACTTGACATAGCATGAAAATAATTGTGATGGGGAGTTGGGTTGGAGAAGGGGGAGAATAATACAACCTCAGATCAGAGAGAGGATGGAGCCCAGATCTCACAGGACCTTTTATTTGCGGGTTGGGTCGTATTTTCCCGTAACAGGTCTCCATTAGGTTAAAGTACAGAGATGACATGATGTGTTCTGCACCTTGAAATTAGAATCACTGCAGCTCTTTATGTGAAACAGAGGTCAATGGAGGTCGATGCGCTGGAGTTCAGGTGGCTTGGAGTGGAGTTGCAGCAATGGTGATGGTGGGAAGGGCCATGCTGGGATGTGGTTTTGGAGGTAAGAGGACAGAGGTGGGGATGGGTTAGAGGGGAAGTGAGTGAAAGGTAAGGAGCCCGGAAGGATGCCACTGTTATTGATCTGAGCAAATATGACGACTCTGCTATGGTAGAGGGAAGGGGATTGTGATTGATCATGTTCTCTGGTGTGTGTGTGTGTGTGTGTGTGTGTGTGTGTGTCCCATCCAGAGTCCACCTGTTCCCCAAGGGGCCCACTGTCCACTTGTCCTATATTTCCTGTATACGTGGTTCTGCCTTATGCAATGGTTGCTTCTCAGTTGCCCTCTGACCTTGCGTGCCTGGAGACAAGATTCATTTGTCTGGCGTGATGTTCTAGGAAATTACAAATACGCTATCAGGAGATCTGACATATGAATTGAGATTTTTGAAAAACTGGAAGTTCTGCCATCAGTGAACCAGAGTTCCCACATAACCGTGCGTGGCTGGAACTGAGCATTGGCTGCCATTGTCAGCCTTTAGAGCTGCTGGTTCTCCAGGTGTGTTTGGGGAGCATCAGATTTGTGTCACTGAGTTTTGCCATCACATGTGGGTGACAGACCCCCTCCCTTCTCCCTTTGCATTACAATGACAATTCGATTATTTGCTCTGACACTTTAACAGCAGTAGTGACCCAGCTGCGAATTGTAATGCTGGTCCCCCCCTGTCACACTGGGATTAGAACTTCTGTTAGGGGAGTGCAAAGAACTGGCACAGGGGGATGAAAGTTGGAGGCAGCAAGGACTGGCATGCCAGGTTGGTAGCCTCTGTCCTCTGGCCTGTAGCCTTGAAAATATTTTAAAACTAAATGCGACCCAAGTCTTATCTTTCCTCCAAGTTCAAGATCGTTCATTTGTACAATTTTATGTTTTTTGGAAAACTATGGAAACCCTCTGTCATGAGTGGGGACAAAGACTTGAACTTGGCACTTCGGAGGGTCTAAGCACAAAGGAGGCATTCACCAAATATTTTTCCAATTGAATTATTAAACTGTATTCTCTCTGTCAGAAAAGTCTCTGCAAATAATTCTGTGCAAAGATTAAAGAATCTAAATAAGAGGTTAACTGTCAGGATGAATCCATTTTTATTTTTGTTAAAAGATGACTTCTGACATTTCCAGACTTTCTCCTAGAGTAGATCCCATGTTTAGATGGGAGCCTTTCTTAAACTTGTTGCTCAGTAAGCAAATCAACTGACTGGACAAAAAATTTAAAAAAAAAGTGTCTCGTTCAGAAAAATTAATGCCACCTCTTAAAAGTCATACTTCGTCATTTTGCACCTGTGGATCTTCTAGAAGAACCAGCTGAATAATACCTGGTCTGTGTGTGGTGATATGAATTGGTTTTGAATGGGATATGTCCCTCCAGGTCACCATATTAGTGAATGCAGGAGTTGGAAGATCTTTTTCTTTGTATTGACAGTAACACGTTCCCAAGTTCAGAGCCTGATTTTATATTTGTACCTAGGATGAAGAAGTGCTTATTTTTTTTAAAGAGTCCTTTCAGTAATTTTTGAAGGTTTTATGGCCCTTCATAATAGTAAAGATTGCTTAAGTTATGTTTGTGGTACAAATGATAATATTAACCATTGCTTAGATGTCTGTTATCTGAGTTTTTAACAGATAAACAAATAGATGTGGAAAGACCATATAACTTGCCCAAAGTTCCAATGAGTCAAGGGCTTCTTGTATACAGGTGTGTTCATTGATGGACATCCATAATTATTTGTAATGTGGACAAATATTTGCATTTACTTTATTTCATAATATGCTGTTTTATGTTATTTTGTCCATTTTTTTGGAAAATGGAGTGTGGATTGGAGGGGGTTAATTGCTGCCTGGACATTCCTTAGCTACCCCAACCACAGTATTTCCAAAGGTCTTTTCTAAGACTGGATAATCACATTCTTCCCTCCTGTGCACTTTACCTGTGTTCTTATCTCTCTGTTGTGTCTAAGACTTGAAAGGAGACTTAGCTCTTTGACTAAGCTCTTGGCTAACTTGCTGAGTTGTGCCATGGACGGGTGCGTGATGAGGTCCACGTCTGCCCCTTGATTTTCCTGAGAGCAGGTAGAAAGGCTTCAATGTTTCCGAAATTTCCCTGTGCTCTGCTTCCTGAAGCCCCGCCTCTGGAATGTGGCATCCTTGTCATCTATGTGTGCCCGACACCATCACTGCCCATGACAGTGGCAGCTTAGAATAGAAAATCAGCTTTGTTTAGATGTACCTGAGTGACAGTTGCTTCTTTACAGATTCTGTGGTGAGAGCAATACCATACTTTCCCTGTCGTAAAGGATAGGAGCCAGGGGAAAGGCACACGTTAGAAATCATTAGTTGATCATATATTATCCTTATTTAAAAAATGCCTGTAATCCCAGCAACTTGGGAGACTAAGGCAGGAGGGTGGCGAGTTCGTGTCCAGCCTCAGAAACCTAGCAAGACAGTGTCTCGAAATAAAAAATTCGAAAGAAAAGCTGGGGAGGTAACTCAGTGGTAAAACTCCCCTGGGTTCAAGCCCCACTACCACTATCACCACTACTACTAATAATAATTAAAAAAAAATAAGTAAGGAATTAGGAAGGGAGCAGAAGGGGGTAATACAAGTTCTAGGAAACTTTAGAATGGCTCCCTCTCTACTTCTCAAGCTCATAGAGCTGATGTGTATGTGTTTTTTGAAATGAGAAATGAAGAAGGTATGATTATTAATTATAAAATATCTTTATTTCTGGCAGGAAGGAGGGTTATTAATCTCTGTGGCAATTTATATATGAAGGGAATTATTTCATGCAAGATAATAATGCTTCCTTAATTCTACACGCTTTATAACTTTCAGGGTATTTTCACATGATATTATATTATTTGATCTCTCTAGTAACTTGTGGTTTAGCTGAGCCGAGTGCACCAGGTAGCCAATGGTGGAACTGCTCCTAAGGTTGAGACTAACTGACTTTCTGTGTAGTCATGACCCGGCTGTGAACAACTTGTCCTGTTATAGGAAGGCATGAATCTGCCAAGCCATCGTGAGTGGAGTTGGATTTTTCTGGTCTCAGATACGAGAGTGGGAGTCGATGTTACTTATTGGTCAGGGACAAGAGTTCAGGGATTCTATAAGCTTTCTCAGCCCCCAAACTGGACAAGGCTGGACTTAGACACAGACCCAAGAGTGCCTTTATCAGTAAAAAAATTAATAACCGGAAATATCAGCTTGGCACCTGAGAGCTGAAATTGATCACAAAGCAACCTGCTTCCATAATGAAGATGGAAGGACATTGCTCCCTAAACGTGAAGAAGGATAATGGAGTCCGGATGCCCATGTTCTAGGTGGCTCTGCACCACAGCTGGGCACTTGCTGACATTTCTAATGCTGCTCTTATCATTCCTTTCTCAGGAGCACTGACCATAGGCAAGGCATAGTAACAGCATAACCACAGCTTTATTTGATCATGTTCTAAGAAATGATGCAATTTGTATCTTTTAGCTTAAAAGGTTCATTATGGAATTTTAAAATTCTGTTTTTGTACATGTTCTTTCTATATAAGTCAAACTTAAATAGTCTACAGACTATCCCAGACTTTTTAGTGGAAAAAAAAAGAAAAGAAAAGGAAACCATTCATCTGTGTGCCAGCTATGTATGGGATTTCTGTTGTGGAAGTGACCCATATTTTATCTTTTCTTTATTACAGAGTGGGAAGCCACCCATCAATGATATGTTCACTGACCTCAAAGATGGAAGGAAGCTGTTGGATCTTCTAGAAGGTCTCACAGGAACTTCACTGGTGAGTGGAGTCATCTCTGAGAATGAGGCTAACAGATTGTCTCTGGTCATTACTGACACTTGGACACCCACTGTGGGTATTTAAAATGTAAAGTCTGCAGAGCAACATTTGAAAAAGGGGTGCTTCAGTGGAGCAGCAGTTAGGCATTCTTGGGGGCTAGATTTTCATCCAAGATAAAATTACCTTATCTAGAGGCTGCTCAGGTTGACAATTACAAAAAGCTGTGGATTTGACAAGAAAGCATACTGTTTTGCATGTGAGAGACAACCATATTTAATTTTAAAAACATATACTTAAAGAAATAGTTGGTAAAAATGATGGCATCTATTCTTATTCAGGATTTCAGTATTTTTTTTTTTTTTTTTTTTTTTATCAAATCCAACTCTTTACTCATATAAGGTTCTGTGTTCTGTCATGGAGATGCTTCTCCTGAAGAGAATGTGTTTTATGGGTACAAAGTTCTACACCAGAGGTAGAATCACAGTAAAGGTATAGAGGAATGTGCTCTTTTCTTGCCAAAGCATGGGTGTCACACTCTCTCTTGTCCTCTCCAGGTGGTGGCTAGGCTTCTGTTGGAGAGGCAGATCCCTCTCCCAGAAAAGATTCCCTGGCCAGTGAGGTGGAAGGAAGCTGCTCAGGTTACCTTGCCCCCAGTGAGGAATTTCTGCCTTCCAGGACCTGTGTCATGCTATGAAACCTGGGCTAGTGCCTCAGAATCCTCCTTGCTTTGTGGTCCACACTTGTGCAGAACAGAGGGGACCCTTCTCCTACATTTGTATACATCCTGATCAATTTAGATAAAGGGAGCTTTGTTCAACAGCACTGGTTCCCAAATGTGTCTCCATGTTAGAATCACCAGGGAAATCTTTTAAAGGTTCCAAACCCACACCACATCCAGAACCATTAAGTCACAGTCTTTGGGGGAGAGGGAGGACCATCCATTGGTAATTTTTGAAGCTTCCCAGGACATTCCAGTGTGCAAACAAGTTGGGGAATCAGTATTTTAAGATATTGTTAGTAGAGGAATTTGCATTGCATAAACTCTAGTGCCCGGGGTGGTGGCCTAAGCAGGGTGGTGGCATTCAAGGATGAGGGGCACAGCATGCTGAGCTGCTGTTCTGCATGCATTTGTTTGTTAGGCACATGGAGGAGCACTTGGTCTTATTTGCTTTTGTATTTTATTTTCCAGCCAAAGGAACGTGGTTCCACCAGGGTACATGCCTTAAATAACGTCAACAGAGTGCTGCAGGTTTTACATCAGAACAGTGTAAGCTTGTGAAGTGGTTTCTGGGGTTTGGTGCTGCTATCAGCATTATTTATTGTGAATCCAGCTTCCTATGCTACGTGTGCATTGGCATCAACCGATTCTTGGAAATGTTTTTTTCATTGAAAGTATTGGATCTTTTCTGAGTGAAGGAATAGCCGTCTACTTTTTCTGATGGCTTTATTGATCTATCATTTAAATAATACACGTATGAGATGTAGGTTTACCTAATTCTCTAGAATGAGATTTCTTTTAGCCCTCATTGATATTGCTGTGCAAATGTGCTACATCAAACATCTGGAATTCTGCGAAGAGATTGTCCTAAAAGTTATTTTTTCATTTTGACAGGTGGAATTAGTGAATATAGGAGGAACTGACATTGTAGATGGAAATCACAAACTGACTTTGGGACTTCTTTGGAGCATCATTTTGCACTGGCAGGTGGAGAAATTTCCAATCACTTTTTAATAGAAACTTTTGAAAATGTATTTTTGGTGTATTGGTTTCTTAGGATTGCCATGACAAAGTTCCAATCTGCTGGGTTGAAAAAATGGAAATTGGTTGTCTCACAATTCTGGAGTCTGGAAGTCCAAGGTCAGGGTGTCTGCAGGGTTGATTCCTTCTGAGGGTGCTGAGGGAAGCTCTGTGCCTTGTGTCTCCCCCAGCTTCCGGTGCAGTTGGTGGTTTGGGGCTTTGTTGGCTTGTGGCAACATGGCTCCAGTCCTCACATGACATCTTTCCTGTGTGTCTCTGTTCACATTTCCCATTGTTGTGAAGGACACAGTCATATTGGATTTAAGGCCCACCCTGCCCCAGAATGCCCACCTCATCTTAACTGGTCACATGTGCAGTGACCTTATTTCCAAGTAAGGCCCTATTCTGAGATTCGGGGGTTAGGACTTCAACATGGAGAATTTGGGAAGACACAGTTTGACTCATAACAATTTGGAATGCAAGAGGCTGACAAGCTGCTCTATTTTTCTAGAATAGGAAAAAGAAGTATTTATTTTTCCTTATATTGAGTGTAGAAAATTAACAAGACTTTCAGAAGAGTTGCAAGAATCATTCAAAAATTTGCAAATACCCTTCATTCCGATTCCCCAAATGTCTACCTGTCTACGATTTCCCATATTTCTTTTTTTTTTGGTACTGGGGATTGAACCCAGGGGCACTCGACCAATGAGCCACATCCCCAGCCCTATTTCGTATTTGATTTAGAGACAGGGTCTCACTGAGTTGCTTAGAGCCTCGCTAAGTTGCTGAGGCTGGCTTTGAACTCGCAATCCTCCTGACTCAGCCTCCCAGGTGCTGGGATTACAGTTGTGCACCACCGCGCCCGGTCCATATTTCTTCTGCTCTTTCTCTCTCTCTGCCTAAATGCTTCTGTGTGTATTTCTAAAAATGTGACATCCTCCTAAAACCCAGGAACTCTATTACATAGCCATAATATAGTATTAATATGACAATATAAAATGTATAATATTAATATTTATAATTATGTTTTAATACAATAATTATATACTAAATGATATATAATTTGTCCATCCATCCACCCATCTATTGCTGTGTTCGTTTGGGTATGAGCGGGTGTATCATGGAATTTACATAGATTTATAATCTTTTACTAGCATTATTCATTTTGATGCCTAAGTCTTCTAGATATGGCTAGAGGGAGCCCCTTAAGTTTACTCCCAGGGCCTTTTGATATCTCCACATCGTCCCTTGAAGCATATGTACTACTCTAGGATAATAGTATAAAATGTTCATTCTGGAGTATCACTGTCATTGTTATCAGGAAAGGTCTTTCATTCTTTGATTTTGTAGTCAGTCAAAAATTCTTCCTTAAAAGAAATTCTTTCCCATTTTTATAAAAAATAAAGATTGGGTTTTCTTTATATGAAAAGGTCTTTGTAAATGAAGAGTGTTAAAACATGCCAATCACCAGATCCACATGGTAGCTTAGAGTGATACTCTTAGGGACTTGGTTGATGTCACTGTGAAGTTAAAGGCAGGTGTGGTTTTTCTTAAATAGGTGAAAGATGTCATGAAGGACATCATGTCAGACCTGCAGCAGACAAATAGTGAGAAGATCCTGCTGAGCTGGGTGCGGCAGACCACCAGACCGTATAGCCAAGTCAACGTCCTCAACTTTACCACCAGCTGGACTGACGGACTTGCCTTCAATGCTGTGCTCCACCGACACAAGTGAGATGGCTCTCAGCTTAGAGGAGGCTTTACACATTTGCTTCTCCTCTCTGGCCCTTCTTTGTCCTCTTCTCCAAAGCTCCTTCCCCACAACCCCTGCACTCTTCGTTGCACGTGATCAGCCAGAACATTAAGAAAAGAAATACCATGGAAGAAAACCACCCATTGAGTCTCCAAATGTCACAGTGTAGTGTCCATGATTTCTCCTACATATTTATAACTTAAAAAAATGTAAAATAATTCACATAGTTCAGTCCCACTCATTCAGCCTTCACCAGTAAGACAAAGAATTGCGTTAGTTTCTCTTATAGCAAAAATAGAACTATATATTCGATGGAATACCAGTTAAAAATAGGCACATAATTTTTCTCATGAAACTTATAAAAGAATTCTAATTTACCTACAAAAGTCCAAAGGTTCCAGAATATCCAGGATATGCTGAAGAAGAACCAAGTTGAAATATTTTCCAAGAAACCAAAACCACGAAGCTGTATTATTTAAGATCATGCAGTACTATAAGTAAATACAGCAACATAGTAGGTAGAGTCCTATGAAATTGCCAATACTTGACTGTTTTTAATGTATAAAAATGGTGGTCATATGATTCATTCTAACAGAATAAAGAGCTCAGAAATTGCTCCATTATTCAGGAAAACCTGATAAAAAGTTGAGCTCATATTGCACATTAATAGATGGTATGGGACAGTTGGTTATGCTTAAGTAAATAAGTGCATTGGGTCCTTACCTCACCATACTGCCCAAGATAAATTCTGCATGGATCAAGGATTTAAATGCCAAAGGCAAAATTTGTCATGTTTTATTGCTATTGTAAATTATTCATTTTCTCAAGTTTCATTTTCTGTAACGTTCTTGGCTGGTGTATAAAAATGCAATGGACTTTTTTGCATTTTATATCTGGAAACTTATTAAATTCTTCCGAATTTTAGTAAGTTTGTTTCTGTGGACTGTGGGGGATTTTTTTTCCTGTTCTTTCTTTTTTTTTTTGCTGGGGTTGGGGTGGTGGTGGTTAGAATGTCCTTGAATTAGGATCCTTTTCTATCTTCTTTTTTTTCTCGGTTCCTTGTCCTTCAGTGCAGTATTGATTGAATTGGTGATAGTGAGCAGAATGTTTTGTTCCCGGTAACAAAGGCAGCGCTTTTCATGTTTTGCCATAGGAATGATGTCTGCTGTAGCATTTTTGTTACACTGTCCTTTTTATGACATTATAGGCCTCCTCTTCCACCTTCTTCCACTTCTCCTTAAGAAGGCTGCTCTCTGATCCTCACTCATTTAGGCTTTTATCAAGAAATTGTTGCATTTAGTCAATACTTTTTCCATCTATTAATTCATTGTGTCAGCAAGTATATGTGGAGTGCCTGCTGTGTGCCAGACACAGGTGTGAAGCAGAGAACAAGACAGGAAAAAAATCCTAGTCCTCTGGGAGTTGATGTTCCAACAGAGGGAGATAGACAGACATTTAAGAATGAGAATATAAGTCGCATAGCACATAGAAATCATAAATGTACTCAAGAGCAATACATTGAGCAAGAGGGAAGGAGGCACCTGGTCTGCAGAAGGCCAGGGTCTGCTGGGGGCTGAGTGGTGGGAGTAGGCACAAGAAGTCAGAGGGAGCAGCTCCAGGAGAGGGGAGGATAGGGGAGCAAGTCCCAGAAGGCACCTGGGTCTAACATTCAAGAGCAGACAGAGCACAGAGAAGAAGATCAGTTTTCGGGTGTGTCAATGTAACAATAATGTCCAAGCTGTGGGATTAAAGGAAAATCGAGATAGTAATGAAATACAACTTAGAGGGGACAGTTGGAGGGCAAGTCTCTTAGGGCCTTTGTTTTAGGAATGTCCTATGAACATATTAGAGTTGGATTTTCTATTTGGCTGATCTTGGTCTTTTAACTGAAGAATTTTTTTGTCCATTAACTTTGTGGGAACTGATACATGTACGTTCACTGTTGTCACTTAGTTTGAACTTCTTTATTTTCTTACCCTTTTCTCTATGTTTTTTTTTCTTTTTTGTCTACTTTATATTAATAGATTCGCCCAACCTCTTATTTTATTTTATTTTACTATTTGTGAAATACTATATAATTGAGTCTCTTAGTGGTTACCCCAGAAATTTAAAAAAAAAATTTCTTTTTAGTTGTAGATGGACACAATACCTTTATTGTATTTATTTTATTTTTAAGTGGTGCTGAGGATTGAACCTAATGCCTCACACATTCTGGGCAAGTGCCCTACTACTGAGCTAAAACCACAGCCCTTACCCCAGAAATCTTAACTGTCTTATTTAATGCAAAAACCTTAGAATGTTATTTTTATGTTTGTAATTTACTTTCAAATATTTACTGTTTGATAAACCTTTGGGATATAAAATATTTAACTTTTAAAAAGCCTCACAACTTAAAAAAAAATCCCAAACTGAAACATAAATTAGATTATAGCAATGCCTATTTTATTTCTACAATATTTTATCTTCATTGAATTTTATTTGCATGGTGATTTCAGACCGGATCTCTTCAGCTGGGATAGAGTTGTCAAAATGTCCCCAGTTGACAGACTTGAACATGCCTTCAGCAAAGCTCAGACTTATCTGGGAATTGAAAAGCTGTTAGATCCTGAAGGTATAGTTCAATATTTACTTTGAAACTTGATTTTGATTTATAATGTTGAATCCTTGAAAAGCAATATTTTTTCCTCTTTAGAATGATTTATGAGAATTAGGCATCTTTTTCCTTTTGAAGTATAGCTATAAGCCATTTTATTGCAGATGAATTGTTAGTGCTTTTATACTTAGCAATTTGTGAAATTGTTTAGGCAGAAATTATTTCATTGGATAATAGCTAACCTGTTATATCAACTGAGATTTAAAGTTTTGGAAAAATTTATTTATTAAATAAGCAATTCAATAGAGTTTATGAAAATACATTTTTATATGAGCTTCTTGCATATAATGTGAGGATTTTAGTTATAAAGGTTGTAGGGTTGAATTTTAAACTTATTTTCATAGTATAAATGAAGTCTGTGTCATTATTTTAAATGACAACATGTAGAAAGTTACCTTTGTGCAATCTGGGGAAGCTTTTAGGGGAGATTTTTAAGGAATGGGATACCAAATAAAAATAAGTCATCTTCTTTGCCTTTGTCTCATCTATCATAAAGAAACCACACTTTACTGAGACATGGTGTTGTGAAGATTATATATTAAGTATTGTTTATGGGTATTAGGAGTAGTTATTTCATACCTAATATTGAGCAATTGGCATATTTTAGACATCTAATTTAGGCTGGTTCTTCCTTTCTTCCACTTCTAGATGTTGCCGTCCAACTCCCTGACAAGAAATCCATAATTATGTATTTAACGTCTTTGTTTGAGGTGCTACCTCAGCAAGTCACCATCGATGCCATCCGAGAGGTCGAGACACTCCCAAGGAAATATAAGAAAGAATGTGAAGAGGAGGACATTCATTTACAGGTACCAGAATCTTTTTATCAAAGTGTTTGACTTGCCCCATTTGTTTCCTCACAGGTAACAGAGCAGGACATCTCAGAGGGTGTTTCTTGACTGAGAACATCTTGGCTTCTCAGCTTGCATTACCATAAGTTCAGTTTTTCAGTTCACATGCTGTCACATCGTGCAGTGGAAAACCACAATTCACCATTAATTCACTTTATTAAGAAGGAGCATGTCTTATTTCATGCAGGAAGGCTGGGTTCGACTCTGGGCTGGTAGACGGTTCTGAGTGTGTCATGTTTAAGAACCTACCTAGGCTTTCCTGTCTCTGGACCCTTGTCACGTGCGTGGATGGTTTTACTCAGGGCAGCCTCGTGTTCTTTTAATTACTAATTTTCTTTCCCCTAATTTTTCTCATTATATTCTTATAATGTCTATCAAAATGTTTATTTTCCTTTTCCATTAGGAGAGTAATCTACAATAAGTTACTTGTCAAGTTTTTCATGAAAGGGCTTAAAAATCGTTTTATTCATCAGAATATAAATAAGTTTTTCCCCAGGAGATATGAATAAAATAATGAATATTTTTTCTTCCTTCATTATCTTGCCTTCAATCACTCCATATTTTATCTCTTTTTGTTTTAGTCTAAATAATCTTGATTTACAAAACAAGAGACTCTCCAGAGTGGATCAGATCTTGGAAATCACTTGGTCAAACTTTAGCAACTAAGCAATGGAAGAGATGCACAAGGACTTCAAAATTATAAGAAATTCATTGTGGAGAGGCAGAAAGCTTGGGCTTGGAGCTTAAATTTCATCCTCTTGCTATTGCTACTTGCTTGGGGTCAGTTATTTGACCTCTCTATGGATGTGTTTAAAGTCAGCTGCTTGACATTGTATCAAAAGTGTCTAAAATGATATTGCATTCGATAAGCATAAGCTATCATTTAGACACAAAAGTGTCTAAAATGATAATGCATTTGATAAGCATAAGCTATCATTATTATAATTTCCCTCTCATTTTGTTTTGGCATTTGCAATCTACAAGTTCCTTTTTAAAAAAATGTTAACTGAATTCCCACATTATGATAATCATGAGGTGACATAGCATCTCCTGCCCCTGCCCTCAACCCCAAGGTTCAGAAAACTTATTATTTTATATTTTCTTTGGATAGAATGTACCGATACTTGATATTTTTCTCTATTTCAAAACTAGCATTTTTTTTTTTTTTTTTT
>JAJEJO010000320.1:1140785-1345629 GCA_020662805.1 Glaucomys volans
CTACCAACTGAGCTGCATCCCTAGCCCTAGCATGGTTTTTAGAAGCAGAAAAAAAACTGAGGAAGAGATAAGAGATGGGGATACTGAGGAAAATCCCTCAACATCTCATAACTGGCTGTTTGTCTCTTGTGGATTGTTAACAATACATCTTTTTAGGTGACTCTGATAATCTGGGTTTGCCTCTTGGTTTTGTAATCATCTCTTTATTGGATTAGGGTTCTTTTTTTTTTTTGTAAGAGGAGAGTTTATTTTTTTTCTTATAGTTTATGCCATTCTGTTTAAAAACGAAGGGGACTTTATTTGCCTTTATGATGTGTATGTAAAATAATCACATCTATTTAGGGTTCAGTTGGCATGATGAGAACTGTAAAAACCGTTTACTGTTTGCTGACGAACTGGCGTAACATTAAACTCATTTACACGTTTTCATTAGTGTCTTAGAGGTTGAGTAACAAGAAGAAATGAGGTGTGGGGAAGTTTTAATCCTCAGCTCTTTGAGGGATCTTGCTGTCTACTACTCCAGCGCACGCTAATGGCCACTTTTCTCCCAGCTCTGGCCTCTCTCCACACACCTGCTGTGTCGCAGTAGGTGATTGGCAAATGTGTCCTTGTGCTTCTTCCCGGCGGTCTGCCAGCTGAACAGTCTCCTCGTGTGTTTTAATTGATACCTTTTGGATGTGTGTGTGTAGATTCACCTTCTATCTCATAGATGCTGGTTCCTCTCCATGTGACTTCTGGCTGGTCACTAACTTTCCTAGTTCTTTGATGGCCTTATTATAGTATAGAGATTTGGTCCCAAATGATCCTCAGAGTTACTTTAGCTCTGTGGTTTCATTATTTTTGGTCCAGAACTTAACTCATTTCCCTTTTCCCGTCTTTGGTACCATGTTCCACGTTTCAGCTCAGAACTCACTGGTCATTCCCTGGCTTCCCCTGCTGGTCCATTTTTTAAAAAAAATTTTTTGTAGTTGTAATATGGACAGAATGCCTTTATTGATTTGTTTATTTTTATGTGGTGCTGAGGATGGAGCCCAGTGCCTCACACATGCTAGGCAAGCGCTCTGTCACTGAGCTACAACCCCAGCCCATGGTGCATTTTTTAACTCCTATATTCAGTTTACTTACTGTATTCGTGTGATTCTTCCTCCAAGATGTCTTTTGCGTGCTGTCTTTTCCAGCCTTTATGTTAACTAAAGACCTTTCTTCCCTGTGGTTGGTAAGATGCAGCCTCTCTGCACACTGTGGTCCTACTGGACTGCTGCTCTTCTTCCCCGCAGCCTGCCCTGTGCCGCGCACACCTCCACCCACTAGCCCACAGTGAGCTTGCCACTTTTCCTTTGCCTCAATGGAAAATTTACAGAGAAATCTTCTCTGATTAACTTACCAAAATCCAACTCTATTTTCTTTTTTTTTGTTCCTTGCTATCACAGTATTTTTGTAAACTATGTTAAGAATTTTAAATTGTATTTTAGGTGCATTGAGAAAGCAGTGAAAGACTTTAGGCAGGGAGGCCTTAGGATGTGGTGCATGTTCTAAAGATCTTCTACTGTGTGAGGAGTGGATCGTGGAAGTCGGAGTTTGAGTGGCAAATGTGAGCACCCCGTCGTAGTCCAGTGGAGAGATGCGGGTAGTTATGGAGATGGAAAGTCTAGATGGATTTGAGATTATTTTTCCAGATGGGATCCTGGATCTCCTTACAGATTAAATATGGAAGATGAAAGAAAGAAACTAGGCTGGCTTGTGAGTTTAGCTGGAGTATTCAGGTGCATGGAGCCTGAGGAGGAAAAGTTTTTGGGGGGGCAAAAAAAAAAGCAGTAGTTTTTGATACGCCCATGAAACATTGCAATGAAAATGTTAGGGTATTGGATATAGGAATTTGAGGCCAGAAATGTGAATGTGAAATGTGTATAAGACATAGATGGTTCTTTAAATCCCATCAAAGTAGAAGGGAAGGAAGTGGAAGGGGTAGGGGGAAGGAATGATAGCAGAGTGAAGCAGGCATTATCACCTCTTGTACATGCATGACTGCATGACCGATGTGATCCTGCAATATGTATAATCAGAAAAATGAGAGGTTACACTCCATTTATGTATGGTCTATCAAAATGTATAAATGCATTCTTTTGTCATGTACAACTAATTAGAACATATAAAATAAAATAAATAAAATAAATAGGTGCAATTACGGAGCCAGAGTGTACGAAAAGAAGGAAAAAAAAGAGCTCAGGACTTAATTTTGAGGAGATTCATTACTTATCGGTTAGCAGCTGCTGTTGCACCAGCAGGGAGCCGCTGTGCTCTGATCGATGCAGAAGGTGGGGGCAGCTAGCCACCTGGAGAACCACTGAAGGGTTAAGTAAGAAACATGGGTGACCAGCACTTTGGGTTTGGTTGGAAGGGTTCCAGTTCATGTGTGTCGTGCTAGCACAGTTATTATAAAATATATTCTAGTTGGCCGGTTGATTATTTTGTCACTGCAAAGAAGATGCAAAAAAGTGGATCTGTCAACTTTTCATTTGTGGTTTGTGAGGGGATGCTTATCAGAGTGAAGGGGACTGTTAGTGAACTCCCCCTGTTAAATACATGAGCATGTCTTTTATTGTTCTCTCTTCATTTGTGTACACATGAAATTATCTATTAAAAAATAGTGGATGAAAGTCAATGAAGTGGAGTTAGTCTGCTTAAGTTTTAAAGAGAGACAGTAGGTTTGGTGATAAGATCCTAAAGTACAGAAAAAAAAGATGCAGTTTCTTAGAAAGAGCTTAAGAGAAATTGATTTCCTGAGCCCTAAAAACCAAAACCAAAACCTAAACAACCTAAGGAAGTGAAGGGTCACTGCCTCAAAACACAAACCCCCAAACCAGTCGGTCCATCAGCGCCACAGCCTGTGTGTGTGACTGTCCTTGTGTCTGAGATGCAATGTTAAAATGAAATTCAGTAAAAGCATCTTAACCAAAATGGGGTCAAAACAGAGTCGAATGGCTTTCTTTTTCTGTTAATTATATTGTTGTTCGAGGTTCAGTATGGTTCAAGCCAGCTGTTTCAACCCTTGGTGAACTCAGATAGCAACCCTGATGGGGCTGCAGCATTTGTAACTTTGCAGAGAGCCATTTTTTTGTTCAGAAGTGATTCATCTGGGTTATTTCTCCCTAACTGTATTAGGGTATAGAATTCATGAGTGCATGTGGCTGTTGTATCTTTTGCTGTCCTGCTACACTAACTAGATGCTTCATGATGAATTTGTGGAATTGTTCCCCCAACTCCTGAGAATTGGATTAGTACCTGAGACTCAGTAGTGTCTGCCTTGGGTTCGCCAGTGCATCCTCATTAACCTTCCCGACAATTGTGAGATTTTCTTGGCTTTGTTTTCATAGAGTACAGCAGCGGAGGAGGAGCGGCAGAGTCCCCGAGCTGACACCCCCAGCACTGTCACTGAGGTGGACATGGATCTGGACAGCTATCAGATAGCCCTGGAGGAAGTGCTGACGTGGTTGCTTTCTGCTGAGGACACTTTCCAGGAGCAGGATGACATCTCTGATGATGTGGAAGAAGTCAAAGACCAGTTTGCCACCCATGAAGTAAATATTTGTCGTTTATGGGCTGCATCCATCTACCCTGGGGGCCGTGCTAAAATCCAGGGCTCCCCCTGATATCATGTTTGTGGTGCGGAGAGCTCTGCTCTGATGGAAATCAGTGTCCTGCTCTTTTTTGAAGTGTATTGCTTTCATTAAAAATCAAAATAATGACTTGTTACACCAAATCTTTAGGTTTCGAGTGTTCCCAGGAAGTGTACAGTTTTACCCAGTGTTCCCGTACAGTTTTATGTATGAGAGTTTCTTGCTATTTTGATGATATAGTGCAGTGTAGTAATTTTGACCATGTGGAGATTTCTTTTTTGTGAAACACTTTTTTGGTATGGTATTTTAATTGACAGATCTTATTTGCCATTTTTGGATTCAAAAGGATAGAAGTGGTAATATTCTTTAAACCTCTCCTCTTGTAGGAGTGTGGTATTTTATTTATTTGCTTTTTTATTTTATGATACCGGGGATGGTACCATGTACTCTGAGCTATATCTCCAGCTCTTTTTATTTTGATGTTGAGACAGGGTCTTGCAAAGTTGCCCAGATTGGCCTTGAATTTGTGATCTTCCTTCCTTAGCCTCCCAACTAGCTGGGATTATAGGCATGTGCCACCATGCCCAACTTTTTATGACATTTCTTCCTTCTTCCACAATCTATTGGTAGGATAATCAGTATGTACTTAAAAATAGCAGGTATTATCAGAAATAACAGTTGTCCTTGATCAGTTTTTCTTTTGACTTATGCCAGATGCTTCTTTCTTTCCAGAGCTTAAAACATTGTACCCAAATCTACTTTATGTGTGCACCACTAGGCTACCTTGTTTTGCTGCATCAATATTTAGTCTCGTGCACTAGCTGTTTATTAAAATTTTTTTGTGGTGAGCAGTTTACAAATCTTCACGGTATGCCTGTCTAGGCTTTTATGATGGAACTAACTGCACACCAGAGCAGCGTGGGGAGTGTCCTGCAGGCGGGAAACCAGCTAATCACACAAGGCACCCTGTCAGATGAAGAGGAGTTCGAGATTCAGGAACAAATGACCCTGCTGAACGCGCGGTGGGAGGCCCTCCGGGTGGAGAGCATGGAGAGGCAGTCCCGGTGAGTATGCTCCCGCAGGTGAGCACTGCATTCCACAGGCTGCCTTGTATTGTTGAGCTCCAGAGGGAGTCTGCCCATCCCTGAAAGACAAGATCTGCGCAGAACCAGCCTCAAGACATCTTGACTGTCCACTGTGTTTTGTTGCTGGGACTTCCGTGGTCTTTGAGTCCTTTTTGATAAGTTGGGCCAGTCCCAAGGTAAAAGTTGGAATGCGGGAAGTGGCAAGACGGGAAAAGACATTCCCATTGGAGAGTCATCTGTTGTCTTTTATCCTTAAATTGGCAAACCTTTAATTGGGTTTGGTAACAGGACTATGTGGTATGAATCCACTACTGGTTCATGTTGGAACATTTTTTATAAAACAGTCATTTCCCATAGTCTGTTATATTTCATGTATTGTGTATTGCATTCTATTACCATTTCCACCTATTTAACGAGCAGGAATTCCTGATGGAAGAAACAATGATTCTGATATGAATAGAAGGTGATGTTATTTACAATCTTTGACTCCATTTTCTGGACTTCATTTAGGAGGAAAATGAAATTTTTTTCTGGGTTTCTATATTTAAAGACTAAACACTGTGTTAGTGTCTAGACATGAGTGAGTTCCTGTGCCCCATCTCTTGGTGCCTGGAGTGGGTATGTCCCTTTGCAAGGGAAAGAGTTGATGGGAATGATTATGTGTCCCCTGGCCAGGCTGCATGACGTGCTGATGGAATTGCAGAAGAAGCAGCTGCAGCAGCTCTCAGCCTGGCTCACCCTCACAGAAGAACGTATTCAGAAGATGGAAACTCGTCCCCTGGATGATGACTTACAGTCCCTGCAAAAGTTGCTTGAAGAACATAAAGTAAATCTGTCTCCTCTTTCTTTTTAACTTCATCAAATATGAAAGAGCAGCACTTAGCATTCTCAGGGGCTGATGGCTTCTACCCTTAGTGTGGAGTTGGGACACTTCTGTATTGTCTTTTCTTTAGCAACTTAGAGGGTGGAGTTCAGGGGGATGTGACTTTTCTTGGCCAGGGATGAAAGCTCATGTACAATTTAATATGGGTATATGTGGTTTTCTTCTGAAATTATGTAGCTTTTATAAGATTTGAGGAGGCTCTCTAGAGACCTATAAGTGGTTAAGAATGGTTAAGAGCCCTACGGTGTTGGTGTTAATGTGGGGTGTGGGGGAGGAAGCAGACCCTGAGAGGTACCTGTACTAAACCCTGTCACCCCTTCTCTGATCCAGAAAAGCATCAGGCACTGGGTGAGGAATCAAAATTTGATGGATAATTTAATTTCATCATAAGTTGAGTAGATAACTTATCATACCCAAGAGTAAAATACCCTCTCTGAATATTGAAAAATTTTTTGATCATTGAACCATCTAGATAACTTGTTAAAGATTTGAGGCTACTTTAACAGTACTCAAGAGGTACTAGACAACACTATTGATAGTGTTTAAACAAATGACCTCCATAGATTTGTCCAAGGGCCATGCTTTTTCCATGGAAAAGGCAAGAGAAGGAACCAGATGTCCTACACTGCTTTCTTGGGTGGCTGATCATAATAGCTTCTAATCCAGCATGCTAATCATCTCTCATTTTTTTTTTTTTTTTTTTTCCAGGGGTTTAACCCAGGGGTTCTTAACCGCTGAGCCACATACAACCCCCCCCCCTTTTTTTTTTAAATATATTTTATTTAGAGACAGGGCCTCTCTAAGTTGCTGAGGCTGGCTTTGAACTTGTGATCCTCTTGCCTCAGTCTCCTGAGGGATCACAGGCATGTGCCACGGTGCCCAGCTCATCTTGCAGTTTATACCATCTATTCCAGACAAAACAGCTTGACTCTGTGTATTTAAACTCTGGACTTTTTGATTTACCAATTCTCCATTTTTATTGTAATTCCTGGTATAGACATTCAACTCCTTTGTGCCTGGTTGTTGTGTTTGGCTGGAGCTTGAAATAGAAGTGACGACATCCCTTTTCAATCTGTTGGGACGTTGTGTTTTCAGACTGCTTTGGTTCATAACGAAATGGAAAGACATATAGGAGGCTTGTTTCATTAGTGGAACACTTAGGGTAATGATTAGTAATTTAAACATGAGGCTTCATTAGGTGTCCTTAATTACTATTGACAACTAAGTGGATTTTAAATAGGTAAGTGTGAAAGAGAAGAAATAATAGTGTATCTTACTTTTTTTCCTTTAGAGTTTGCAAAATGATCTTGAGGCTGAACAGGTAAAAGTAAATTCCTTAACCCACATGGTGGTAATTGTTGATGAAAACAGTGGCGAGAATGCGACAGCTGTTCTGGAAGATCAGTTACAGGTGAGGAACTTGGAAAGCAGGACAGTTCTGAAGGATCTGTGGTCCAAGACCCAAGTATGTTCACATGGGCATTGAGTATTAAGTCCTTGTTTATCCAAAAGGACAGAAAACTACTCTGTTAGCCACTTTTCATGATTATGAAAACACTGGAGGCAGTCTACTTTATAAAGAAAAGAGGTTTTTGTAACTCAGTTTTGGAGACTAGAAGTCCAAAGAGCCTGGCTATTCTGAAATGATCCTTTGGCTAAATCCCATCATGGAGGGAGAACATGTGTGTCTCTCTGTGTAGTCTCAGTCTCTCTCTCTCCTTATAAAACTCAGTCATGGCGGCATCACCTTAAAGACTTAATCCAATCTGCTTACTCGCCAGAGGCCCTGCCTATACACAGTATGGTCAGATGCTTAATATCCATAACACAAGACTCTGGGGATTAAATGTCTGCCATGAATTGTGGTGGGTTGGTGGAAATCATAACCTACCTTTGGCTGACCTTCCCAGTTGGGGTCCTCAGCATGGGATTTGCAGGAGTACCTAGGTATTCATGTCTTTACATCAGCCTGTGGGGTGATGAATGGGGCTGGTTGCCCAGCTTCTTTGTGCACAGTAGTGACAAGATTGGGAAACCCAAGAACTAATCACAGACTTTAATCAGAAACACCTGAAGAATTTGTAGAATGCTTCAGAAGGTGGATTCCAGCCATATGCAGACCTGAATCCTTGTACTGCAGGTAGTGGGGGAAAAATAACCAGTGGTTGCTCACTGTTCAAAAATCTGTATATGTATGGTAGAATTTGAGAATTTCACCTGTATATAGAATTTAACAGCCCCTGTATTTTTTTTGTAGATCTGTATTGAGGTTCAACAACATTTTGGGGAGGCCCAACAAATGCTTCTTTTTCAATGAGGCAATAGGAACCTACCTTTGGTTGACTTTCCCAGTTGCAGTTCTTTTTTTTTGTCGGTGCTGGAAATTGAACCTAGAGGTGCTCTACCATTGAGCTACATCCCTAGCCCTTTCGATTTTTTATTTTGAATTAGGTTCTGACTAATTTGCTGAGGCTAGCCTTTAACTTGTGATCCTCCTGCCTCAGCCTCTCAGGTAGCTGGAATTACAGGCATGTGCCACTGTGCCCTAAATGTTCCTGAAATTTAAATAGACAATAGGTTACTATCCTAAGACTGGGCATCTTTCCTTTGGCTCTATATTCTCTACCCTTTTCTGTATAAAAAGATTACATTGGTAATTAGATATCAAAATAGTATTATATGAATTAAGTGACTTGTTCACATATAAGTAGTGTGGAAATTTTAACATTTGTCAATCATTATTTATAAAGTTGTAATATTAATTTTAGGGAAAACCCTTATGAAGGACTTTTTAATATCGATTAATCAAATTTATTTGCCTATACTTGTAAGATTATTATGAAAGACTTTTTAATATTGGTTAATCAAATTTATTTGCCTATACTTGTAAGATTATTTGCCTATACTTGCCTATACTTGTAAGATTCTGTTGCTTATTTATGTGGAGTTTTCTATGAATTATGTGCTAATAAACACAACAAATCAAATAAGCATTTTATTTTGTACAAATTCTCTTACTCAGAATGCTTTTATAAGTTTTAACATTTTTCATAATTTCAGTACTGCCGATGAAAACTTTCTTGGCATGTAAAAGATAGATTAAGAAATAATATTGATGAACTGCAATTTTTTTAAAAAGATGATTTTTTAAAGCCTGAAAAAGTTGAAGTATAAAAAGTAAACATGTTTACTCTATTTTGAAGATATATGTAAAAATGTCACATTCTTTTTTTGGTATGGGTATTGAACCCAGGGGCACATAACACTGAGCTGCATCCTCAGTTCTTTTATTTTTAATTTTGAGACAGGGTGTTGTTAAGTTGCTGAGGGCCTCGCTGAGTTGCTGAGGCTGACCTTCAACTTGTGATCCTCCTGTTTCAGCCTCCCTAGCGGCTGGGATTACAGTCGTGTGCCACCACGCCCAACAATAATATCACCTTCCATTAAAATCCATGATGAAATGGAAGCAGCAGGATGGAGTTCTCGCTGTGCTACCTTCTTGCTTAGTAATGTGAAATAATTTAATTCTGTGGAAACTTTTTTTTCTCATTTATTTATACATTTATAAGATTAGTCAGTACTATTTTAAAGCAACTTTTAAATAAGTGCTTTTTTAAAAAATAAATTGCTAGTCTGTAACAAAGAGAGGTGGAAATTATAACTTGCTAAGGATTATGATCACTCTCTCTTCATGGTATGTTGACAAAGGCTGGTTTCTTTCTTCCCTAGAAACTTGGTGAGCGTTGGACAGCGGTGTGCCGTTGGACTGAAGAGCGTTGGAATAGGTTACAAGAAATCAACGTATTGTGGCAGGAATTGTTGGAAGAACAGGTATGAAACTGCCGTCCATTAGCAACAAAATGGATGGTGAAAAGTAACCCATCTTTTATTATGGCATTAGAATGAAGGTGTCCTGTTTATATTTCTTTGAAAGGAAAACATGCAAGTAGTTATTCATTGTCATAGAAGTCATATTCTTCCCAGGAGTGGTGGAGCACACCTGTAATTCCAGTTACTTGGGAGGCTGAGCCAGGAGGCCAGCCTGGGCAAGTTCAAGGCTAGTCTGGGCAACTTGGCGAGATCCTGTCTTAAAGTAAGAATTAAAATGGTTTGGGGAGATAGCCCAGTGGTAGAGGGTTCAATCTCCAGTATCATTTAAAAAAAATTTCTATCCATTTTGTAACTTGTCATGCAGCTTATTGATAAAGACCGTATTGCTCCTTCATAATAATACTTATTAGATCTGTTTATTATTTAGAATGTAAGTATTCTGATAGGCTGTTTTCTTGATTTGGTGAACGTAATTATCACTGGATCTGTGTTGGGTGACGTGTTTGAATTTGTATCCACACAATTCCTAGTATATGGTCTGTGTTGAGTAAATAACACATAAATGAGTCTAACCAATATATTCTGAACTTTAAATCACAAGATTTTTTTCTTGACCTTTTACTAGAATAAGCATTGAAATTAATGAGAAAATATTTTTTAGGAATGCCTTTGGTTAAGCACTCTGTGTATTTTTTTCACTAGTTCTCACCACAGCAAATGGAACTAGGGTGCAAAGTTGCCACCTTGATTTTCCAGTCAGAGTGGTGACCGTTTGCCCTTCCTTCACCCTTCCAGAAAAGCAGCCAGCAGAATAGAACACAAGAAGCAAAACTTTTCCTCCCAAATGCCCAACAATTGTGGTCTAGAAAATAAGCAGATGCTGTTTCCACATCTGTGGTCCCCGTTTTGATTCTTTCAAATATATTTCATTTCCATCCACAAAAAGCAAACATATTACCTTCAGGACGGGGGGAGAGAAACCAAGCCAATGGCAGGATGTTCTGTGGTTTACTGAATATGGTGGCAGATCACACATCTTAAAAGTCGGTTGCAAGGTTGTGCAGATATACGTTATTAGTCACTATCCCTCATTTGGTCATAACTTTCTTATTAAGAATCACATAATGAACCTGATTCTGCTTTCTGAAAATACTTACAGTGTACTTCACAAATGTTTATGTTTACTTGGAACCTTGTATTGAGGTCAGAGTCACACAGAATGGTTTAATTCTTAGTTCACAATGACAGTCAAGAGACTTTGATTGCCAGAGAATATCATGAAAATCATTGTGTACTTATTGTATTTGCCTTTTATTTCTTCCCTCCCTCCCTTCCTTCTTTCCTTCCTTCCTTCCTTCCTTCCTTCCTTCCTTCCTTCCTTCCTTCCTCCACCTGGAAGAAGGCTTTCATATTTGCCTTTTATTCCCTCCCTCCCTCCCTCCCTCCTGCCCTCCCTTCCTTCCTTCCTTCTTCCACCTGAGGCTGAGGAGTAGTTGTAAATTGATAAATAAAACAATTGAGGAAGAGTTGATCCCATTGCAAACACAGAACCAAAGCACCTGCTCCCTGCTGTGCAGGAAAGGGTTTCTCCAGTCCTCACTGGATTTGGGGAGATTTATTTATCCCAGTGCATCCTAGTTGTTTTCCGGTCCTCTTCAAGGTTATCTCTTTATGTTACTTAATAGAACATGTATTTTTGACCAATGAGCTTTTAGTATTTTTATATTGGTTTTGGACCATCCTCAGACTTTCTCTTTTAATCATAATTGCTTTTGGACTTTGAACATTAGTGTACTTATTCCACATGATGCTGTGGGAAGGCCACTGGTTTCTGAATGAGAGTCCTTACTCTAGCTCAGCCATTAGCTTGCCAGCTGATCTTGAATATGTAACTTGACTTTTCTCTCTTTCCTCTCTAAATTGTGGGTCCAGGACAGGACCATCTTGGAGCTTCCTTTGCCTCTAGATTTATAATATGATTCTTTCAGAAACATGGAATTTGGTATTTTCCATCCAGCCACTCTCCTGAGCGTTAGGTGTAGTCACTGTATTAGTCCATTTTCTGTGACTACAACAAAATCCCTGAGGCTGAGTAATGTTTAAAGAAAACAAGTGTATTTAGCTCACAGTTTGTGAGACAGTGTCATATCATGCCAGGTAGCATCATGGTGGAGGTACATGTGAGAAGCAGAGATCATATGGTAGAAGGAGGCCAGAGAGCAGGGAGTGGTCAGTTTTGTTCTTTTATAGTGTTTCTGTCTTAGGAATTAACTGAGGTCACATGAGAAC
This sequence comes from Glaucomys volans, assembly GCA_020662805.1. NCBI lineage: Eukaryota > Metazoa > Chordata > Mammalia > Rodentia > Sciuridae > Glaucomys > Glaucomys volans. The sequence goes on from JAJEJO010000320.1 coordinate 1,152,491, forward strand.
TACATCTTTCTGAGGGTAGCACCCTCAATGACCTCCCACTAGGATTTACCTCCTGAAGGTTCCACTACCTTACACATTTGAAACACTGGGGACCAAACCTCCAGCACATGAACCCTTGGGGAACACCCGCATACCATATCCAAACTGTAGTAATTACTCAGGTTCCGGGTTAAGGTCAAGTTTATCTCTTGTAAATCTGAGAATGTTAAATTTTTAAAGAAAGTTGTTTTTCTGACTTGTTTGTGCCTCTGATTTAGTTGTTTGAAATCCTTATCATTACCCAGGTAAGGGTGAATCCACTAATAAAAATTAGAGGTTAGGGAACGGCATTGAACTGAACTAGCACATGATTGCTCAGATGTATTTCCAACTTTTGTTATTACTTGTAGTGCTTGTTGAAAGCTTGGCTTACCGAAAAAGAAGAGTCTTTGAATAAAATCCAGACAAGCAACTTCAAAGACCAGAAGGAACTAAGCGTCAGCGTTCGACGTCTGGCTGTAAGTGATGTCCCTGGCAGTGTCTGGTTGTGAACATGTGCATACCTTGCTTTCGTCACTATGGCAATAATACCTAACAAGAACAACTTAGAAGAGGAAAAATTCCTTTAGGCTCACTCTTTGAGAGGTTCAGTTCATGGTTGACTTTGGGCCCCAAGTGAGGCAGAACATCATGACAGAAGGGCATGATGGAGGAAAGCTGATCAGCTCATGGCTGCTGGGAAGCCAAGAGAGTGAGGATCCATGGACAAGACATAATCATCAAAGTCCTCCAGCCACATCCTACCTGCCTACAGGTATCACCCAGTACAGTAGTCCTTTCAAATGATTATCCATCAAATGGATTAATCTACTGATTTGGTCGTAGCTCTCATAGTCAAATCACCTTACCTCTGTACATTCCTGCATTGGCTAATATGAGCTCCTTGGAGGGACACTTCACATCCAAAGCACAACATCCTGTCCCTGGCTCCCCAAAACACATGTCCATCTCACAGTGCAAAGTGCATTCAAGTAGTGTTCTGTGTTGATGGTTAATAGAGTGTAGTGAGTGCGGATTTTGGCTCTGGACCCAGCACTACACCGCTGCCATTCACTGATCTGGAGCCAAGAGTCTTATGTGTTAGCCTAGTAAACTGTGTGCCATTTAAATTTAACTACAAAATATACATGTTCACATTTCCTGATGGGGGAACAGGAAGACAAAATCCTGTTGGGAGAGAATTGTCTAATAAGTATCTAAAATACTAGATTTTAAAGGAAGATATGGAAATGAAGCGCCAAACACTGGATCAGCTGAGTGAGATTGGCCAGGACGTGGGTCAATTACTCGATAATCCCAAGGCATCTAGGAAGATGAACAGTGACTCAGAGGAACTGACTCAGAGATGGGATTCTTTGGTTCAGAGACTAGAAGATTCCTCCAACCAGGTACCTTTGGATTTAGATAGAATGTTGTGCCATGAAGTAAAAATTTAAAATGTTTTGTTTAGTTTGAGCTTTAATAAAACAAAAGACAAGTAGGTAAACTACAAAGTCGATTCCTCATGCCTGATGAATAATTGATATGTGGAAATCTTCAGTTTTCTAACATAAATTTTAATAGATTTTCAAAACCTTTATATTCAGTAGTTCTATCTGCAATAACAAATAACACTTCGACAAGTACCCAGTATATAATCTTAAAATTTTAAATCTTTAGTAATCTGATCAATTTAAAAAATATTTGTGAATTGAAATAAGACTTTGGTTTATGCGTAAATGTTTATAGCAACATTATTAATAATAGTAAAGAAGTGAAACAACCCAATTGTCCATCTGTGGATAAATGATGAATAAAACATGGTGTAGCCAGGCAATGCAGTTTTCCTTGGCAATAAAAAAGAATGGAATATTGACATATGGTACAGTCATGGATGAATCACAAAAACATGTTAGGTAAAAGAAGCCAGACTTGAGATTATATGCCCTGTGATTCCGTTTATTTGAAATGTCCAGAACAGACAAGTCCTTGGAAATAGAAGGCAGGTTAGTATTTGCCAGGGATTGGGCGAGTAGGGAATGGGAAGTGGCTATTAGGAGAGGTGAAGTTTCTTTTGGGGGGTTAGAATGTGGGGGTGGTCACACAGCTCTAATAACCACTGAACTGTACATTTTCAAAGGGAGAATTTTATGATATGTTAATCATATCTCCAAAAAGCTCTTCATACAAAATTCAAATTTGTGTGATTTTTTTATCTCAGGTGACTCAGGCTGTAGCGAAGCTGGGGATGTCCCAGATTCCTCAGAAGGATCTTTTGGAGACCGTTCGTGTAAGAGAACAAGTAACGACAAAAAAGTCTAAGCAGGAACTGCCACCTCCTCCTCCCCCAAAGAAGAGACAGATCCACGTGGACATGGAAGCTAAGAAAACGTGAGAACAGAGAAATCCTCTAGACCCAGTGCTGCCCATATTGTGCTTGACAGTTGACACTTATTTTGTACTCATCACTAATGAAGTGCAAATTGCGACATAATTATTATTATGGAAATTGAACTCTGAAGTGCCTTTGAGTCATTTGAATATGCTACTTAACGCTGGCTAAGCATCTAAAATCGTTCTGGGTGGTTTTATTTATCCCGTGTTCAATTTGCCAAACTATGTGGAGAAACTCTTTTTTCTTCCTTTCCCATCCTTTATCTTGGAATGAAATGATTGTCCATGGTTCTTCATTTATTCTCTCTTTTGCAATTTATAACTCTTGACAGTTCTGCTTTAGATAGATTGTTTATTCTTTGTGAATCTCCCTCTACTCACCATTAAAAATGATTTATATCAGGAAAACAATTCTTTTTTAGTCTCCTCTTGTTCTTCCTCATTCTTTTTTCATGTTTCCTTTGTGAATTCCTTTGTCAGATTCATTAACAGATTCTTCTTGTTTGGCATAAAGGTCCACCTTTGGTGTAAAATGTTTCTTTTTGCCTTACTGATTCAAAAGAAAACTCGGTGTCTTTGTAAGAAGGATACTCACAGCAGACATCTGTTGAACTTCGGCTGATGTCAGATTTCTGTTAAACTATGCCGTATTCCAGGCATTGTATCTTACATGCATCATGGCAGTGCATCCTCAAAACAGCCTTGGATGTGCACTGTTATGCCCCATTTACAGTTGGATCCCAGGGTTTGGTTAAATGGGCAGGGTTTTGGGGCCTAAATGAAAATGATATGCTTCTTCTCATTTAGTTTTTTTAGTCAAAGCAGGATTCCAGTTTTATCAGATAATATTCATTTTGATCATAAGCCTGTCTCTGCCTCCCAGTAGCCTCCTCTTGGAGGACCACTGTATCTCCCAGTTGCAAGCCAAGGTAGCCAGGAGGAAGATGCTTCTGATGTTAATGCTGGCGCAGACCTTACATTTCCTGAGTGCCTGTTAGCTGCCAGATACATCTGAAGGCATATCTCTCAGTGCTGTCTTTGTGCATTTGAAAGGATGGGAGGTTGGAAAAGACTAGATCTGTCACTGTGAAAGCTTCATTTAAACATGACTGTAGTGTGTAGGGAACTTTCTGTGCAAGAAACAGAAGACTCTGCCCAAAGTGGCTTCAACAGTGAGGTCCTTACAAGTACGTGGGTCGGGCAGTTTTAACGGGAGAGTGTGCTTTGACACCCCTCTGCCTTGCTCTCTGCCAGCTTTTCATCCCTAGCCCTGTCTTCTTAGCAGGAGACTCCCCTGCTTTCACTGGCCAGAATTCACCCACTTTTTATTTTTATTTTTTTTTAAGAATTTTACCTTTATTTATTTAGTGGTGCTGAGGATTGCGCCCAGTGCCTCACCCATGCTAAGCAAGTGCTCCACCACTGAGCTACAATGCCAGCTCCCATGTGGCCATGGGAGGTTGAGATGGTCTTTTTTTCAGTCCCTATAGTTTGGGTTCTGGGGTCTCAGGTAGTAAGGGGGAGGTAGAGAGAGGAGATAGTAAGCAACCAACTCTGAGGACCTTGGCCATCCACTCCATGATTGGATTAATGCAGACATACCTTCAGTTAATTCCTGGACAAGTAGAGACTTGAACATTAGAGTAGAAGGCAGTTAAATATCATTAGAAAGGTCATTTTTGTGCCCATAGTCTGCCCCCTCTAATCTACCCATGTGTGCTTATTCTTCTTTCTGGAGTAGTATGGAGTCACATAGTCCCTCTTCAGAGTTTGAAGATAGCTTTCATATTCCAGTTCTCATTGCTCTAAAGTCCAGAGTATCTATAAGTATTCCTAGTGTGACTGATGTGGTTTCTAGATTTTTCCAGATCTTCATACTGCTCTGGAAGCCAACATTAACTTGTCTTAAGATGACCTGCCTGAGCAGCTGAGAGTTGTAAATAACTGCTTCAACTGTCAATCACAGCTTCCTTCTCTTCTTTTGATGTCCCTGGTGGTGGTTTTTGCCAGTTTAGGGCTTAGCTGGACAGTCATTTTCTACAATTTGGGTATCTGTTTTTGTGACCTGAGATCACTATATCATTTTTGCTCATTTTGAGGGCAGAAATATACTGAGTCTCCAAGGTCATTTCACACGTGTGATCTTTGGATGGCCTTCCTCTTGTCTGAAAGGTTAAATAGGTAAGATGACAGGAGGCGTCTTCTATTTGTGCAGACACCTTGACTCCTGGGTGTTTACCTAGAGCTTCACAAAATACCTTCCATATGACAAAGCAAAACTCTGGAGACCCAGGGTTCTCTGAAATAAAAGGGTTTAATGAATAGTTAGAGATGATAGCAAGAAAGGATCAGGTCCTGGACAAGTTCCAAATCTTCCAGCAGCAGGACTAGATAGAAATATATCTGCTGGACTTACGAGCCAAGAGCAATTGTATAATGGAAATTTGGGGAAAGCAAGCATAAATTGTTTGCTTTGAACTTAATTAACTATAGATAAGAGGAGCAGGATAGTATAGTACCAAGCAGGGAAAGTTTGGGGATAGGAGGATGGTCTATAAGGAACAATTCTCTTGCTTTAGGATTGATGGGAGTTAGTAGTCTGGAAAGTTCAAATGTCAACAGGGGTGATGGTGCTTAGGGCCGGCCACCAGTGGTGTTCAGTCAAGGTTTTCACTTAGATTCAGGAATGTAGAGCAGTCTTTTGTTAGTTTTGGCTGGTAACCGTTAACTGATTAACTTCCCTTATCTCTTCCCACTCCATCCTTCAGCCTTTGTAGTTAAATTTAAATATCCCAGAATTTTTGTTTTATCACACATAATAGGAAAACCTATCTTGGGGAAAGGTCAGTTTATTTATAATCCCCTGGAAACACATCAAGAGAAGTTTCCCCAAAGAATCAAGATGACAACCCGAGCAGCTGCTTAAAGTACTGAGAACACTGCGGGCAGGGTTAGGAGGACCCGCTGCCTCCATTGAGGCCCAGCCCTGCGGTTTGTTAGTGTGGCACAGTTCCTTTAAACTTCTGTGAGCTCAGTTTCTTCAACTCTGAAAGGGATAATAATAGAATATACTTCATAGGGCGATTGTGATTCTTAGAATTAATAATACACATCAAACGCTCAGTGTTTTAGTCAGTGGATTAGACAAAGGGGAAGGAAGGGAAGGGGGGGGGAACAGGAATAGGAAGGACAGTAGGATGAATCAGACATTACTATCCTATGTGCATATATGATTATACAACCAATGTAATTCAAATCATGTGCAAGTAGAAGAATGAGAAGTTACACTCCATATATGTATAATATGCCAAAATATATTCCATCATGTATAACTAATAAGAATAATTTTTTTAAAAAAGCCTGAGAAGAACAATTAGAGGAGGAAACATTTATTTTGGGGCTCATAGTTTCAGAGGTGTCAGTCCACAGATGGCTGACTCCATTGCTCTGGGCCTGAAGTGAGGCAGAACGTGAAAGCGGAAGAGTGGAGGGGGAGGAAAGCAGCTTAAAACATGGAACCAGGAAGCAGAGAGAGTGAGCAAGCAAGAGAGAGTGTTCTACTTGCTGAAGACGAAATATAAACCCCAAATGCACACCCTCATTTACCCACCTCCTCTAGCTACACACTTCCTGCCTACAGCAACCACCCAGTTAATTCCTATCAGAGAATTAATGCACTGATTGACTCAAAATTCTCCTAACCTAATCATTTCACCTCTAAACTTTCTTGAATTGTCTCACACAGGAGCTTTTGGGGATACCTCATGTCTAAGTCATAACATTCCACCTCTGACCCCCAAAAGATCATGCTCATCTCACAATGCAAAGTACATTTAGTCCATTTCCAGTAGTCCCTAGGGTCCTAATAGTTCCATGTCTGCCAAAAGTTCAAGTCCAAAGTCTCCACCATGATTTAAGGCATACTCACAGCATTAGCCCCTGTAAGAATCAAAAGCAAGTTACATATATAACAGCAGAAAGGAGTAAACACTTCCATTCCAAAAGGAAGAAATAGGGGCCTGGGATAGGACCAAAGCAAGACTGAAATCCAGCTGGGCAAGCAAGTCCTGTAGCTCCACGTCTGGCATCTGGAGCACATGGCATCGTAATGTTCTCTCCAAAGGGCTTGTGCAGCTCCGCCCCTGTGGCTTTACTGATTGCAGCCTACATGGCCCTTTGTTGGCTTGTATCTGCTCAATTCCTGCACATTTCTTCAGCAGATGTTGCACAGACTGGCATTTCTTAATGAGTAGTTATAAATACCAGCAAGAAAGCACCAGATCCTTTCTAGGATAAAAGACCTGCAGCTCTGGCTTCCTCCTCACATCTCCATGCATTGCCCTCTCAGGGGCTGCCTGCAGGGACTCCAACCTTATTGCACTTTGCCTGGCCTCCCATACCTTCCTTTGAAATCTTGGTGAAAGCCTTCACGACCCCTAACTTCTGTATCTTGCATTCTTGCAAAGCAAGTACCACATCGTTGCTGCCAAGGTCTGCTTCCATCTTGAACAGTAGCCAAGCCTCCAGGGACCATGGCTTCCATAGCCTCTGAGTGCCTGGACAACTGAGCATGGTGAAACAACTTCCTAGGTCCCACTGTACAAATAGGGCAACCCACATGTCTCTTCTCAAAGAAATTTTAATTTTTACACCCTTCAACCTGAGATGGATTTTGTCTTGCCAATATCTGAGATGCTGTCAAGCCAACTTTCCTATTAGTTCTAGGTAAAGCATTTAGTGTTTCTTTAGTGTCTTTAACACCATGCCATCTTTAGCCCCAGTTTTGCAGTTTTCTGGACAAACTGCAAGTTCTTCAAATTTTTCTGCTTTGTTTTCTAGTCCAGATTAACACAATAAACTTGGCTAAAAGCTTCCAGCAATATTCATTCCAACTCCTGAGTGTTATGCTGTTTAGAAATTTCTTTTACCAGATTAATTAGTCTGTTACCTTTAAGTTTAGCCTTACAGAAAGTCTCAGGACTTGGGCAAAATGCAGACAATTTCTTAGCCAAAACATAACGTGAATGCTCTCTAGTCAGTTTTCCAAGAGTCCTCCTCCTTTTCCTCTGAAACCTCAAGAGCCCAGTGTTTACTGTCTTCAGTCCTGTCACCATGCTGGTCTTCTGAGCTCCCACTGGAATTGCCCGTTAAGCTCTGCTTACAACAGTCTAAAGTTTTTCCAGGTGGCATCTCTAAAAGTCTCCAAATTCCTCCCACAAATTCTCAAAAGCTCCAAAAACTTCTGAACCACATGGTCAGGTTGGTCACAGCAACAGTCCCACTTCTTGGTACCAATTTCTGTTTTAGTCAGCTTTTTCACTGCTGTAACCTGAAGACCTGACAAGAACAATTTTAGAGGAGGAAAAGTTTATTTGGCACTCATAATTTCAGAGGTGTCGGTCCATAGACAGCTGACTCCATTGCTCTTGGCCCTAAGTGAGGCAGAACATTATGGTGGAACAGTATAGTAAAGGAAAGCAGCTCAGAACATGGAACCAGGAAGCAGAGAGAGTGCCCTGCTCCACAAGGACAAAATATAAACACAAAAGGCATGCTCCCAATGACCCACCTCCTGTAGCCACACCCTACCTGTCTACAGTTACCACCCAGTTAAAACCCATGAGAGGATTAATGCACTGATCAGATTAAAACTCTCATAACCCAATCATTTCTCCTCCGAACTTTCTTGAATTGTCTAGCACTTGAACTCCTGGAGGATACCTCATATCTAAACCATAACCCTTAGCAAAGGGCGTAGTCTCTGGCCAGCCATCAGGACATTTCTCTCATTCCTCCTTGTGGTGGTTTTGACCTGCCTTTGTAGCACCTCTCCATTCTGTCCACTTTCCTCCTTTCCACTATCACTCTCTTAGTTCTGGGGTTTTCTGCACACTTGCCTCTCTTTAATTTTGTCTCCTCAGAGAGCACAAAAGTATGAATAGAATCAAATCAGTTCCATTTTAAAGTCTTCCACTGACTCTCAGTTGTCCTTTGGTTAAGGCTAAATTCCTTCATGTCTCCTGTAGAGCCTTCTATTAACTGGTCCCTGTGATTCTTGGCCACCTTGTCCATTATCCTTACCTGCAGGTCTTTGCTATCCCAAACACACATAACTATTTGCAGATTGTAAAATGTGACCTTCCCCTCCTTCCTTCCCTCCCTCCCTCCCTCTCTTCCTTCCTTCTTCCCTTCTTTCCTTTTTCTTTTTCATAAGGAAAACTCCTAAGCCTAGCCATTGTTCACACTGGGAGGCTGTCCCTTTCCCATTGGATTAAGAGCCATGCCTGTGAATTCGTGGAATTAGAATCTAGGAGATTCTTTTGTAATTGCTCTTGCTTGTGAGTGACTGGAGGCTCCTTGAGGGCTGAGGTTTGAATGTCTCATTCATTTTGATATCATAGCCCAGCCGTGCCAACCTGGCATGTTGTACTTGGCAATTACATATGAAACAAAAGCAGCATTTAATTTAGGAATGTTTGAACTTGACTTCTTCTGTTACTATCTAAACAAATCTAGTTCTTGCTATCTTTAAGAGTTTATAAAAATACAAGAGGTTCCTTCAAAGTTAAAAAATCTGTAATTTGTGTATTCATTTATTAATATTATAGTATTATTGCTCATTTCATACTCTTAATTGTACATGTATGATCTCAGTGTGGTTACTATATTTCTGGGTTACTCTTTGGGAGCATTGTTTGAAAACACACACCTGATGGGCATTTGGAGTGTTCTTTCTTGAGCCAAGTAAAACAGGGAAACAAATGAGAGGTGGTAACATCTGACTCTTAACTCAGGTTTGATGTCGTAAGTGCAGAACTGATGAACTGGATTTTGAAATCAAAGACTGCCATTCAGACTTCAGAGATAAAAGAGTATAAGAAGATGCAAGAGACTTCAGAAATGAAAAAGAAGTTGAAGGTAAAATATAAAACAAAAATACTATAGTAAAATATTTCATCAGGCTGGATTTGCTCTTGGCATAAGTATGTGATGGGACCCAGTGAGATAAATGCAGCCATAAGATAGCTTTTAGAACATTGTAGTAAATTTTGAAAACTTTTGTCCTGGTTGTCAGAGGATTCCCCCTGTCCTGGAGGATTGGTTCTTCTTTTGTCCTCCTCAACTCTCCACTTACAAAGTGGGCCACACTTCCTAAGGTTATGGTCCAGTTACCACTGCTATTTTAAACTTGCTTAGATCTACTTGAACCTAGTACCTCATAATTTATGACTTTGTGTTATTCCAAAGACATTTTGCCTTCTGAATAAACTATTTCAGATCTCAAAATTTATTCAATATTTTCTCTTTAAAGAAGATACAGTTAAAAAATACAGTCAGTCTTTTGTATTTATGGGTTCCACATCTGTAGACTAATCAACTGTGAATTGAAGATATTGGGAAAAAATTTCTAAAAAGTTCCAGAAAGTAAAACTGGAATTTGCTGTGCACTGAACACTTAGCCAGATCCTCAAGAATGCAGCCATGTGTGTGGACATGCCCAGCTGTGCTGTAGCCTCCCGCCATTCCATCTCACTCACCCTCCACCTCTCCAACACTCCTTGCTGACTTTGAGTCTTGCTCTTGTACTCTCCAGCTATAAGGATGGTGGCCTTTGTATTGAATTCATGTAGACCTATTTCCTTGTTACATTCTCCTAAAAAATACAGGATATCAGCTATTTATATAACATCTACATTGTCCTAGATATAAGTAATCTAGAGATGATTTTAAAGCACACCAGAGGATTGCATGGGTTAACTGTGAATAGTACACCATTTTATATAAGGGACTGAACATCCTCAGATTTTGGTGTCTTCAGGGTTGTCTTGGATCCAGTCTTCCACAGATCCTGAGGGATGACCATATGAAAATTAAAAGCCACACCTTAAATCTAAAGGACAAAATGCTTTAGTTTGGGTTCTAAATAATATTGTCATTCTTCAAAAATAATATATGGAATGTGCTTGTGGTGGATGTTAACATTGGACTTGAGACACATAATAACACCAAGGAATAATATCTCCAAGTATTTCTCTTTCTCTTGTTAATCATTTTTCTTTCAGTGATCTCTCTCATAGCCCATTCAATTCTTTTCACTCAAACCATTATTTTTGTGTAAAATAGTTAGACTATATTTGTGAATAGATACCCTGGATCTAAAACACTAATTTTAATGATTTCTTCTTGGTAAGAACTCATAATTACAGTACACATTTTTTCTTATTAAGAAGCTGAAGTTTTTAGTTGCTGTTATTATTGTTTAAATTTATCTTTTCAGATTTATTCATTTCTGGAGTGCTGGAATCATATAGTTTTTATTGTAATTTTTTTTGTGTGTGTAAACTTTGACTGAAATGCCTAAAGAAAATTTGAGAGGGACATTAAACATAAAAATTTAAAGTAAAATCAGCATTTTATTGAGAAGAAAGTTTGTGCTGTTCTTATATTGGAACTTTGTCTCCAGGGATTAGAAAAAGAACAGACAGAGAGAAGCCCCCAGCTGGATGAATTAAACCGCACTGGACAAATCCTTTTGGAGCAAATGGGAAAAGGTGAGACCCTTGATTTTTTTTTTTCCCAGATTATTTTAGGTGGTCACACTGAATAATATTCGCAGTTTGACATATCAAACATCTAACACTCTACCCTCCTTTTGCTAGGAAAGTGATTTTTGATTTTTTTTTTAGGCAGTAGACTCTTTTAAAATGAATTTTTAAGGAAGCTAATTATCAAAAAGAGATGAAAGCAAAGTCATTCTGCTTTTATACGGGGTCAAGGAACTAGAAGTGAAACCTCAGCAGGATAACTGAAGTCCAGTGGTGTAGACAAGTCAAAAATCTCATCCTTTGGGGTTAGGTGTTGGACATTTTTTCACAGGGTTGTAACAAAAGAAAACTTTGCTTTGACAATCCTTGGGAAATGAAGTTACATTAAGGTAAATCCCTTAGTGGTATTTGAGTTTTTGGTCACTTTCAGTACAATATATTTTTTTACTCTAGGCATGTTTTTAATAGTTAAATTCGATGTTACTTGTATTGAAATTTTTACTTGTATAAAGAACTTTTTAAAAAAAATCAATTTTTTTTTTCTCTGCAGTTTAGCATATGTTTTTCTCTCTTTGGTCTAACTTTGAGGGATGTTTCTTGTACACCCTATTTCTTCTCTAAGAATGGTCAGTGCTCTGGGGTCTGCTGTCACTCTCCCTGACCAACACTGTGGATAATGAAGGTAGAATTGGGAATACTAGTTTGACAAACATCTTCAAAGCAGTAGTTTCCAATCTTTAGTTTTTGACTTTTTATTATGGAAATTGTAACTATATACAAAGCAAATAGAATAGAGTAGTGATCCCTCTGTACAAGCTACTCACTTTGAAAATGATGATAACCTGAGATTATAATTTTTTTTGGTAAAGTAATAAAAGGAAACTTTTTATTGATACTAGAACAGTAGGAGCCTCTTTTCTGAAGTGTAATAGATTCTTTTTCTATTTTTTAAATTTTTACTGGCTGCATTTTGATTCATTGTACACAAATGGGGTACAACTTTTCATTTCTATGGCTGTGCACGATTTACATTCACACCATTCTTGTAATCACACATGTACATAGGGTAATGATGTCGGTCTCATTCTACCATCTTTCATATCCCCCCATCCCCCCGCCCGTCTCATTTCCCTCTTTGGATTGTGGGGGTGGGGGGTGGGGGGTGAGAGAAGAATGGAGGAACATTCTTGAATTATTTATACCTTTACCACTCCTTGCCCTCTTGACTATCATTATTTTTTGTAGGTTTTTTTTTTAAAAGTAAAATTTGATTACCTTTAAGTATATGAAACCTAGTTGTGCTGCTTTGACAGATACCTTTGTGTAATTTCATGTGCAAATCACTCCAGAAGGTTTTCTCATGTCCCTTTTGGATGAATCAGCCTCCCTCTCCATCATGCCCTCAGAAACAAACTCTGCTCTCTTTTTTTTTAACCTTACATTATTTTTGCCACCAGCCTTTAAGAAAGTATGTCAGCTTATTTCATATATATATATATGATATATATCATACATGTATGAGATTTATACATAAACACAGAAACACAAAGTATGTAGCGTATTTCTACATGTGTCCCATATATATTCATTTATTTCTAAATTATGCAACTACATCATTGTCAATCCATATAATTAACAAAGTTTAATTTCTTTCTTTTAAAAAAAAAAACAAACCAAGTTGAGTTGGGGATTCCTGTAAACCCCCCCACCTTGGGATACTGAGGCAGGAGGCCAGCCTCAGTAATTTAGTGAGATCCTAAGCAACTTAACAAGACCCTGTCTCAAAATAAAAAAAAGGATGATAGAAAAAAAGGGCTGAGCGACTGGAATTAGGTTCAGTGTTCCCTTGGTTAATCCCTGGTACTTAAAAAAAAAAGATAAATAACATGGTACATTCTTTTAAAACCCACCCTTGCAGATTATCTTACTTATCCTGTGTGTGGGCCCCCTACCTGGAGATTACTTCTCCAAATATTTTTTTGAAGATCCAGAGACACAGACCATAATTTATTTCCCTTGAGATGGTGATTCTTGCAATCATCCTAGTAAGTTGGGTATTGAATTTATGTCCATTTGTATGATAGATTCTTTACTTCTACCTCAACAGTTTGCATAGGGACTCTGATGTGTGTGGTGTGAAGGTGGGGTAGCTTCATGAATCCGCCCACTGAAATTACCGTGCATCTATGTTAGCTTTTAGTCAATGGGCAGAGGCAGAACTGGTGAAGATCCAGAGGGAAGACTGCCTGGGTGAGAAGTTGGTGAGAGGTGTGATGTTATAGTGAGGACATCAGTGACTTGGGGACTGGGTGGACCCGAGTTCTCCTGTCCTTTTCTAATTTCTTGACTTTGAGAAGGTCACGGAACACTTGTTTCTTTGCCTCTGTGTCTAGAAAGTCGAAGAGTTCATTAACTGACTTAGCTTTTGTTGAATAAAATCTGTGAATAGGCAACCCCTAAAAATATACACTCTGGAAATTGCATTTACATGAAAGCGCTACTCACAGAGGTCAAGTGCAGCGTTGTGCAGGGCAGGATATGAGGCTTTATTAAGGAATGGATTTCGTGACCTAACCTATGCACTTGTTCAGTTTCTTAGGAAACTGAATATTTTCACTTACCTTTTTTTTTTTGAGCTTTATTAGAGCTAGAAGTGCTTTCATTAGAGAACAGTAATTCAATTTTTTTAGAAAAGTCTTATGTGTTACTAAAAGTTTTTAGGATGAGTTGGGAAGCTGGAAAATGGGGACATGGATCTGAAAAGACATTTTGGGTATAATTTTCTCACTTTTTTGGGGGAGTGTCTGCTTTTCATTAAAAAGAGAAGAAAAGGATATTTTTCTGTCTCCTACCATTTTATCCATTATTCCAAATTTTCAGTATCATATGTTACTTTTCTACTTCTGTGTTCAGTGCTATTATTGTTATTTTTTTCCCCTTTGTTCTTTCTTCTTATCGGGGATTGAACCCAGGGGTGCTTACCCACTGAGCTACATCTCCAGCCCTTTTTATATTTTATTTAGAGACAGGGTCTCACTGAGTTGCTTAGGGCCTCACTAAGTTGCTGAGGCTGGCTTTGAACTGTGATCCTCCTGTGTCAGCCTCCTGTGTCAGCCTCCTGTGCCGCGGGGATTACAGGTGTATGCCACTGTTCTTGTTGCTGTTTTAATACCAAGGATATTAAACAGAAGTGAAAGCACACTTGGGTGATTCTCCACTGTCCCTCTCAAGAGTCTGAAATAAATTTTAGAACATGAATAACTAATGTAGAGGAAGCTTATTATGGGGCAAAAAATGGCCAGCATCCACCTAGGTAAGGATGCATTTAAATAACTCTGTTCTGTTAGAAAAGCAAATAAAATTCTTCAGTAAAACTGATGCTTAAATAATCATGTCACTATTTTCCTGAAACCAGTTCTGTCAAAGTACTGCCAAGTCCCACAGGGCTTCCCTGCCTAATGAACTTAAGTTTTGAGATTTCTCATAGAACATAAGCATGTTTTTTTAAAAAAATGAAATAGTTGCTTTTGTTTGACCTTCCCAATTGATATACCAAATTTTCTTGCATTAGCTTAACTTGTTCCTGGGGACTGTCAAATAATATCATAGTTGGGACTTACATAGTGTGACTTTATGAATCAACACTTACTGTGGCTGGCTAAGTATGAAAACCTATGAACTTTGATGTGGTCCTTTGCTTTGTTATTGTTTCCCTTCATTTCAGTAGTTATAGGTTGAAAAGCATAAATTTAATTGAGAGGAAGTGGCAGGAATGTGTTATATTTTGTCCCTTTTAGATAATTAAAATGAAATACTTTTATTAATTATTACTGATTTTGACTTTTAACTAGTCATATTCTAAATGTTGAGTATTCCTTAGAAATAGAAAATTTGTAGTTGGGTCTCTTGGAGAAAAACAATTATTTTTAAAGACAAAGTGCAGTTTCCCATTTTTAGGATGCCAATTGCATTTTAGTCATTACTTGACATCACTGCAGCCAGCAATATCTCAAACACAGAGAAGGGGAGAGTTCACCTTTTAGAATTGGTTTGAAGGGGTGAAATGAATGGGTCATGAGAGACTGTGAGTAAATAACTAAAGAATCTTCTTTAGCTGCCCTGGTACCTGCAGTGAGTAACTCTTACCAGTTTTCTAGTGTGGTGACAATTTCCATCTCAGGAATTTTATTTACCAGTTTAATTTTCTTTCTTGTTTAGCAATTTAATAAATGCTCTGTTATAAAAATGAAGTGGCCGACGTTATTCTGCCCATGTCCACCTATACTAGAGATGATCCAGCAAGAGCACAGCCTGGCTCTCCATTGTGTAGATAGTTTGTCAGGAAAATCATGATTCGTTGTGTTTATGACCCACATGAACAGGCTAGTTGAACTTGGGTTGTGGTGTGAAAGTTCTGTCTTGGTCTAATGTGTTACCTATGTAATAGTGGGCAGTGAACTTCAGCAACTGACATGGGGTACATTCAAATCCTGTCATGTATTTGCATTTCTAGTTTTTGGCGGGTGCAGTGTAGTATTGACATTTTTAGAGTTGCATTGTCTGTGGGCCACAAATGCCCTTTTGTTTTCCAGACCATTTTTTTTTTTGAGTTCTCATTACCCTAGATTTCAGTTGCATATGTTCACAAAGCGCAACTGTTTCATTGCCCTCCCACGCAGTTATTGAAGAAGATAACCCTGTCCTTTCAACATGCATGTTCTCTGAATATAAATTTTCCTTTGCCAATTTCCCAAACTTTCTCATAACTGTTTTAAAGGATTTGATCTACTAAGGGAAGAACCATGAAGAGCCCTATGGTTAGTGTCACATGCAATGGTGCATGCCTGTAATCCCAGGGACTTAGGAAGCTAAGGTGGAGGATTGAGCTTAACCTTTGCAATTTAGCAATATTTTGTCTCAAATATAAAACAAAAAGGGCTGGGGATACATAGATCAGTGGTAGAGTGTCCCTAGGTTCAAATCCCCCATCTCTGCCACCAAAAAAAAAAAAAAGACCTATTATAATATATTATAAAACTTTGTTATTTGAAAGAAAATTATCTTTCAAAAGATAGAGAGGTACACAAAATTATAAGATTCTTATAAAAATAATGGCATTTTTTTCCAATGTGTTTGTAAAGTAGGTTATCTTACTACTGCTTTGATATTTTTGACATTTACTTATCTATGTGCAATGCACAGTAGACTCCCTGATGCTTCTTGGGCCTGGATGCTGGCTTAACAGCCCCACGTGTGTGTGCCTGGTTGCTTCTCAGAAAAAGGAATTCTTACTATTTATTTTGCAATTTATGTGGCACTGCAGTTTGATCTCCACAGGCTTGCACTGCCTCTTCCTTTTATTAGCCAGCTATCTTTATTTCTCATGACAGAGGGTCTCAATTCAGTCAGAGCCCCAGACAAATCCAGGTAGTTGATTTTTGTTCCCTGGCTGAGATTATAAGCTAGCAGAGTGCAAAGAAGCCAAGTATGGGAACACATTCTGCAGAAAAGGCTGTGACCACACTGCACTGACGTGCCTTTTGAGGTAGCCACACCACTCCTTATCTGCTATTTCAGGGCTCCCCTCCCTCCTAGCTCAAGCAATTAAATATACCTCAATATTTTTAGGTGCATCATTATAATTTGTCACTGTTGTGTTAAAAGGGATACAAGGAAGTGATCATTATCTGTGACACTGTCTTGTTTTGAATACGTTCGAATGTTTAGAACCAAGTCAGAACAAATTCTTTAAAACTATATAAAGTATCTGCTTATTTTTCTGTCTCTGTAGAGGGTCTTTCTACTGAAGAAATAAAAAATGTTCTGGAGAAGGTTTTGTCAGAGTGGAAGAATGTGTCTCAGCATCTGGAGGATCTGGCCCAAAAGATTCAGCTTCAGGAGGATATAAATGCTTATTATAAGCAGCTTGATGAGCTTGAAAAGATTATGAAGAAGAAGGAGGAGTGGGTACAACACACGCCTTTTTCCAAATCTCCCCAGCAGTCCTTGGCAAGTTTGAAGGATTCCTGTCAGGTAAGGAGCCAGCTGTCTGGAACATTCCAGAGTTCTATGTCCAATCTCCTATATAAGTTCAGTGCTTTTTCTGCCATGAATTTTTAGTTAGCTTTCCTCCGAAGGACTTTCTGGGGGGGATGTTCTTCATGGAGTTATGTGACCATATTTTCTCTTGCACAGAGGGAACTGAACAATCTCCTTGGCCTCCAACCCAAAATTGAAGTGGTGCGTTCAAGCTGCTTGGCCCTGAGGTCTCAGCCTTCTGCCCCAGGTTTTGTCCAACAGAGTTTTGATAGCTTTCTGAATCGCTACCAGGCTGTGCAGAAGGATTTAGAGGATCATCAACTGCAGCTCGAGAATGGTAAGCCTGTTCCCTTGTTTTCCTATTTGATGACAATATCTCTTCGCTGTTTGCCTGAATCTAAAAATTACTTCCAATAGTTAGATTGTCAGTGTGCTTGTGTGTTACACCAGTTTCACTGTTTTCTTTGGCACCTGTGTGATTCAAAGTCTTAAAGTATAATCAGACTATTTTCTGGGCTCACACTTGATGGGAACAATAACATACACTTTTCATATATCTAAAATGTGTTAATAGGATATAATGCTTTTTTTAAGGAGGTGTGTGTGTGTGTGTGTGTGACGATGGGATTTGAACCCAGGGTCAGCTCCCTTCCCCTGAGCCACATCCCCAACCCTTTTTACTTTATTTTGAGACAGGATCTTACTAAGTTACTCAGGCTGGATGCAAACTTGTAACCCCTGCCTCAGCCTCCTGGAATAGCTGAGATTACAGGTGTGTGCCACCATGCCTGACTTTTAAAAATTTTAAAGGAGAAGTAGGTGTTGTTTCTTCCTTTGGACCTTCTCAGTAAGACTAAAAAGGATGATTACCTATTTCTTTTCATTCTAACGAGTAAGGTTTTAGCAATACCATCCTTTTTTTGGAAAAAAAAAATCATATTTTCTGCTAGTAAACCTGGTTTTGGAAAGTTACCCGTTAAAGGCTGTGAATAGGTGAGGTATATCATCCCTCATATGCTACTTATGTTTTCCTCTTAGCTGTTGTTTAAATTTGGACTATGTTGTTCTGGGTAGTGGCAGACTCTGAGCTGTACCCATAATTACTGTCTTCCTTCAGGTCCTGCAGATTGTGGAAGGTACTAGGAAGCAGTGTGTGTGCACATTAGACAAGTGTGTCTTAATGCATCCTGGAAGGCATTCGGACACTGTCTCTGTTCACTAAAATCACTTTACTTAGATTGTGAAGTAAATGTTTAGAGGACCTCTTTCTCGCTTTCCTGTTGGTTTTAACTCTTTGCGCTTCAGGTGAATTCCCTTCTCTTCCATGCAAGTGATGCAGTATGTGATTTTACGTTAGACATGGAAGTAGATTCTCCCTGCTGGTTGTGGCCGGCCCTGTTCCTCAGGGTGCATGTGGCAGCCTGGTGTGGTGTCCCTATGCAGCGCCTGCCGCTCTGGGTTGGGTTTTTCTATAAGCCTGTGCTTACAGGAAGACTGGTGGGTCTTTGTTTTCTTTATTCTTTGTGTAGCAGTTGGGGAAGAGGAGATTATGTGGGACAAACAGAACATTGTTGTTCCAGCTTTGGAGAGACATTTCATCATGATGAAATGAAGAAAAATGATAGCAAGTTAGTTAATATTTCAAGCATCAACATCCGCAGGAATGAAGTCACTGTCTGAGTCCTAGAAATGCCAGTAGGATGACCTGTTTTGTTAACTAACAGAGACCCTTTTTAATTTTAATCATGGGCTCTAAATTATTATGCATTGGAATTCACTGGAAGATCAATGGTCTATAAAATAATAATCAGATTTATAACATTATTTTCTCAAAGTAAGTATTTTTAAATAAACAGAATTGAAGAGCCAGCCAGGACAAGCATATTTGGAAACATTAAAAACTCTGAAAGATACACTAAGTGATTCTGAAAATAAGGCCCAGACGTCACTGAATGTTCTTAATGATCTTGCCAAGATGGAGAAGGCCTTTCGAGAAAAAAAGGTAACATGTTTCTGAAGTCAAGAACCATTTCTGATATTTTAAATTATTTATTTTGAAATAATTTTTCCATTTAAAAAAAAATTGGTTATTTGTGGTCACAATTGGTCCCAAAATTTCTTATAATTTGATGATTAGCTATAATAACATAGGACCTCAGATAAAAAGAAATTTATTAAGCATTGATAGAAGAAAAGCATATTTTATCCTTCTATTATAACTTGCTAAAACTTTCAACCTGTTCATAACGTGCTAAGATGTCTTTTATAGGATGAGAAATATTGGTTGAATTGATAATTTTTAAAAATTCTGTGTGGAATAGAAATGCTTTCCTGCTATTTAATTGAGTAGCTTTACGGTTATGAGGTTATGAACTACTTCATCGGATGAAAAGACCAACCCTAACCCTACACACTTGACCCACACTGGGTGTGTTGTTCCTGTGGCTTTCAGCGTACAGAACATCTTACGCAGCCCACACTCAGGATGGGAATGCTTGAGCTTTTCTTGATTATGACTATTCTTTTCACAATTCTTTTTTGATAAAATGCCTTTTTTTAAAAAAACCGGTGTGATCCATATTATTGCATCTGCATAGACACATCATTGTACATGACTTTTACCTTTCAAATCTTTTCCAGGCCCTTGAAGAAATCCTTGAGAATCAAAAACCCACATTATATAAGCTTGCAGAAGAAACAAAGGCTTTGGAGAAAAATGTGCTTCCTGATGTAGAAAAAATGTATAAGCAAGAATTTGATGATGCCCAAGGAAAGTGGAACAAATTAAAGGCCCAGGTTTCCAAAGATCTACATTTGCTTGAAGAAATTACCTCCAAACTCAGAACTTTTGAGGTAAATCAGGAGGCCATCAGGAGCTTACATTTGGTGTAGGATGAATGGTGATTATTACATAAGACTCAAATTTCTGCTACTTACTTGGCATTGTTTCTGAGCTCGCATTTATTATGTGTTGCAGCTGAGGTTTATAAATATATATAAAAGGTGCCCTATGTGAAATATTGACTGGTCATTAAATTACTCAGTTGGAGTGGTACAAGTAGCCTTGAACCTGTTGTTTTTAAAGGTCCTCAACATTTTGAGTTGAAAATTTAAACTAGTGACAATGTTAGACTGGGGACGCATGTAATTCAAGGGACACAAATTCCAAAGCAGGATGCTTTGCTGCATCTGAAAATGTGCCAGATGAAATGGTGGTAAAGTTTGGGAAGACAGGATATATGTGAGGCTCTGTAATCAAAAGGAGGAAGTGATAAAAGCCAGTGTCAGGTAAGGCAGGATTTTAATTCCGCTGTGAGACCAGTGGGGAAGAGAAAGGATTGGGTAGAGAGTGAGCCACTCGCACTCTGTCCCCAGGGCTCTGTCCTCCCAGGGCTCTGCTCCTTGGCCCTTCTTCTCGTTTCCCTTTGGTCAGGGCTCTTTCCCCGCACCCTACCCCTGCACTCTCCCACCTGTGTTCTAAGACACACTTCTGCAACAGTGTCTGACCCAGAGAAGGTGCTCAATAAATATTTTTCGATGAATGAAATGTGAGACTAGTAATAAGAACTTTAGATTGAGGTAGATAGGTGGATGATAGACTTAGATCCCAAGAGAACGTGAGTGAAGGAGGCTGCTCAAGAGGGTGAGAAGATTGAAAGTAGAGATAAGATATATGAAAATGGTGTTTTAAAAATCAGCCTTGGGGAACACGGGGTAGAAGAGGGCTAGTGGTCTGTACAGATCAGTGTGGAAGGCCTCCAGTGAGATTCGATCAGTGCTGACCACTGATCTTGGAGGGAACCTCTTTGACTTAGGAGTTGACGGGCAGTTCCAGTGAGTGATGGCAGAAGAATGTGGATGGACGGGCTGTGTGGGTGTGTGTATGGTGGCTGCAGTAGTTTTCAGCTCTCACTTGAATAGTTCCTTAGTTATGAAGAGGAATGTGTTACTGGGTGGCTTAGTATTTTTGAATCCTTTAACTTCATGAGTGAATCCATTTTTACTTACATCCTATCAGTTGTAATTGTTTTCAACTTTCAAAGTGAGGGTTACCCTAATCCATGATTCTAAAATTTTCAGTTGTGGCTCAGGAGATTATTAGGAACTCTCAGCCGTGGGGTTATCATTCAGTGGGTAGGGCCAGGGATACAGCTAAACATGCTACAGTGCACAGGATGGGCCCCCCAGTCTTCCCGCCCCACATGTGAATGGAGCCAAGAGTGAGCAATGCCTGATTAAGTAATACCCTTTTTTTTCCCCCAAAGATCATTCCTTTGTTTTCAAATTTAAATCTGAGAGAGTTTGCTAATGTTACCAGTTACTCTTGGGTGAGCTAAATATTAGCCAGTATTTTATTTTATTTTTCTGGTTGTACACAAAGTAGAATCATACAATTTGCATATACATACATATACATAGGGTAATGATGCTTGTCTCATTATATTATCTTTCCTTTCCCACCCACTCCCCACCACTCATTTTCCTCTATACAATCCATCCCTTCTCCACTCTTCCCTTACTTCCTCCCATCCCTGCTATGTGTCATCAACCACTTATCAAAGAAATCATTTGGCCTTTGGTTTTTTGGGCTTGGCTTTTTTCACTTAACATGATATTCTCCAACTCCATCCGTTTACCTGCAAATGTCATAATTTTGTTATTCTTTATGGCTGAATAGTATTCCATTGTGTTTATATACCACAGTTTCTTTATCTATTCATCAATTGAAGGGTGTCTAGGTTGGTTCCACAATCTAGCTATAGTGAATTGAGCAGCTATAAACATTGATGTGACTGCATCACTGAAGTATGCTGATTTTAAATCCTTTGAGTATAGGCCAAGGAGTGGGATAGCTGGGTCAAATGGTGGTTCCATTCTGGGTTTTCTAAGTAATCTCCATACTGCTTTACAGAGTGACTGCATCAATTTGCAACCCCACCAGCAATGTATGAGTGTACCTTTTCCCCCACATCCTCGCCAACACCTATTGTTGCTTGTATTCTTGATAATAGACATTCTAATTGGGGTGAGATGATATCTTAGGGTAGTTTTGATTTGCATTTCTCTTATTACTAGAGATATTGAGCATTTTTTTATTTATCTGTTGATTGCTTGTAGATCCTCTTCTGTGAAGTGTCTATTCATTTCCTTAGCCCATTTGTTGATTGGGTTATTTGTATTCTTGGTGTAAAGGTTTTTGAGTTCTTTATAAATTCTGGAGATTAGTGCTCTATCTGAAGTGTGTGTGGCAAAGATTTTCTCCTACTCTGTAGATTCTCTCTTCACTTTGTTGATTGTTTCCTTTGCTGAGAAAAAGCTTTTTTAGTTTGAATCTATACCAATTATTGATTCCTGCTTTTATTTCTTGTGCTTTGGGAGTCATGTTAAGGAAGTCTAGTCCTAAGCCAATATGATGAAGATTTGGACCTACTTTTTCTTCTATTAGGTGCAGGGTCTCTGGTCTAATTCCTAGGTCCTTGATCCATTTTGAGTTGAGTTTTGTGCAGGGTGAGAGATAGGGGTTTAGTTTCATTTTGCTGCATATGAATTTCCAGTTTTCCCAGCACTATTTGTTGAGTAGGCTATCTTTTCTCCATTGTATGTTTTTGGCTCCTTTGTCAAGTATGAGAAAACTGTATTTATGTGGGTTTGTCTCTGTGTCCTCTGTTCTGTACCATTAGTCTTCCTGTCTATTTTGGTGCCAATACCATGCTGTTTTTGTTACTTTTGCTTTGTTGTGTAGTTAAGGTCTGGTATTGTGATACCACCTACTTTGCTCTTGCTGTTAAAGATTGCTTTAGCTTTTCTGGGTCTCTTATTGTTCCAAATGAATTTCATAATTGCTTTCTCTATTTCTATGATTTAATTTTAATTGGAATCACATTGAATTTGTATAGTGCTTTGGTAGTATGGCCATTTTGACAATATTAATTCTGCCTATCCAAGAACATGGGAGATCTTTCCATCTTCTAAGGTTTTCTTTAATTTCTTTCTTTAATATTCTGTAGTTCTCATTGTAGAGACCTTTCACCTCTTTTGTGAAGTTGACTCCCAGGTATTTTATTTTTTTTGAGGCTATTGTGAATGGGGTAGTTTTCCTAATTTCTCTTTCATCCCTTAAGAATAAGAATGCATTAGATTCATGAGTGTTGATTTTATATCCTGTTACATTACTGAATTCATTTATTAGTTCTAGAAGTTTTCTGATGGAATTTTTCAGCTCCTCTAAATATAGAATCATATCATCTGCAAATAGTGATAGTTTAAGTTCTTCTTTTCCTATTCATATCCCTTTTGTTTCTTTAGTCAGTCTAATTGCTCTGACTAGAATTTCAAGGATGATGTTGAATAGAAGTGGTGAAAGAGGGCATCCCTGCCTTGTTCCAGTTTTTAGAGGGAATACTTTCAGTTTTTCTCCATTTAGAATGATGTTGGCCGTGGGCCTAGCATAGATAGCCTTTACAATGTTAAGGAATGTTCCTACTATCCCTATTTTTTCTAGTGTTTTGAGCATGAAGCGGTGCTATATTTTATCAAATGATTTTTCTGCATCTATTGAAATAATCTTGTGATTCTTAACTTTAAGCCTGTTGATGTGGTGAATTACATTTATAGATTTCCGGATATTGAACCAACCTTGCATCCCTGGGATGAAACCCACTTGATCATGGTGCACTATCTTTTTAATGTGTATTTGTATGCGGCTTGCTAAAATTTTGTTAAGAATTTTTGCATCTATGTTCATTCGGGATATTTGTCTGAAATTTTCTTTCCTCAATGTGTCTTTGTCTGGTTTTGGTATCAGGGTGATATTAGCTTCATAGAATGAGTTTGGAAGGGTTCCCTCCTCTTCTATTTCATGGAATACTTTGAGGAGTATTGGAATGAGTTCTTCTTTGAAGGTCTTGTAGAACTCAGCTGAGAACCCATCTGGCCCTGAACTTTTCTTGGTAGTTAGGCTCTTGATGACTTCTTCTGTTTCATTGCTTGAAATTGGTCTGTTTAAATTCTGTATGTCCTCCAGATTCAGTTTGGGTGGATCATATGTCTCTAGAAATCTGTCAATATCTTTGAGATTTTCTATTTTGTTGGAGTATAGATTTTCAAAATAGTTTCTAATTATGTTTCGTATTTCAATAGTGTCTGTCGTGATAATTCCTTTTTCATCTCAAATTTTAGTAATTTGAGTTTTTTCTCTTCTTCTCTTTGTTAGTGTGGCTAAGGGTTTATCAATTTTGTTTATTTTTTCAAAGAATCAACTTTTTGTTTTGTCAATTTTTTGAATAGTTTCTTTTGTTTCAATTTCAGCTCTGATATTAATTATTTCCTGTCTTCTACTACTTTTGGTGTTAATCTGTTCTTCTTTTTCTAGAGCTTTGAGCTGTAATGTGAAGTCCTTTATTCACTTTTCATTCTTTTGTTGAATGTGCTCCATGCAAAGAATTTACCTCTTAGTATTGCTTTCATCGTGTCCCAGAGATTTTGGTATGTTTTGTCATTGTTCTCATTTACCTCTATGAATTTTTTTATTTCCCCCCGATGTCTTTTTTTATCCATGCATCATTCAATAGTGTATTATTTAATTTCCAGGTGTTGGAGTAGTTTCTGTTTTTTATTTTATTATTGATTTCTAATTTCATTCCATTATGATCTGATAGAATGCAAGGTAGTATCTCTATCTTTTTGTATTTGCTTTGTGGCATAACATATGGTCTATTTTAGAGAAGGATCCATGTGCTGCTGAGAAGAAAGTGCATTCACTTGTTGATGGATGGAATATTCTATATATGTCTGTTAAGTCTAAATTATTGATTGTGTTATTGAGTTGATCTGTCCAATGGTGAGAGAGGTGTATTAAAGTCACCTAGGATTATTGTGTTTTGGTCTGTTTGGTTTCTGGAATTGAGAAGGATTTGTTTAACATACATGGATGCACTATTGTTTGGGGCATAAATATTTAGGATTGTTATGTCTTGCTGATTTCTGCTTCCCTTAAGCAGTGTGAAATGATCTTCTTTATCCCTTCTGACTAACTTTGGCTTGAAATCTGCTTTATCTGAAATGAGAATGGAAACTCTCGCTTTTTTACTGAGTCCGTGTGCGTGGTATATTTTTTCTCATCCTTTCACCTTTAGTCTGTGGATATCCTTTTCCATGAGATGAGTCTCTTGAAGGCAGCATATTGTTGGGTCTTTCTTTTTAATCCAATCTTCTAGTCTATGTCTTTTGATTGATGAATTTAGGCCATTAACATTCAGGGTTATTATTGAGATATGACTTGTATTCCCGGTCATTTGGGCTTTTTTTGGCTTTTAACTTGACTTGGTTTCTCCTTTAATTGGATATTCCTTTAGGGTAATTCCTCCCTTTGCTGACTTACATTGTTTTTTTCATTTCTTCCCCTTGGAATATTTTGCTGAGAGTTTTCTGTAATGCAGGTTTTCTATTTGTGAATTCTTTTAGATTTGTTTATCATGAAAGGATTTTACTTCATCATCAAATCTGAAGGTAAGTTTTGCTGGGTGTAAGATTCTTGGTTGGCAT
The DNA here is from genome assembly GCA_020662805.1 of Glaucomys volans. Taxonomy (NCBI): domain Eukaryota; kingdom Metazoa; phylum Chordata; class Mammalia; order Rodentia; family Sciuridae; genus Glaucomys; species Glaucomys volans. The sequence goes on from JAJEJO010000320.1 coordinate 1,178,032, forward strand.
TCATTTTCTTTCAGAGCTTGAAATATGTTGTTCTAAGCCCTTCTTGCTTTTAGGGTCTGGGCTGAGAAATCTGCTGTTATCTGTATTGGTTTCCCCCTGTATATAATCTGATGCTTTTCTCTAGTAGCCTTTAAAATTCTATCTTCATTTTTTGTGTTAGGTATTTTCATTATCATTTTCTTCAGTGTGGATCTGTAGTAATTTTGTACATTTGGTGTCCTGTAAGCCTCTTGTATTTGATTTTCCATCTCATTCATCAGATTTGGGAAATTTTCTGATATTATTTCATTGAACAGATTATTCATTCCTTTGGTTTGTATCTCTGTGCCTTCCTCAGTCCCAATAATTCTTAAATTTTGTCTTTTCAGGATGTCCCATAATTCTTGGAGGTTCCATTCTTGATTCCTTCCATCTTCTCTGTTTGATAGACTTCATTTTCAAGATTACATATTTTGTCTTCATTGTCTGAGGTTCTGTCTTCCAAGTGATCTAGCCTGTTAGTTATGCTTTCTTTTGAGTTTTTAATTTGGTTTATTGTTTTCTTCATTTCAAGGATTTCATTTTTTTTTTTCAGAATCTCTATCTCTTTATTGGAATGATTTTTTTCTTCCTGCAATTGCTCTTTTAGCTGTTTATTGGTGTGATCATTCATTACCTTCATTTGCTCTCTTATCTCCTAGTTTGCTTCTTGGATCATTTTAATTATGTACATTCCGAACTCCCTTTCTGACATTCCTTCTACCATGTTGTCATTGGGTTTTGTTGATATCACATCTAGATTTGTTTGGGACACTTTCTTCCCTTGTTTTCTCATGTTACTCCTGTATCTTCCCCTCTAGCAGTGTGAGTCAGAGGTATTGCAGTTTCCCTTTAAATACCTGTAGTGTCCCTGCAGATTTCCAGTACCTCACCTCAAAGAGATTAATATTAGCAGCACCCCATGTAAACAATATGTGTCCTTAATCCATATAGACCCTATTTAGATATCAACTATGTTGTCATAATATACAGAGATGAGTTCAAATTATTATCTACAGCATAACCAATAGGTTTGCAATAAGGACCACAATTTCAAATGGTGGAAAAAGAGGATGAGGAGGGGTTTAGAATATAACATTAATGAGATAGGTAGGGAGTTTATAAAGGTACTAAAAGCGGAATTGAAAGAAATAGGTTGGTAGCATGAGAAAAAAGAGAATGAGCCTCCAAGGAAACAGATATATAAGAGGACAATAGACTGATAAGAATAGTAATAATAGAAAAAAGTGGGAATATAGTAGGTAAAATAGGAATAATCGTACTAATACTACTATTTTAAAAACTTCTGCAATAAAATTATACTGTACTGTTCAAACCTCCTATTTTTCAGTAGTGTGTTGCCTGAGAGGTGCTTGATAATGCAGTGTCTCAAGAAGGGTGCTGTCCCACTGCCTCCCTGTCAGGAATAATCAATGCTTGTGGGCAAAAGCAACCCAGGGTTGATGGATGGTCACTCACAGCATGGGCGCAGGCCTGGGCACGAGACCAGGGACAGGGCGCAGGCCTGTGCTTGGTGTTGGAGATGGCGGGCTGGATGCTTGGTGGCCTGTGTTCTGGCTGGGTCCAGGGCTCCTGGCTGGGGCTGCCCGCACAGGCCTGTCTAGCCAATATTTTAATACAAATTTCAAGGGAATAAATATTCTTCCAAAACACAAAAGAGAGTGCTGGGATTATAGTAATCTGCCTTTACACTTTAGTGGGTCATTGTTACTAATATAGCAATTCCAAGTACTTAAGTGGTCAGTTGGAGTGCATGCTAGAAATGTTATTTCTGTAAAAAATATTCTCCATCAAACACATTACCGGATGGCTAGGTGGGTTTTGTTTTTATTGTTGTTATTTAGTAGGTTTGTAACATCCTGTTGTTTTTAATTTGCCCTTTTGTGTGCTAAGTACAAGATTGTTGTCAATGTCTGTATTCTTTAATTGTGCAACGTCTTCAATGAAGTGTGTGTGAGTGTGCACACGCACGTATGTGTGTTAATTCTTAAGCACACTCCTACTCCCTTTCTTGCTTTGAAGAATTGCTTGTTACTTGATTGCTCACAATTCACTTGAGAAAATTATACCCACCCCATAGTTTTTAGATGATCACAAGAAACATTCTTGTACAGGTTAGCATTGTTTTCTCTTTTTCACTATGATGTATGATTTCTTAGTCACTTAAGTTTTCTTTGTCTTTAAGGCATGAGGCCAGGTAGGTTCAGTGCCAGTCTATGGTGGTATTTGTTAGGGAGAAAAGAATGGACTTGTTTATTTTTAAAATGCATTTTTAAAAAATATTTTTTAGTTGTAGATAGATACAATGTCTTTATTGACTTGTTTATTTTTATGTGATGCTGAGGATCGAACCCAGTGCCTCACACATGCAAGGCAAGCGCTCTACTATTGAGCCAGAACCCCAGTCCAAAATGCATTTATATATATGTATTTTAAATATGTAAGTAATACACGAGGACTGCTTATTGTGAAAGCATGGATGAAAAATATGTAGAGCGAATATTTAGAGATCCTGTTCATTCTGGTGACATTTAGTTCCCTGGTGGCAGCTAATATTAACAGTGGGTCCTTGCTAGAGGTTAACATATTGAAAGTAAAAGAGAGAAATTCACGAACATTGTTCATTCTGATCATTTTTTCCACACTATTGGAAAAATGACATTGGCAACTTGATGAGGACATTTAAATAGCTAATGTACTGTGGAGCTTGGAGTGAGATCCTCAGTACTCAAGATAATCCTGTCTTTTGTTGATCCAGCACATGTAACCTTTGAGAGTATTTTCTTGACTATGTTGTTACTTATTTATAAAGTCTGCATTCCTACAGCTCTTAGAAGAGGCTCTTATTTGTTTTCTGTCATTTGTTGGTGTTCACCTGTCTCTTTTCTTTATCTGCGTGGCCCGTTTATCTTGCACAGGTGAGATTGGTCCTCCTTGTTCGTATTCAGTATCATGCTCAAATACCTTCTTCAATTCTTTGTTTCTGTCAATGCCCTGCCAGGATAATTACTCAGAGTCCTGTACTTATGAACTATAATGTTAATGGGTGCTTTTACAAACCATTGTACCCCTTGGAGGCAGCAAAACATCTGAAAATACATGAAATAGGTAATTTTTTTTCATTGATTTTTACTGACAAGATTTTTCGATGAATCCCAGGGATAAAATAGAATCCTAAGAGGTTGCTTTTTATCTCTCATTCCCAGCAGGATTCAGGGGCTCAAGATACTTGGTATTATTTCCTTTTCCTTATTTAAGACCCCCTGCCATGTGGCCTATAACTGGGAAATCATGAAAATGTCCCTAAGGCAGACACAAAACCCACTGTCTATTTTCCACTGTTCTGGCCTCTGTGAATTCTGCCTCCAGCCCCTTCTTGCTGAGCTCCAGTTCTCTTGCCCCTGACAAGTCGATTACCCCTCAAATCCGACTCCAGCTTCCCATCTCTTCTCTCTGGAATTCTTCTTCCACCTCAATGCCAGAGTTAGGCTTTGGAGAGGATCTGGCTCTCTCTGTTGGAGTAATGCAGAGGGCATTCAACACATCCCCAGGCCCCTCCCCTTCCTTCCCCAGCCCAGCCTGGGACATCACTGTCAGCCCACTCAGGTGGGGAGACTGTGGTGGCTCTCAGAGCACCACCCTGGACTGTTGCCTTTCCTCCGGAAATGTCATGTACTTGCCAAGATTTCACAGCCTGCTGGTATCTGCTAATTCTTTTTTTTTCTTTTCACAGTGCTGGGGATTGAACCCGGGGTCTGGTGCATGCTAGGCAAGCTCTCTAACCCTGAGCTACATCTCCAACCCCTTTTTAGTTTGTTTTGAGACAGTGTCTCAATGAATTACTGAGGCTGGCCTGGAACTTGTGATCCTCCTGTGTCAACTTCCTGAATAGCTGGGACTGTAGTTGCGAGCCACCTGCCCCCGCCTGCTTCTGACTTTTTAAGAACAAACTTCCTTTACAAGCCCTCTTTCAGCCCTTCTTGGTACTCTGCCCACAGCCAGAAAATCCTTCCTTGCTCTGTGGTTCATCCTTCACGCCCTTCCAGTTTCTACCACGGTTAGAGCTGCGTGTCTCTCCTTCCCCAGGGCATGAGCTCTTCGAGGGTGGGAACCCTGTCTGGCACAAGGCAAGTTGAGTGGATACGAATGGACTGGGATGTGCCTGTAATTGCTCTGTAGGTGCCTCCAGACCTACTTGTACCTCTCCAGTGAAATTGGCTCTATAAAATCCAAGTGCATGCTATCCCAAATGTCAGGAGAGCTGTGTGGTCACTCTTCTTTCAGTTGCTTGAACTGTCAAAGGTACACACCAAATGAAGGTGCTCTGTCCCAAAGGGCAGAAGGTGACATGCCTGGGCTTTTTATACCATGGAAACCAGATTCTGAATTTTTTTTGGAAAGCATTTTGGGGTAATATGAAATGATCCTTTCCAAGTGTAAAATGCAGTATTTAACTGCATATTTAACTCCTGGGTAAGTTCTTCTAATTTTGGTTTCACAATCCTTTTTGTCTGTGTCCTCCGGGTAGAAAGTGGCAGCTTAAAAAACTGTGGACATTCCAGCAGATGGGGGAGGAGCAAGATAAAATGCCAGGAATTTAGCTTCACCTGGTGCTGGAGGCAGTAGCGCACCTTGGAGTCTCCCTGTCCTACCTTCAGAGTTACCAAGCTTTAAACTCCCTCCAGCCCCAGCTCAGGACAGCAGGCTAAAGGGCTTGGTTTACTGACCTTGCATTCCTCCTCTGTGGTCTGGCAGCAGGGTGTTGTCCATCCCAGGTGCTTAGAAGGTACCTCTTTTGAGCAGGGATGTTCAATGCAGTATTTTGACCCTTCCAAATAAGAATATTACATATTTTGATTTTCAAGAACACCACATAATTAAACTAATAGTAATTTCCTTTTTACTTGAATATTTGTGAGTAAAAGTAGGAATGACAAGTGGCTACTTTTGGCTAGCACTTACGGTATAATCTTTATAGGCACTTATTTAGAACTATACTAGCAATTATTTACTTATTTTTGTGTTGTTTTATAGGAAATGAGGTCCTCCAGAGAAGAGTGTGTGTGTGTGTGTGTGTATGTGTGTTCATGCATTCGATCTGTAAGTTGATGGAGGTAAAGAAAAATGTAAATACTTATTATTGTATATTAGAAACACATAAGTGCTTTGGCTGATTTATTTTTAAATGGATAGGAAAACACTATTTTCACATGAACTCTTTCATGTTCTTTGTAACCTCTGTGATGAAGAACTGATGTAAAGATTGAGCAGGCTTTAGGTATTTTTGAAATGTACAGGAAACATCTGTTATAGGTGGATCTAGACAGTATTTTGCTTCCAGAGAGAGAGGAGTGGAGCCCCTGGTCCCATTCCTTGAAGCTGGTCCTGATTTTAGACTTTGCCTTCACTACATGGTGTGTCTGCCTTGTGGGATGTCCAGTGATCCACTGCTCCCAGGCATTTCTAAAGATTGCTCTTTCCTTCCCTCATCTACCTAACTTCCTTCTGCTGAATGGTTTGACCACATCTAGTCAGGTGTATAAGCAGCAGCTCTTTCAAATGGCCATTTTTGAACAGTTTCTTTTGAACAGTTATAGGACAGAACAAGTGTTAATGTTGGCAGGAGTTTGAAAAAATTAAACCAAATTTATGCAAGCACATTTTCATCCCGGCTGCTTTATTCCTATGGTGTCTCAGATGGGCAGTACACTCCAGAACTTGAAGTGGTAACTTTTTTTTTTACAATGTTCACTTGGTGTGATAATAAAGTAGTTGGTTTTGTACCTTTTGCCATTAATTGCATGCTTCTATGTAGCAATGTCTGTTCAAATGTTATCTTTTTTTTTTTTGGAACAACCAAGCAAGGTGACTGTTTATTATTATTTTATAGACAAGCTACAGAGGCCCAAAGGACAGAAATTAAGTTCTCAAAATCACAAAGCGAGTCAGCTGCTGGGGTTGGTGCTTAGGTTTAGTCTTTCTGTTCATGCTGCACAAGGCCTGGCTTAGAACTCAGTGTGATCAGGGTTACACTCAGGAGTTTCAGTACTGAAAACAGTGTGGCTTTTCAAATTCCCCTCTGTTGGGGTGATCAGCTGTACATGGCTCATCAGTGTCTGTTACTTTCCTCTTTGTTTTTTGTTTTTTGTTTTTTTTTAATGTCAAAGTGTAGGAGCTAGAGGAGGAACTGGTGTGTGTGAACCATGTGGTCTGTGTGTGCCTGACAGGGAGGAAGGAACGCAGCTGAGGCCTTGCACCTTCCTCTCATTACAGCGAGGGGTAGTTAAGGCAGCCCATATTAGTGGGCACTGACTATGATTAAAAACCTCCTTGGAATATATTGCATCCATATAAATTTTGCAAATCCTTGGCTCATGAAACTATCAGTTTTCCTTACTCAATACTAGATTTAGTGAACTTCCCAGTTACACAGTCCTAATGCATTCTTAAAACGTCGAGGACGGAGACCAACAGAGCAAGCATCTGAGGGAACCAAGTTAAATGGACCATTTCTGAAAGGCATGCTTTGTGAGCTCTGGTTGGAATCATACTTTCTCTCATTTTACACTTCTGTTTTTTGTGAATGTCCTGCCCCACCCCTCCCTGAGCATGTTTCCCCCAGATGTCTTCTCCAGCAAGATCTCAGAAGCCTGGAGCAAATACTGAAGGAAAGGCATGAAGCCAGCTGAAAATACACAAGCAGCTGGGCCTTTGAGAGTAGTGACAGACAGAATGATGAAGAGGGGAGGGATGCTTTCAAAGCAGTGCTTGGAATAAAGGGTTGTGGAAGGGCTTCAGCAGGAGGGGGTGATGCTAACAGAGGCAGTAGAGGAGTCTGGCCACGTAAGCCCGCTTTGCTTCCCCATCTCTGCCTGAGGATGGCCTTTGAATCTAGGGAGTTTGGAATCATCACTGCCAAGGGTAAATTCAGGCCTGAGCAGTGAATCACATGGAAAACCCACTTAACTTCCTCCAGGTGCATAAATCTGCATCCCAAGTAGCAGTGGGATTTTTACCCAGGATTTCAGAGTCACAGCATGATCTTGTGAGAAATTACCAGAAAATGGAGACGAATAAATGTCACAATTAAGGGGGAACATTAATTTCTAAAAGCTTAAGACCTAAAGTAAGCTCAGTTTCAGTTCCTGGCAGAGCGGAGATGACCAAGAGTCAGTAAGTGCTTAGGACAGAAGGTGGTGACCAGGAGGAATCAACAAGGACAGAGTGCTGGCCAGGGTCATTTCCTCCAAGCATTGCATTTATGCTTTGATTTGTTTGGAGGAGGAAACCTATATTATCAGATACACAGAGGTAAACCTCACATCTGAAGAGGCATACTTGGTTCAAATCACATCCACAGACGTCATTCTTGGTAAGTCTTGATTTCAGCCAAGTATTTGGAATAACCTCTTATAACCTTAAGGTTGAAAACCAGTGAGATGTCCATAGTATATAAAGTCCCATCTTTTGAAGCTTAAGGTGGGTTGGTTAATGAATGACATAGTGTCCTCATAGGGAAAGCTCAGGTAAGCACTCTCATTGGCTTTACTTTTTCACTTGGAAAAACCTAAAACTCAACAATAAAATCGGTGGAAGAAGTTTATCTCTCTGTCAGATTAGTGAATGAGATAAAGCTAGGAAGAGTAGCAGGTAGGAAAGTGGAAAGACTAAAACTTTACATTATTTTGTTGACTTCTTGTTCTGTTGTTAATTGTGACTGCCCAAATAACAAGACAAAGTTTCATATGAATAATTATCAAGTCCTGAATTTATTTTAATAGTAAATTAAGCAATATGTAATAAGGGGAATATATTTAGAGGTAGTTCATGGAAATATTAGTTTATTATATATTAAATATGTTATTAATAATAATATTGTGACAAATCTACGTATGAATAAATAAAAAACAAGAAACAACCCTGCAATAAGAGAGATAAGATTAAAAGCATTTTAGGTGGCATTTTTTGAGTGTAACATTCATGTGTTAATTTCCATCCTTGTGATTCATTCCAATTTCTTAAGGAGCAGAATGCCTGGTTCTGTGTGGCATATTTTAAGGGCATATTAAAAAATTTGGCATATTAAAAAAATTGATGTAGCTTCCAGGGCATGTTGATCAACATGGTGAGTGCAGTCCCTGGGTATCACGACCTGGAGGTATCATGGAGGCTTAACCTCAAGAAGACCAGGGACAAACATGGTGACATGGGGCTACCTTCAGACATCGTGGGCTGTTTTGAAATTTATATCTATTTCCAGGAATGAACAAGGAAACAGCCCAATACTAGGAAAATGAACAGGGCAGGCTGACCAAGGTGGAATGGGGGTGGGGGTGGGTAGAAATGACCATGGCTCTAGTATTGGAGCTAAAGTTGGAACTACTTTGCATTTTTTAAGGTCCTGTTCCAATGTTACCTCCTCTCATTGCCTTCTCATTGGTCTTAGAACCCCTGGAACCATACCTGGTAACTGGAATTCAGTGTGCTTATAGTAAGTGTTAGGTGTAAGCTGGGAACGAGGTGGTGGGCTGTTTTGGATTCTCAGATTAAAAAGGCATCCAACTGTAGAACCAGGAACAAACTCTGTGTTTCCTTCCTTATGTTGTTTTATTCCTGCTTTGAGCAACTAACTTATTCTAAGTTGCATGAGAGCAAAAGATTTTTTTTAAAGCTGAATGTACCCGGAAAAGCATTTTTCTGTAATTTGAATATTCATTCATAGATATTACTTGCATTTAAGCAAAACAGGTTAGGTCATAGTAGAGTCTTTGGAGATTTTTAGAATGATTACTGAGCTCTCACTTCTCTAAGATTTTACTCAAAGGTGAAGAAAACAATTATTTCAAAATTGGAAGCTTAACAAATAATAAAATAAATGCAAATGAAGCTATCAGATTTTGAAAAGTCGTCTTTTTCACCTGTTGCAAAAGATCTTGAGATGTGGGGGGTTCAATGGCACTGTGCAATAAATCTCTCTGATATTGTGTTTGATTTAGGCTGATTCTAAAGTCATCGAGAAGTGGATGGGGGCCGTGAAAGACTTCTTGGTGAAAGAGCAGGCTGCCCAGGGGGACACTGCGGGTCTACAGAGGCAGCTGGACCAGTGCTCTGTGAGTTCTGCTGATCTCAGGAACCTGCTGGAAAAAACGACACTTCTTCCTTTTGTTACTTGTTGTCATTATTAAGATGGTCAGGAGTGTGACATTGCCCCATATGGTGAAACAAACCTGTAATTCCAGCAACTCAGGAAGCTGAGGCAGGAGGATCCCAAGTTCAAGGCCAGTGTCCCCAACTTAGTGAAACCCTGTCTCAAAATAAAAAGGACTTGGGATGTAGCTCAGTGGTAGAGCATCCCTGAGGGTTTGATCCCCAGTACTGCACCCCCTAAAGGAATCTGACATGGTATTAAATCTAGATAAAATACTTTTTATCATAATCCTTTTTTTTTTTGTTTTGACCTTGCAACTAATAAAAGAATGTCAGATTATTCATAGTTTTATTTTTGGTCATGATTATAGAATTTTGGACAGAGAGCAAGAGCAACTTTGAGTCTTAGGAGCTGCTGCCTTATTTTACAATGACAGTCTTGGTGTAATAATCACCAATGGTACATTGCTCTTATTGTGCCACATGGCACGGCTTTAAGGAAAACATATTTAACAAATGAAATTTGCTAGTAACACTGCATTGCAATTTATACTTGGTGAAATCATCAGGCTTTTCTCTAAATTAATTAAAAGCAGTATTTCCCACTGCGAGTCAAGTATTTCCAATCTAATTTAGCAGATGGTTCTGTGAAGTCCCCAGGTGAAATGAATTTCTTTAGGCACAGTATTTCTTAAGTAGTTAAAAGTCCAAGCAGTCTGTTCTTCTAATATTTGCAGGAATCCAGGCAAAGTAATTATGGCATTCACTAATATAGGCAGGAACTCAACACGGGCTTATTTAATGTTTTCAGGCATATGTTAGTGAAATAGAAGCAGTTGAATCGTCTCTGAAAAACATGGAAGAAATAGAGGCTGCCCTTCGAAGCTGCCCAGCTGCTGGCATGAAAACCTGGGTGCAGACGAGACTGGTCGACTACCAAACCCAACTGGAGATACTGAGCAAGGAGGTGAGGTTAACTTATTGTCAGGTCTTCAGAAGTGGAGACAGTGGCTTCTTCTGATCAATAAAATGGGTTTTATAGCCCATCTGCTTTCAGAAACAGTGGTCCAGAGTAACTATGGCATGGGTGGCAAGTTGGAGCAAGAATGTGCTTATATATAATTATATAAATTAAACATATGAATATATTTCAATATATATAATATATTTTTACATATATGAAAATATGTGAATATATTTTTAAAATTAAATGAGAGTACCAATTGTCCAGTTTGACCCAGGACTTACCACCCCCACAACACCATTTTTTCAAAATCTAGCTCGACACACGTTTACGAGATTTGCCTCACCCCCAGAACAGTCGAGTGTGTTATCCTATAGTTATAGCCATCATTTTTTTTTTCAGCAAGTATTTATTAACCAGCTACTGATGAATATTTTATTAATTAAATACCTATTGCCAGGCATCATTCATTCCAAGCACTGGGGATATGGCAATAAACCAGGAACAATCTCTCCTCTTATGGAGCTTGTGTTTCTAATAAGGCAAATAATGAATTCTATCAGGCAGGGGTAGCCAAGAGTTAGCTCACGGGGATTGTCCCAAGTGGGGTGGCCAAGAAAGGACTTTCTGAGACAGGACACTTGAATAGGACCCATGTGTGGCTCAGGCAAGAACATTCAGACATGGGCAGCTGCATGTTTTAAAGCTCTTCAGTGGGAATGAGCTGAATGTGTTCAATAAAGAATGAAGGCAGGGTAGCTGGAATAGAGGAAGAGGAGTTAGTGGGCTGGAAAATGGGAATATCTGAGGTCAGAAGGTAGGCAGAAGATGGATTAGATATGGTCATCGAAGTAAGGACTTTGGATTTTATTTCAAGCGTGATGTCAAGCCAATGTGTGGGTTTTGAGCAGGAAAGTGACAATATGATTGATCTTTTAAGGTCAGTCTGGCTTTCATGTGGATAATTTGCTCTGGGAAGGCAAAAATGGAAACAGGGAGAATACTCATGAGGTTACTGCAGTTGTGAAGAGAGAGGATGGCCCCTAGGACTGGGAGGTAGTGGTGGAGGTCATGAGGAATGCTAGGCTTGGACTATACTTTGAAGGTAGAGATGGGAGTCATGTAGAATATTGGACCATGTGAGAAGAAAAAAATGAATCGTCAAGGACAGAATTTTTGCTTCCATTTTGTGTGAATTGTGGTGCTCTTTCCTGGAGTGACCAAAACTCAAGGAGAAGTTTCTGTGGGTGCAGGTCCAGGGATGCCTTCCATTCCAGAAGGGTTATGTTTGAAATGCTTTTTGGATTTGCAAATGGAGCTTTCAGCATTTGTGACTTGGGAACCAGGGGGATGCTGGGCAGGCAGGGAAGTGTAGAGGAGTAACCCCAGGGAATGTGTACTCCCAGGGGCCAGGGGAGAAAGCTTTTCTCAGTGCCTCATGCTGAGGGCTGCTCAGGCCATCAGAACTAAAGGTCAAGCTTTAACTTTGGCAGGATGGTTGCTTTTAATGACCTTGAGAAAAATGGGTTTGAGAAACTTCTCTCTTAAGGGGAGAGAGTTGGATGGCGAAGGTGGGGGATTCAAACAGGGTTTTTGCTATTTTTTTTTTATTTACTTATTGATTCATTGAGCACAAATGGAGTACAGCTATTGTTTCTCTGGTTGTACACAAAGTAGAGTCACACCATCTGTGCATTCATACCTGTACACAGGGCAATGATGTCTGTCACACATTCTGTTAATATTCTTACCCCCCACCCCCGACCCCACCCCTCCCTTCCCTCTATGCTATCTATCCTTCCTCCATTCTTGCCACCCTCCCCGCCCTGCATTATGCATCATCATTCGTTTATCAGAGAGACCATTCGGCCTTTGGATTTTTGGGATTGGCTGATCTCACTTAGCATAACAGTCTCCAACATCATCCATTTACCTACAAATGCCATAATTTTATTCTTCTTTATGGCTGAGTAATATTCCATTGTGTATATATACCACAGTTTCTTTAGCCATTCATCTATTGAAGGGCATCTAGGTTGGTTCCACAATCTAGCTATTGTGAATTGAGCAGCTGTGAACATTGATGTGGCTGCATCACTGTAGTAATCTGCTTTTAAGTCCTTTGGGTATAGGCCAAGGAGTGGGATAGCTGGGTCAAATGGTGGATCCATTCCAAGTTTTCTAAGGAATCTCCACACTGCTTTCCAGAGTGGCTGCACCAACTTGCACTCCCACCAGCAATGTATGAGTGTACGCTTTTCCCCACATCCTCGCCAACACCTGTTGTTGCCTGTATTCTTAATAAAAGACATTCTAATTGGAGTAAGATGAAATCTTAAGGTGGTTTTGATTTGTATTTCTCTTATAACAAGGGATGTTGAACATTTTTTCATAAATCTGTTGATTGCATGTAGATCTTCCTCTGTAAAGTGTCTGTTCATTTCCTTGGCCCATTTATTGATTGGGTTATTAGTGTTCTTGGTGTAAAGATTTTTGAGTACTTGGTAGATTGCTATTTTTAATAATGAGAGATACTACAGGATGTTTCACACCCAAGGGAATGGCTTCACTTGGAAGGAGAAATTGATACAAAAGAAATTGAGAACATTTCTGAAGCGAAGTCTGTGTGGGGATGAGATTTCCTGCTGAAGTGAAGGAGTTGCTGTGGAGGAAGGAGTTCAAGTGTAGTTCCTTCATGACTGTGGAGGAGAACCCTAACCCTAATTATAACCCTAGTGATACTGTAAGAACTGGAGGTAGCTAATGTTTATAGGAGAAAAAAGTCAATGTTTGCATCTCTGAACATTTTCTTTTTGTTGTTGTTTTAGCCAACTTCCTTATTTTGAATATGTTCAAATGTGAAGAGAAGTTGAAATAATGAGGCAGGGAACACCCATATACTCATTCTAAGACTTTGCAGTGGTTAAAGTTTTCTCACATTTGCATGCACACTCTCTTTCTCTTCCATTTTCTTTTTTCTAGAAGTGTGCTTTTGACAGGGAGTTGAAAATACCATGACAGGTCACCCTTAAATATTTTAGTATGCTTCTCCCATGAATAAGGACATTCTTCTCCAAAACCACAGAAGAGTTATTGAACTTAAGAAAGTAATCTTTTTGTAACATCACCTGATATTCTGGCCAATATGTGTTTCTCTATATGTGCTATAATTAGATGGCATGTCCTTGAAGGAGCTGGAGTTTTTAAGAAAGTAAATACAGTAAATGGCTTAAAAGTGGCAATGAGAAGCATGCATCTGCCCATCCATCCATCTGTCCATCTGTCCGTCCATCCATGCATCCACCTTTTACATATGATAACATAGCATTCATTGTGAATTGTTTTTAATTCCAAATGTGGGAATAAATGTATGGAAAATTTTTAAGTGTCCTCATCAAGGAAGGACCCACATGTTGTGTAATTAGTTAGACCAGTTCCAGACAGTTGTATTTCATTGACTGGTAAAAATGTTGAAGATGTTTTGGACAGTGTTTTATATTTCAGTGGGAGATGATAGGCATATAAAACAAATCAACAAACAGGAACAATCTATCCCATCTATGTTATCATGAAAGAAAGAATGTATTAATGTCTCAAATTAGAAAGTATATAATTATGAGTTTTTTTTTTAAACTCACCACAGTGTCTTCATTTTTCTGATTTCTCTGTGGGTTCCCCAAAATGATAAAACCAACTACTATTCAGAAAGTACTAACAAAGAGAATCTATGTACATACGTACATGCACACATGCAGTAATTTCGCAAGGAGCTCACCAGGTGCGCTGCTGATCAGCGGGCATGGGAGCTGGGCTGTGTGTACTGGTTCTGGTTCTTAGAGTGCCATGGGGGCAGGGCAAGGAAAGCTCCCTATTTTCAGCACTGTGATCCACTGAAAGCCACTAACTCTTACTTAACCTCTACCCTTGTGAGTGCCATTCTGCTGCATAGTAGCTTTGGTTACTGTCTGCTTTGCAGCCAAGCAGGTCTTGGCAAGGTGGCTGCAGCTGTGAAATTGAGTTTGAGCAGAAGGTTGACATTGTCAGGAAGGGTTGAACTACTGCTGTGTTACATATCTTCTCACAGTGGAAGTGTTTGTGGATAGGTGGGGAGCTCTCTGAAAATATTTCTAGACTTCTCTGAAACACTTAACTGGGATGGTGAACCAGATTCAGGCAGATATCTTCTTTCTAATGTAACATTTGTGTGCGTGTCTGGTGTAATGAATTGCCAAAACCAAAATTTTGTGGAATAGTGTTTTATGAAAATCATTAAGAATAACCTGCCTGCCCCTGCTTTTTAAAAGTGAAATCTTAATAGGGATCATAAAATGGACATTTTGGTTGCTTCTTGTTTTTCACTTTTCATAATGAACAGGGCTACAAGAAGTACATTTGACATATGTGTTTTTATTGCTGTAGATTAAATTCCTACATCTGGAATTACTCTGTCAACATTTGTGCATTTTCAAAATTATACTAGATATTTCCAGATTAGCTTCATATCCAAAATGTGATAGAGAAGCCAAGTTATGCTCTTGTTTTCATTATTGTTCTATTGCACAGCATCCACACAAAATGCAGAAAAGGTTTTGTATGAATATTAAAACATAAGACTTCACAGGAAGTTGTCACTGTGTCTTTAAATATAAAAAACTAGAACTTGACATTGACTATATTAAAATTTGTTTATTTGGGGGAATGACTTTTCCTTTCTAGATTGCTATTCAGAAAAATAGGTTGTCTGAAAGGCAGGAAAAAGCAGTGAACCTGAAGAAAGACTTGGCGGAGATGCAGGAATGGATGACCCAGGCTGAAGAGGAATACCTGGAGAGGGACTTTGAATACAAGTCACCAGAAGAACTTGAGAGCGCTGTGGAAGAAATGAAGGTGAGGTACGGGCAGTCGGTGTCCAGAGCCTGCACACCTCTCTCCTGCCTTGAACACCAGCTAACCCCACTAACTAGGTGTGAAGAACTGTGCGTACACCTCCTCCTTCACAGTAGAGTTTAAATAAAAAACCAAAAAATAAAAGGAAGGGTAGCTGTGAAAGGGAGAAGTGGGAAAAGGAGGCTCCCAACTCAACCCATTAGTTAAGTCCAGGAGACCCCCAGGGACAGTCTCAGGGTGGTACCACCGCAGGGAGCCACAGAAAGGGACTCCAAAACATCTGGTAGTGGGTGTGGGGAAGAAGTACAAGGTTTAAAAATCGTGGCGAATATATATAACATAAAACCTGCCATTGTAACTGTTTCTGAGGGCACATTTCAGTGACATTAATTATAATGGTGCTACAACCCCCACCATGATCTGTTTCCAAAAGTTTTCAGGATGAGTTTAGTTTTATGAGGAACAAGAGAACATCTCAAGTTGGTTGGAATCATCCTTATTTCACAAGGTAGTGATCTTCCTTCCAGTCCCTGGGGCACATGTGGAGACCAGAATGTCCCTAGCGTGGTAAGAGGAGCTGTAGGAGGGAGTCAGAGGTGAGGATATCAGTTGGATTCACGGGATGTATTTCCTGTAAACTTAGATTCCCATGTCAGTAGTCTTGAACTCTCTCTCTCTTTTTATATAATAAAAGAACTGGGCATCATCCCAAACTTCTAACACTGCTTCAATTGTCCTTGAGTGTTCAAGCCAGAGGAGGTAGTGTCTTAAAGGTGTTTTTTAAAATTTTTTTTTTCTGTAAGATTAAGCAGCATGGCACATATTTACCCTCAAGTTAACTTGCCTGAAAGTATAACTCAAGCAAAAAACTCTCTACAGGTGTTTTTAAAAAAGGGATTTTAAAGGAATTCTATGACATTCATGCATATTGTATATGAGTCAAAGTCTACAGGACAAGAGAATATTATTGAAGCTAGAACATTGTCACTGAAATATTTTTAGTGTAGCTCTTTTTGAGAGATTTTTACAATTTTAGCATATGAAATATTTTAAAGGCATCTCGTTTAGTCTCCTCTTTGACACTATTGACATTGTAGTTCTATGGCATTTTTTAAGTCACTATAAATGAGAGTTGAGAAAAATGAGAATAAAATCGTATGGGGTAACATTCTATTTATTTTTATTCTTCCAAGCAGCCATTAAGGATTTAAAAGCAACTATCTTTAAGGACCAATCCTTCCCCAGCCTTGGGAAGCTTAAAAACAAGCAGGAAAAACAAAATCTGAAAGGGAAAGGGAAAGGCAAAGGCTGCTTCAGCTGATTTTCTTGACTGTGAGATTCGTCCTGAGCATGGAGGGAGTCAGGAAGCAGCTATTTCAGGATCAGATTGTCCCAGTCTAACTTTATCATCTTTGAACTGCTGTTCATTATCAGGAGAATAGATGTACCCATGTTCTAGGAGGAAAAAAATTGCTTCAGTTATTTGTAGGACTTTTTAAAGGATGCCTCTTCCATGATGCCACACAATTTTTTTTTAGGGTACAGATTCACTTATTTCGGTCCAAATATGCCTCAGACCTTCAGTGATCCATTTAAATGAATTCACTTGCATTGTTATCCTGGAGCCAGAATTTGAAAAATATTTCATGCTGGTAAACATAATTTAGGATAACTCGGATGTTATTAAATAAAACTTTGTGGGGGCTGTGCACCCTGGGACATCCAATGCATGAAATTTACCTTGCATTTTTACATCAGAAGCACTCAAGATAGTGATTACCTAAATAACTTTCCATGTAGGCAGTTAGAATCATGTAGAGGTTTTAATTTTTGTTTAGTTATTTTCATAAAAAAAAGGAAGAAAGTGGTTATAGATACAAGGAAACATTTTTCAAGTTCATCTTTTCTTGGAACAGAGAGCCAAAGAGGACGTGTTGCAGAAGGAGGTGAGAGTGAAGATTCTCAAGGACAACATCAAATTATTAGCTGCCAAGGTGCCCTCTGGTGGCCAGGAACTGACGTCTGAGCTGAACGCAGTGCTGGAGAATTATCAACTTCTCTGTAATAGAATCCGAGGAAAGTGCCACACACTGGAGGTATGATAGATAGGTTTTTTGAGTGAAACATTTCTCACACTGACCATTTCCATATCTTGGTAGAAAAAAAAAATCTCCATCCCTCTTCCACATGTTGGCATTAGATAACTCAGGGAGACCCTGTCTCTAAATAAAATACAAAAAAGGGCTGGGGATTTGGCTCAGTGGTTGAATGCCACTGAGTTCAATCCCTGGTTCCCCCTTTCCCCCAAGAAAATAAAAAAGGGGAAACCAAGGTCTGTCTCTAGTTATCAGAAAGTTATTTAGCAAGTCATTTAATATCTTCAGACTTGAATTTTTTCATGTGTTTGTTAAGATTTTCATGTACAAATGATCTGCAGGGTCTGTTCCAGTCACCCAGTTCCAGAGTGTACTGCAGACATCTCTCTTGTTTTAAAGAAGATGGTTTTAAACCATCTTCCCTGGTTTAAAGAAGAACTGAAGTTTTTTATTCTGAGTGTCTAAAGTTAAGAGGGTTACCTGAAGGAAAAAAGAACTTAAAAACACTGGCATAAAAAACAAAACAAAACAAAACAAAACAAAAACACTGCCATTTTGCTGAACCTTAGATAAAAATTTTCTTGCCATTAGATTTGAGATGTAGATGATTCTATGGGATTATTTTTAATAAAATTAAGATTTTGCTTCTTTGTTTTTATGAATAAGATTGTTATATCTTTTTAAAGATTTTTTTAGTTGTTGATAGACATTTGTGTACATATGTATGTGCATGTGTATGTATGTATGTATGTATGTGAGGTGCTGAGAATGGAACCCAGTACCTCTCACATGCTCGGCAAGCGTTCTGCCAGTGAGCCACAACCCCAGCCCATTTCGTTGTATCTTGTGGAAAGTTTTTTTTTTTTTTCATTAGTCTTGAGAGATTTAAGAAGCATTTTAATTTATAACAGTTTACATTCAGTTCAACCTAGAACCAATGATCGTATTGTATTCAATCCTGTAATGGTAAATTTTTAAAAAAGCCAATAGCAGTGTTTAAAGGAAATTCACTCGTTACTTGATTGTTCTATTTGCACTGAGGTAAATACCTGTAATTGAGACCAGCTAGTAAGGAAGCAGCTTCATCAGGGATCAGTTCTGCCCTGGGGAGCGATCTCTCCGTTGTTCCCTCTCTCCTGTAAGAAAGGAGGTTGAACTTGAATCTAAACAGATTTCTCTGCTTTTGCTGGTAGAAATTTGGGGGATTAGAAACCTCTTTTTCATTTTTCTTTAAGCAAAGTGTCAGCAAGTTCTGACTGAGGGCGTGAACCTAACTTGTGGCTTGTTTTGTTCACCTGGTTGACCAAGAGTATTTCTGTATATTTCTGAGGATTGGAAAAAACACACACACCACACACAAACTCGCTCACCCACCCACGCACACATGCCAAAGAAGAATCTGTGACAGAGACTAGATGTAGCCCCGAAAACCAAAATATTTCCTGTCTGGCTCTATAGAACATTTAGCTGACTCTTGTTCTGGTAAGCAGACCTTACCCAGAGCACAGAGGAGGTGTGTCTCGACCTAGTCAGTAGATCTAAAAGAGAACAGACCCAGAAGGCTCAGACCTGAGTTCCTCCCTAAAATTTTCCATCAGATAGGTTTCTCTTATATGGAATAAAGGAATATCAATGTATAAATGGATGCATTCCCTGACAGCCTCTTTTCTTTTGCGGAAACCTGAGTAGTGGGGAGTGAGAAAGGCAAGTAACACCAACGGATGGTATAGCTCCTTTTTTCGGTGAACTGTGGCTTTCTTCTTGTATAGGCCTGTTGGCAGGAATTAGAAAACAGTTAGAAAGGCCATGTGTTAAACTATTAATGAGCTCTGAGTTGGAATTGAGTGTGCCTCAGGAGATTTTAATTTCTAATGAAATTATTTAAAATATTGCACTTATGAGTGATTTTTACCTTCTGTTTAAAAAATGAATACTGTTTCTCCTTTTTTTCTATCACATCGTTTTACTTTTGACAAGTCAGATGCTTGGAATGCATTTTAATGCCAACAGTGAGGGGGCCTCTGGCCCTTCTCTCCTTATCCCCCCACCTTAACAGTCTAATATAATTTATTGACAAATTCAGTTTTGTTGCGCTTATTGGAAATTGCAACTTCACCAGTTTTAAACATCCACACGTACTTATTTTTAAATGAAATGAAATTATTATTTATTGAAGAGAATGTGCAACACCAGAGGTAACGACATATGAAACAGTTTCTGGACAATTTAAACGTGTTCTCTGCGTGCTCTAGGAGGTGTGGTCTTGCTGGATTGAGCTGCTTCACTATCTGGATCTTGAAACCACCTGGCTGAACACTTTGGAGGAGCGAGTGAAGAGCACGGAGGCGTTGCCAGAGAGGACGGACGCAGTCAGCGAAGCTCTAGAGGTTGGAGCCAGAGCTCTGGGCGGCGCTTCTGTCCATTGCCATGAGGGCGAATGGTTTTAAAATGAGGAGCGCATGGCTTTACGTGGCCAGTGGGTTTGCTTCCTCAGTCAGCAGCCTGCAGTATTTGTGCAGTCATGCACATTTAGAGTAAGGGACCTTCTGCGTCAGCCTCCGCAGGGGTCAGCTGTGTGACAGTCAGTGCCTTCTGGATGGTAAAGCTCTCCGGTGGGCTTCCAGTTTATTTTCCCAATCCCTGGACAGAACTCTGCATGTTATTAGGGCAGCCTCTCACTTGCTTCTTCATAAAGATATTTTTCCTCACTAGGCACAGCAATGACTAATGTTTACAGTGGCTTCTGGTCCGTCATCTCTGGATGTTACAAGTTAGAGGCTGGTGTGGGCAGGAGTGGAGGCTGGGGGTCCATCATCAGAGCTGGTCTTCAAGGCTGGTCTTCCAGCGCCTGGGGACCACTAAAGGTCCCTGATTCTTGTTTTCTCAGTTACAGTGCAATGTGAGACCCAGGATAACTTCATAACTGTTTCTTAAAGGAATTGCATTGCAATGAGGTTAGGTTCGCTTAAGAAAAAAAGAGGAGGAGGGTGGATATGCTTTCAAATGTGGAGAGGTGCTCTGTGGGCGCTGCACAGATGGCTGGATTGAAGGTCAGAAATAAGTGAACTGTGGGGCCTACATTCCAGGAGATGGATGGCTTGCTGCAGAGAAACTGTCATTTCTCAGATAAAGCAGAGGGAGAGATTGAGAGAAATGAAAAATAAGGGAATGCTTACTTTAAGAAAACACATTTTCTTAAGATGAAAGTAAGCACATGTATAATCTAGAAACTTGGAAAACAGAGTAAAGTAAAAAAGCAAACTTTAAACACTTTTAAATACTTTGTGTGCTTCTTCCTATTTATGATTTTTATGTATACTTACTGGTGCACTGGGTCACAGTGGCTTTGGAGCTGAGTTGGAATCTTAGCTCTTCTTTTTATTAATTGAGTATATATATAGACTAGTTAGTTCATCTCTCTGAGCTTCAGTTTTCCAGTCTGTAAAATGGGAATAATATTTAGTTCATGTGGTTAATTAGATTTATGCAAATAAAAGTGTGTATGTCAAACACACTTTTATTAGTTCTGTACGTCTAATGGAAAAATGAGTTCTATTTTTTAGTAACATAACTATTTTCAGTTCAGATAATTTCGTTGGCATGGTACTACTTCTGCTTCCAAGCTTTATATATTATGAGCATTTCTTGCATGATTAATAATTATTGAAATTATTCTTATGAAATTGTATCATCAAAAAAATTGTATCATCATCTCTCATTCATGCTGATTTCTCAGTTTTATTAATTTATTGATGCTGTGATGGATAATTTTATTCACTACTTATTTACTTAATTGCTGGTATGGTTCCTTAGATAGATTGCTTGAAAATGTAATTATTTGTTTTAAAAATGGCATTTTTCTAGGCTCTTTGATACATTTTGCCCTAGTAAATATTTTTTTCTGTGTCCAGTCTCTAGAATCTGTTTTGCGCCACCCAGCAGATAATCGCACCCAGATTCGGGAACTTGGCCAGACTCTGATTGACGGGGGGATCCTGGATGACATCATCAGTGAGAAACTGGAGGCTTTTAACAGTCGCTATGAAGATCTGAGTCACCTGGTAAGAATCAGGACATGAATGAGTATGTTTGGGTATTTAGGATTCAGAGTTGACCCCAAGTCCCACATCTAATGGAGTATTGATATTGGTTAAAGGTAGCAATGTCTAAAGTTGGTTATCACTGGTTAAAAGTTTAATGTTGGTCAAAATTAGTAACCCACATTAATGGGGCTTGAGGGCTTTAGGTAGGGAAGAATGGACCTCATGTTTATAAGGCAGGCTGAACCTGAGGATTAAAAACTAATTATGTTTGAGATTATTTCTCTTTGTGAACTATTTAATTTCCCTTAAGAATCATATGATAGTATAAAAATTAGAGCCATCAGAATTTGACATAAGCTATTTAAAGCCCTAATCTCTTGGTTCACATCCAAGTTAAATCTCAGTGTGCATGTTCCTATCAGTAATTAAAGAAAGGACACCACTTTTTTTTTCTTTTTTTTTTTTTAGAAATGCTAAGTGGGTATTAGATGTTTTGAAACATGTACTAAATAATAACTGTTGTTATGTAGCCTGTGAATAGCATCAAACTTAATCCCAAAGAACAGCAAGTAGTGATTAGACACATGTGTACCTTCAAAACTTGTTTTAGATTTTGGAAAACAGAGATTCAGATGTCTGTTCTATTGATACATTTTCTTGTTATATTTTATGTTTTTATTGATAAACATTGGTGATTCCGAAGAATGCTCTAAATTTATTATAAATAACATTTATATTTTAACATTTATTATGTTATTTATTAACATTTATTATAAATTATTTATAAATATAATATAATCTATTTTATAATATAATTTAATATAAATATATAATTTATTTTATAAATGTAATAAATTAACATTTATTTAAAATTTATTTTGTTATTTATTTTGTTCTGTAGGAAATCTTTCCCTTTTTGGATTTTGTTATAGTTTATGCAGAGAAAAGTAGAAATTAATAATTTCTGCTTTTAGTTCAAGGTAGAAAAGATACTGGATGGATATTTTCACTCTTATCATTGATGTAGTTATGATTTATTTATAAGGAAGGCCAAAGCCTTGAACTAGTGCTTTTATAGTCTTCATGGTCGGAGTGCATATTTAGCAATTTATATTTGTGCTAATGATTAAATTTCTTCTCTGTGTAGGCGGAGAGCAAGCAGATTTCTTTGGAAAAGCAGCTTCAGGTCCTGCGGGAAACTGACCACATGCTTCAAGTGTTGCAGGAGAGTTTGGGAGAACTGGATAAACAGCTCACCACATATTTGACTGACAGGATAGATGCCTTCCAAGTTCCTCAGGAAGCTCAGGTATTGCCCTGGGCTGGTGAGTATTGGAGTTGTAAAGAAGAGCTAATGTAGTCTCCTCCTCAGCTGCCAGTGAACCCCTCCAGCTAGAGTTGGTGAGAAAAGGTCGCTGGACTCATCAGGCGGGGTTTGGTGTTCCCTTGCTCCCTGTGTGAGCCTAGCAAATGACCAATACATTCAAACTGTCATTTTCAACCTCTGTGGGTTGGGGCAGTGTCTTCTTCATAAATAAGTTGTGAACATTGGAAGTGACAGATGCAAAGATCTTGGCATGTGCATAGCATGCTGTGGTTGTGGTCTGTATTATTAGTGGATGTATTACAAATTATTTTAGCTTTTAAAATATGGTATTATATATTATATAACTACATGGGATTTTTAAATTGTTTCCTTTTATTCTTCTTAAAAAACCCCACTCTCTCGTCTTTCTAATCTCTTGGTAGAAAATTCAAGCAGAGATCTCAGCCCATGAGCTCACTCTGGAGGAGTTGAGGAAGAATCAGCGTACCCAGCCCCCAACCTCCCCAGAGGGCAGGTCTCCTAGAGGAGGAAGTCAGATGGACATGCTGCAGGTAAATAGGACGAGGCACTTTGTTTTCTTTTTTAATATGACTGAGGCAGTGTAAAAAGAAAAAGAGAAAGAGTTGATTACCAGGTGCCTTTGGTATTCTTTAAGATGTAGACTGTGGAATGGGAGTGATATATTGAAGGTGCATTGCACTCCAGGGCAGCAGAAGCAAATTGGTGCTTGGGTGGAAAAATACTGAATCTGACTTTTATAGTTGAGAGGAGAGAGTGAGCTCGCTCTAGAAGTTAGCTTCATGGACTGTTGTTTCAGTACAGAGCCCCTGTCGGCACTGGTGTGGTTGATGCATTAGGCAGGCTGAGTGTGTAAGTCAGGGTTCTCTAGAGGAACAGAATCAACAGGAATTAAGATTATAAAAAGGGGATTTATTAGATTGGCTTACATGACCAGAAGCTGGATAGTCCACAGTGACCGTCTACAGGGTAGAGAGCTGGAGGAACCAGCAGCTGCGCAGTCCAAGAGGCAGAAGCCCCAGAACAAGAAGGATCCACAGTGTTACCCTAGTCTGAGACCAAGGTTTCTGGAAACTACCTGGAGATTCACTGGCAGAGTCTGTTTTGGAAGAGTGAAGAAGCCAGAGTCCGATATCCTCAGACGATCAAAGTAGCAATCAAGAACTCCTTCAAGAAGGGCTGAGCTTGCATCTGCATCTGCTTCCTTGTTCTTCCAGCTTTTATTCCATCCTATTGGACAGTGCTGCCCGCACTTAGGGAGACTCTCCACTTCAGTTCCTATCCCACATTCCAGTCATTGGAATGTCCTCATTGACACATCCAGAGGCCTCTTAATCATCAGTAGCTCTTAATCCAATCAAGTTGACAATTCAAATGCACCATTACACTGAGGGTGTGTGGGATGCACATCGCTAAGTTCCTTAATATTCTGTGAGAGGTTGATTTTTCACTCTGAACTTGGGATGAAGGGCACTTGAATTCTAGGTTCCTGAATGATGTTTTTTGAGCAGGTGAAAAAATTGATGAAATTTAAATTCTAGTGAGACCAGCATTATCCACATTTATTATTTCTGAGATGAAAACAGATTCATGACCCTGTCATGATTAGGTGACCTCACTGAGTCCAAGATTTCTTCTTTTTGTCATGATACTGAATGTTTTTATTTGTGCTTTTTTTACAGCTTTTTAGCAGTATGTCTTATCCTGACACCTTCTTGTGAGAGAGATTGTCATTCTAATGTGAATTGTTTATTACTTTCATTTCTGCAGAGGAAACTTCGAGAGGTCTCTACCAAGTTCCAGCTTTTCCAGAAGCCTGCTAACTTTGAGCAGCGCATGCTGGACTGTAAGCGCGTGCTGGATGGTGTGAAAGCTGAGCTTCATGTTCTGGATGTAAAGGATGTAGACCCTGAGGTCATCCAGACCCACCTGGACAAGTGCATGGTGAGCTACTGGGGAGTCACTGCCCAGTTGGCTTTTAGGCAGTTCATATGACTCAGGCTAGCACTTCTGCACATGATCATTAGTCTAGAGTATGCTGAACACAGAGAGGTAATGATGGAAAACACATTAAAAATTATGAAATGTGGTCTTTTCTTTCCAAGGACATTTTAAAAGATAGGAGAGAGTAAAGTCAATAATCACAGTGTAATGAGATACAGTAACTAAAATAAACATGTAACTAGCATGTATTACAAATTTATTCTAGCTTTTAAAATGTGATATTATATATTGTACAACTAGAGACATATATTGTACAATAAGATCCCAGTGTGAAGTTAGGAAAGACATCAGAAGAATGTGTCTGGTAAGCTAAGGTTTCAAGGATAAGTTTGAGTTAATTAGAAGAACTGTACATAAATAGATATCAGGAATATTAACATATTAAAAAAAATCCCTTCCAAGGAAAGTGCAGTGTTAACTACTAATTTTTATAAAGCTGAAGCCTAAAATATGGAAAAAAAATTTATTCTTAGAATGGATGTCAGGAACATTACATTATGAAAATATTCATTTGCTAGGAAAATAAAAGTTTAAAACAGAGTCTAAACCTAACATTGGAAAGAGGAAATGATATTTAAGGCTTTATTACTATTTTAGTCTTGAACTTTAAAACTGAATTGTATAGAAATGTTAAAATAATGAGGCTAGGAAGGCGGGACCTTAGATTTAGTGTTCTGCTTGGGAATAATAAAAAGACAAGTTGACACTTGTCAAATATGAGAAGCCAGGGAAGAATCTTTGTGCTTCTTCAAACTGCAGTTGTCTAAGTGTCTGCTTTTAACTGAGTGGAAGACTGCACAAATAGGAAAAAGTTCAATCTACATGTACGAATATGTAAGCATTTATTTACTCATTGGGATAGAGTGGCATACAGAGCAAGCACTGCCCTTGACTTCATGTAAGTGGGCTCACTGTTGTGTTAGGTGACAGTGTCCCGTGAGATGTTTCAGGTTAGGAGGATGATATATGGAGTCAAGCAAAGCTGTCCAGACAGTGCTTTGGGGTTTGAGGTGAGTGCAGTGAGCATGGCTCTGAATTTGACCTATAGAACTCTGATTTAATGTAGTCATATTCATCTCAATATATGAAGTTTTCTATGTATCTTCAGTACATGAGTAGTGCCTGCTCTTTGTGGTAGACTTACTACTTCAGAGAAATAGAAACACATAAATGTTAATAATTCCAAATTCCAGTAACCAGAAATAGCTAGTGTTGGCTTTTTAAAAAAAAAATTTAAATTTATTTTTTTAACATTGATATAATACATGCATTTAGTGATGGCTTTTTCTAGTCATAGTATTTAGGGTTTTTTTTTTTAAATGAAATTTTCTGGGGGACTCAAGATATAGCTCAGTGGTAGAGTGTTTGCCCTCCATGTGTGAAACCCGGAGTTAATTCTCTGCTCCTGGATTCAAACACAAGGCCTCACACATGCTAAGCACATGTACTACCAATGAGCTAACCCCTAGCCCTGGAATGTAACTTTATATATGATAGACATTTAAGCTAATATTTTTCCTATCTTAAGTACTTTCATCAACAATTAAAACATGTCTGAGTTTTTTTCAAAACAGCATAACCTCTATTAGTTTATTTCTTATCTGATTTGAAAAAGTTATTACAACCTTGATTTCACTTGACTCGACCTTTGAACCCCATTTGAGAAAGCAAATGTCCTTGACCTTCATTGTTAGTTCTTAGCTGTCAGTCTGTGTAAGCTGCATTCTGAAGTGATCCCAGATGGCAAATTTTTATTACATTGTGAAACTTGTTATTTTTGTTTTTTAAGAAACTATACAAAACTTTGAGTGAAGTCAAACTGGAAGTGGAGACTGTAATCAAGACAGGGAGGCACATTGTTCAGAAGCAGCAAACGGACAACCCTAAAGGGATGGATGAGCAACTGACCTCTTTGAAGGTCCTGTACAATGACCTGGGTGCCCAGGTAAGGAGAGCAATGCTACAACTTACTTCCTCTCTCTTATGTAATTTTATGCATTATTATTTTATTTTTTCATAATGGGAATTATGCATTGTGCATGCTAAGCACGTATGCTACCATTGAGCCACACCTCCCTGTCCTCTCATATATTTTAAAATGTCACTTTCTTGGAAAATACATGTTTGATATATGTGGCATTAATATATATTCCAGTAATTTTTGCTCATTTTTTAGAACATATGTGTTAATATTATGATGACTAATAGTGAATTAAGAAATTTATTTTTAATATTTAATCCAGATGATTATTTATACTTTCAATGTCTACTGACATTCATAAATTGTTCTAAGCAAATTCCACCAATAGTAGTCATTGTGTAAACTCAAGTTATTGGTCTTGGTATTTCTAAATTGAATAGTCTATTGAGAAATATTAAAATATCAGCTAGTAAATATGAAGTGACAGGAAGTTCATATTAATCTACCAGGATTTAAACTCCTGCCAAGAAGCATCCCAAATTTGGGCATTTTAGCGACTCTGCGTGGAAGTTGTTGGGCCCTTACTGTGATGGACTGAGTAGGCTTATTGTCCTTTCTCTTTGAGAATCTCTGCCTCTAGACCAGGAGAACAAAGGCACCTGTGGAAGTGAAACCTTGTCAAAGTTGAAAAACTGTAGGGCAAAGTTTTGGATCCTGCTTCCATCATTAAATATTAACAACTTCTGCTTCAAATGAGATTGAAGTTTCTGCATAATCCTAGAGAAAAATAGCTGAAATTTTGTTATCAACTTAAAACCAAGAAGAATGAACAGTCCTTACTTTTTCTAGGCAATTTTGACCTCACTTCTGCAAGTTGAGGTTGTTGGTGTGATATATTTTGATGCATTGTGCATCTGGAACTCTTGTTGTAGAGCTTCTTTTTGGTATTATATAGTTGAAATTACATCTTATGTATTATTATTCACTGGCTGGGCATTATAGGGATGAGAATGGATTTGTTGGTTTTATACTAATTCTCTAATTAATTTTTAGCATTAATTAGGTTTGGTATTTACTAATTTTCTTATTCAGCATAATTGAGACTTCACTGTGTATATAGGCAGTAGGAATACAGTGGTAAGCAAAAACATAAGTCATCTTTTTGTCTAGTGGAGTTGAGGGTAGTGAAAGAGTTAACTGTCAATCAAGTAGTTACATGAAGTAATTCCAGAATGTCAGTCTGAAGTGTTCGAAGGGATGTCTGTGACACTTTATAGATTTGGTCTAGTCTTCGGTTAGGAAAACCTCCTAGAGGAAGTTGTTTTATTTAGCCTTTGTGTCACTATGACCAAAAGACCTGAGAAAAACAACTTAGAGAAGATTATTTTGGCTCACAGTTTCAGAGGTTCAGTCCATGGTTGGCCAACTTCATAGCTCTGGGCCAAGGTGAGGCAGAACATCATGGTGGAAAGATGCCATGGAGGGAAGCAGCTCAGGACATGGCACCTAAGAAGGAGAGGGAGAGAACACTGTGCTCTCTAAGGACAAAATATAAACCCTAAAGGCACACACCCAGTGCCCTACCTCCTCTAGCCACACCCTACCTGCCTACAGTTATTGCCTAGTTAATCCATTTTAGTGGATTCATCCATTGATTAATTTCACCTCTTATAATTTGATCTTTTTACCTCTGACAATTCTTGAATTATTTCACATGTGGTTTAGATCGCACATCTAAACCATAACAGAAGTGATGCGTTAACTGAAAGATGGGTAGGAGGATCCTGGGTGGAACTGGAGGAGGGGCTCCTGAGTCTCATGGAACAGCATGTGTAAAGGTCCTGTGGAAGGAGGCAGCACGGCTAGAGAGTGCCAGTGTGGGGAACATGATGTCAGGGAGATAAGGTGAAACCAGACTCTGCTGGTGTCATGGAGTTTGCGTTAAAGGTTTTAATCTCTGTCTTAAGATTAACAAGCAGTTATGCAGGGTTTTAGTCTGGGAATGACTGGTCCAGGCATGTATTTTTTAAAAAGTCTTTCATTGCATTTTGGAGACTGAATTGGAGAGAAGTAGGAGGAATGTTGGAGAGCACCTAGAAAGTCCTTGTGGCTTTCTCGTGAGACATGATGGTGGAGTGGTGGGGGTGGCAGGCTGAACAGCCTGGCTTGAACTCTGTGTGCTAAGTGAGGCACTAAAACCCGTACTGTAAGAAAATGATCTTGAGGGTTTGTGTGGGAAGAGTAGAGAGAGGAAGGGCTTCAGGGGGGCAGGGGCCAACAGAGGATTCTTTTCCCTTTTCCTAAGTGTTAGCAGTGAGTATGGGTATGCTTACTAGCTGATGAAAACGAGCCCACTGAGAAGAAATGATTGAATATCCACGAGGGAGAAGGGATAAATGGCCAGGTAAAAGATTTACAACTTGAAATGGGCTAATTCAGTATGCAGTACATCTTAAAATGTATTGATTAGACTGAAAAAAGTAGAAATTGTTGTAAGTTGAACTGTAAATGATTTTCATCCTGGTATATACAAATCTTTGGTGGCATTAAGTTTTATAATGGTTATATATGTGTCTAGGCATGTCAAAATCAGATGAGTATCATTTGAATACATGAGATTTTAAAAATATGAGTTAAGTGTTTGTTTCCTAAAGTCTGTGCTGAGGTGCTACAAGAGCCATGAATTTTAATTAAACTCTGCGGAAAAAAAAATAAAAACACTTTTCAGAAGGCATTTAATAGCAATAAATCCTTGAGGTATGAAAAAGTGAAATTGAAATTAGGGGTGGGGAACAGAAGAAACAAATATAATCCCTTGTTATTTATTAACAAAATTTGGTCTTTGTGTCATTTTATGTCTTCCAAGAAATTTCATCTCATATGACATATCACTTACTACTTAGATGTTATTATCTGTATATACATACTCATCAAAATAGGAAATTGTTTTATTCATTATGCTGTTATGTCCTTTAAGGTGGTGTCTTCTCAGCTGTATATTGGGAATGATTGTTCTTGGTTTGGGGATTCTGTCATGCAATGTGATGGGTTAGACCCAGCTCAGTTCAGTGGCTGTGCTGCTTCTGTCTTGGCCTTATTCTTTTATAGCTTTGTTTCCCTTATCTGTAAAGTGAAGAGAATATCCCAGAGCTGTGGTGGATTTTATTACATAACACATATAGGATTCCTTAGCACAAACCGAAGCTGTATTGAGTGGGTGAATGTTTTGCTTTCTATCAACAAGAAGAGGAACAAGCTGGGCATGGTGGTGCATGCCTGCAATCCCAGTAACTGGGGAGGCGGAGGCAGGAGGATCATGAGTTCAAAGCCAGCCTCAGCAACTTAGCAAGGCACTAAGCAACTTAGGGAGACTCCATCTCTAAAGAAAAAATAAAAAGGGCTAGGGATGTGGCTCAGTGGTTAAGTGCTCCTAGGTTCAACCTCTGGTACAAAAACAAAAACAAAACAGAACAAGAACAAAATAATAATAAGATTTATGTTGCATAGTATTGTAAATCATGTTAATTGTAAAACATACCATTGTGAAAATAGTGCTTGTTTCTCTCTCAAATTGCCAAAATGTAGTATCTATGTGCTTTTTAAATTGAGTTTTTCATTGAGAGGATTCTGCCATCTTTTATTCAAAATCATAATACATACTTGATTATTGATTCCTTAATATTGTTCCAAGGATTGGGCTCCCCTTCTTGTGTGTATTTTTCTCATTTCATCCTCATAACAAACTTTTGAGGGGCTCCTGACCAGTGTCAGGAGCTATGATCACAACTCCAGGTTGTCTGACCCTCGGCCACTAAAGCAGATGGTCTTCTTTCAGAAAGGCAAGGTTGGATGATTCTGACGTGTTGGAGGTAAAGGTTATGCATGTCTTGGGGGTTAAATATGAATCAGTTTCAGTCTTTAATTGATATTTGGATTTGTTCTCATTCATGTTCATTCTCACCTCAGTCTCAATCTCTTTCCCACTTTGTCTCTACTGTTCAGGTGACAGAGGGAAAGCAGGACCTGGAAAGAGCATCTCAGCTGGCCAGGAAAATGAAGAAAGAGGCTGCCTCCCTCTCGGAATGGCTGTCTGCTACTGAAGCAGAATTGGTACAGAAGTCTACTTCGGAAGGTGTGCTGGCTGACTTGGATACAGAAATCTCCTGGGCTAAAGTAAGTTGCAGCTCAGACGGATCATTTCTGGTTTTCATTTCTGTGTCCCAAGAAGAACATTTTAAAAACAACTATTTTAAAAGATATTTTGATCTTGTTCCCAAAGCATCAAACTCACATGGATCATCAAGACCTTTATAGGTATTATGATTATGTGATATTTGAAACATTTTAATGAATCACCTTCAAAATCAGTATAATTTTTTTCAATATTCAGTCTTGTGCTGATTTTAGAAATAATAGCCTTTTTTTTTTTTTTTTTTTTTTTGTGGTACTGGGGATTAGAACCCAGGGCCTTGATGCTCACGAGGCAAGCACTCTACCAATTGATCTATTTCCCCAGCCCTTGTGCTGAGTTTAATTCTTTAATATATGTATATATATATTTTTTTACCAATAACTTGATCTTTCAGTTGTAAACTAATTAATGTCAAGAATATATAGTGAGATTTTTGAACAAAATCAACACAAGACTTTTCTTTGGCCCTATAATGATTTTGCAGCAGAGACTAAAGAGTTGGTCTGTCCGTTCTCTTCAGAGGTGCACTCAGGAGTCAAATGGATCATAAAGCAGTTCTTTAACAAGGCATTGTTTTCCCTCAACTCTTTTACAAAGACAGAAGCAAGTGTACTAGAAAGATTGCTAAAAAAATAAATAATGGATCCAGAAACAGGTGTTGATGTAAGACCTGGAGTGTCCCTGGTGACAGTCTCTGCAGGTGTTTGCTCTGGGTTTTCCCCTGCTACGTAGCTTGAATGCTCAGTGGAGATGACACTTGAGAGCAAGTGAAATACTAGGCACTGGGAAGAGTAATCTCACTGTGGAAAATAGTTTCCAAAAAGTGTAATTATGCCATAATTACACTTTATGAGTTTGTGAGTGAAAGGGGTGAAGAAAGGGATATATGGGTGAATGAGGGATGTTGTCAAGTCGTGGGTGTTGTATGCAAAGCAGTTATGAATGCAAAGGAGAGGCTTTTGTTAAATTCCAGTTGTTCGAGGAAATGTCTTCTTTGTACAGTCTACCTTAAAAACCATTATTTTTTGCTGGGCACGGTGGTATAAGCTTGTTATCCCAGCAGCTCAGGAGGCTGAACCAGGAGGATCACAAGTTCAAAGCCAGCCTCAGCAATTTAGTGAGGCCCTAAGCCACTTAGTGAGACCCTGTTTCAAAATAAAAAATAAAAAAAGAACTAGGGATGTGTGGTTCAGTGGCTAAGTGCCCCTGGGTTTGATCCCTTGTACCAGACCAAAACAAACCAAACCAAAACAACAACTCCAAAAATAAAAAATCATTATTTTCTTAATAGTAACATAATTTTTGTACAGCAGTTCCTGCTCATCTATAGAGA
The DNA here is from genome assembly GCA_020662805.1 of Glaucomys volans. Lineage (NCBI taxonomy): Eukaryota > Metazoa > Chordata > Mammalia > Rodentia > Sciuridae > Glaucomys > Glaucomys volans. Next base: position 1,210,003 of record JAJEJO010000320.1, read on the forward strand.
ATTTATTTTATGACCCCCAGTGAATGCCCCAAACTGCAGATAATGCCACAGCCTGTATTATTGTGCTTTTCACCTATATTTATGTTCACAAATTCAATGCCTTTCCAACTTAACTGACCTCTCATTGTCCACTGTGGCTATAACTTTTGCAATTTGAGGTGAGACAGCAACACTAGCAGTTTTCTTTTCCCCTTTGCACAATTTCAGATAGAAAATTCATACCGCTTGCAGCACAAGATGCTTTTCTTTCCTTATAAAGTTGACGACTTGTGCCTTTTACTTCAAGCCCTTGTTTTACGGCATCCCTTGATTTCTGCATTGTTGCGATCACAACTAGCACTTGAGCCCATGATGAAGTATAATAAAAGTTCCTGGAACACAAGCCCTGTGACTTGGCAGCTGTACATCTAATCAATGAGAGGGCTGCTAAGTGACTTCTGGATGAATAGGGTGTGATCTTGACCCTACTAGACATCCCAGGCAGGAAGGAGTGGGATGACAGGAAGTTTCTCCATGCTACTCAGTTCAACATACAATTTATATCTCCTAAATAGTCTATTGATTGAATTTTCCCTTTAATATTTTCAGATTGTGGTTGCTTGTGACTAATTATAATTGTGAAAAATGGAGTACTGTAGGCTAATTGGAGGGAATTTGCAGTGTGATACCAAAAGAAAAAAAGAAAGAGGCAGGAGCCAAATCATCTATGCTCAGACACTACCCTCCTATCTTGTTTTTGTTTCTTTTCAGGCACATATTGTTATATTCATTTGTTCTCAAGTGTCACAGTTGTATGTTTACAAAGAAACTATATCATATCTGGTGTTTCCTGACTTTCTTTTAGAAGTTTGTATCTTCAACATTTTCCTTCACCTTTAAGTGTTATATTACATGTTAGGGAAATGCACAGTATCTCGTGAATTTAATTTTTGTCCTATTGAAGTCACTACGGTTTTTCACTATTGTATGTAATACGATGATGAATATACTCTTTGACAACAGTAGGCACACATCATTATTTTTTGATTATTGAATTAGAATATTTTCCTTAAGTTTATAGGCCACCTGTAACTTTTTAAAAATGTCCTTTTCCCTGTAACTCTGACCATTTTTCTATCCCAAGATTAGTCTTTTAATTTAAGCTCTTTGTTAAGATGACTAATTCTTAGTGTGTTGAGAATTATTGCAAAAAACTATTGCTGCCCATGGAGTTTCCTTTAAAGTTTTTCAAACAAACATGGTTATGTGTATTTTTAAACACATGGAATCCATATTTCCTTCATTATTTCTGCCTTTAGTGTTTAGAAAGGCCAACTTTACTCCAAGGTCATGTGATTTATATTATATTTACTATATTTATATACAATATTATAGTTTCTTCAAGCCCTTTTAGACTTTCATCTTTTTACCTTGAATGCCTTAGTTCTTCTGGAATTTGTTGTATATGATGAGGTGAGGCTCTAAACTGCTCATACCGGTAACCGGTGATCTCACCAGTGTCTGTGGAGTGATTGGTCCTTTCTTTGCTGATCTGACATGTCAACGTCATATCTTCTTATTTACCTGTTGCTTTTCCTTGTTCTCTGCTCCACTGATCTGATGATCCTCTAAAATGTGCCAGTTCCTTAACTGTTTATCCAAGTAGTTTTATTTTTATTTATTTATTTATTAATTTTGTACCAGGGATTAAACCTCTGAGTCACATCCCCAGTCGTATTTAGTTTTTGAATTTTGAGGCAGGGCCTTGCTAAGTTACTGAGTCTGGCTTTGAACACATGATCCTCCTGTCTCAGCCTCCTGAGTGGTTGGGATGGTAGGTGTTCACCACCATGCCTGACTCTTGTCTATGTAATTTTATGCTATATTTTAATTATAGTTAAGGCTTTCCCAGTCTTTTTGCTTCCTTTTTAGCATATAGTCAGTCTTACATGAAGAATTGTTATTAGTCTCAAATTATTAAAAAAAAACACTGTTGGAAATTTTGGTTTGAATTGCATTAAATTAATAGATTTGTTGTAGGGGAATTGGTATCTTGTTAAGTCTTTTTATTAATATGGTATGTCTTACCCCATCCCCCACCCAACTTCTTTCACATTCCCACATAATGTTTTGATTTTTCTCATTCTAAACATTACATAGATACGCATAAAGTTTATTCCCACTTATTTATTCTATTGCTATGTGAAGGCATGCATGTTTTTTCTCTTTCTCTTTTTACTAATTGCTGAGAGTTAATACACAAGTGACGTTGAATTTTGTATATTTTATATTTAATCATGTTTCTATGCTCATATAAATTAATTTCTAGTTGATTCTTATCATTCTTTTCAGGTAAAGACTATAAGTTAATGATGTTTGTTTCCTGGAATTATACTCTTAAAATTTCATTTGGTAGTATAACTGATTTGAAATCATGAAGATGAAGCATGCAAATTCCATAGCACATTCTTTTCATTAGAATAAAACAAACATCAGTATGTAACATAATCACCCATCTTTTCAATACCATGTTTTCAGACTTAAGGAATGTGCTTATTTCATAACATTTTAGTGTTTTTGCACTTAAAGATTATGTAAAATTATTTTTAATGCAAAACTTAAATGGCATTTTCGCCTCTGCACCTAAATAATATTTTTATTCCATAGCTTAAATATCATTTTCAGTGTATTTTCTGTGCTATAAAATCTTTAGCATAAGATGTATACTATTTAAATTTGATTAGTTGTAGTCAATTATTCCTTATGACTCTTAGACTATTTTAGTCCATCAGTACATAACCACTGAAGGAATTAACTAGAGAGTGTGTGGCTATGGGTCTTCTTCTTACTCCCTTGCTGAAAAAGAGTTTGTGAAAGAAGTATTTCCTTGCTCTCATAAATGTACCAATGATTGACAGGGGCAAAGTGAGTGTTTAAACTTTTACTTACTTGTGATTTGCAATTTGCATGCTTTCCAAAATGTTATCTTTTGATGTTTGAATATAAATTTGAGCTCCTTGAAGTGATTGATTTAAATGTTGGTTTAAGAAACTGCAGCAGATTTTAAAAAATGCAGGGCTGTGGTAGATACATATCCACGTTGCTTTTTGAGAGAACTTTGTCTTTTATCACGCTTTTCGTTTTTATGAATGTATGCTTTGCCTGGTTCAATTTAAGAATCTATCAGTGAGATTATCATTATAGTATCTAGACTATTCCTTTTCTATATTATAGTGGTTGTAAGACCAATCTTAGACTTGCTAGTTCCTCAATGATTTACTTAGGATGCAATATTTTTGTAATGTTTATATGACAGATTACATGTCAAGTCACCTAGTTCTAGGATATAATCCTTGGAAGGAATCATAGCATACATGCAATAGGTTCCCATGATATCTAGGAGATAAATTCTTTATAAATTTTTAGAATTCTGAGTTCTGGAATCTTTCTGCTTTATCAGCTTGCAGTTCCTAGAAATGAAATTGATTCTTTTTATTTAGACCTCTGATGAGGGTATTTATAACAAATAGAATTTATACTTAAATAATTACATTTTCACATCACAATTTCTTGCATTCTTTGATATTCACTTAAACATTGTAATTTTTGTTAGGAATTTATGGACTCTTACCATGTTACTAAATTGGGTTTGTAAACCTTGGACACATTGCAGATTATCTAGGAAGTCATGGATTACTGTGCATAGGAGAAAGAGGAGTTAAAAAACATAGGACCCATACATGTTACAATATTCTGAAAGATCAAGTGGGTCTTGATGCTTTTGTCTTCTAGAATGTTCTGAAGGATCTGGAAAAGAGAAAAGCGGATTTAAATGCCATCACAGAGAGCAGTGCTACTCTCCAGAACTTGGTCACGGGCAGTGGGCCTGTCCTGGAGGAGAAGCTGTGTGTTCTAAGTGCAGGGTGGAGCCGAGTTCGCACCTGGACGGAGGACTGGTGCAATACCTTGATGGTGTGTTTCCAGACATGTTTGATGCCCACCTCTTCTTTTCTGTTTTACTTATTTCTAAGTGAAGGCAGCTTTGATTGGAATTCCAAATCCTATTTTCTGTGTGTCCCAGTAATGTTTTGCTTGTGAATTAATTTCATTAGAACTCATTTTATTTTGCTTTTGAAAAGATAGCAACTAGAAAGCATTCAGTGTCTCTATTAAAGAGTAAAAGATTTGTGGTATACATGGAAACGTGTACTTTAATATTTAAATATACTTTGTTTCATTTTAATGATGTTACATAGTATTTAATTTTCATTTAATTTTCTTTATAATGTTCTAGCATCTCACAACCTATGTAAAGTTTTTGACTGCTAGTTGAGTGGAGGTTAAATACTCCCTATGCTTTGGTTTTCTCATCTACAAAATGATATTATTATACTTTCTCTTTCATACAAGGCTTGTGATGAATAAATACTTAAAACATGTAGTGGTCTCATATAACTATATGTGAACAACCAATTTTAAATATTTTTGTTATGATTATGATAACTGTTAAAAGTTGTAAGTATCTTAGTGTTTGGTTATTCCATTATACTGATAATTATGTCATGGAAATTTGACCATTTACCCTTTATAATGGATTTCTGTCCTTCTTCTATTAACAAGGAATATATGGCCCCTCCGTCTTTCCCTCTGAAAAATGAGTTGCCACTTATAATTTATTCTTTTATCTAGTTCATATAATTACCTCAGTGATGGATACAGACAGAGAAACATAAATTGTAATGTATTTGAACATCATTTATTCCAATCCATTAGGGTATATAGGGCAGGGAAAGTCATGGGCTTAGTTCATACTCTCTCATAGATGTATGTTCCAGCCCTGACTTGTTATCTGCATAACCTCAGGTAAATTGCATAATGTCACTAAGTCTCAATTCTCATATCTGTGTAGGGGTGGGAATAAGAGTACATATCTAATAGAGTAGTTCAGTGATCATTAAAATAAAGACTATGAGGTTCTTGCTCATAGAATATGCTTTTAAATATTTTATATACTCATTTTTTGTTATTACTAGATTTATTCCACATGCTCACAGCCTTCGCTTCTATATTCTTCAGTTTGTACTTTCCAAATTCTCCTTCCAGGCAACATCTTTCTAGGTCTATTAGAATATTCGATTTGGCTGCGTTACAGGGATACATGCATCTGGTACTTCTCTGTTCTTTTTTAGAATGCATCACACTCTCAGCGTGTTTCTCAGATCATTTATTAGTCCACGTTTTCTTTTTCAATGATTTTTCCATGTGATAGATTAATAATTTGTTTCCCATCATTAACTCTTCTCAGATTTTTCTAGTTTCCTTTTTCCTTTAAAAGAGAATTCCTAAAAGTTGTCATTTTTTTCATCATAAGCTCTGCCCCCCTTTTTTGGTCGAGTTTAACTTCTTTCCTCAGGCTAACAACTTCCCAAGTTCTAATCTTCTGGGCTGTTTGCTTCTGTTTTCAAGTTCATTCTCTCAGTCACATTGTAGGTCGTACCTCGGGAAACAACTGGAGTCTGAGCCAGGTGTAATACTTAGGGCTGGCACAGACCCTAAAAGCAGATGTCTGTTGAGCCAGTAGAATGGAAATAGGATTGAATGTGATTGAATTTAATCATAATAAATGAGTTTTGAAAATATATGATTGAGAGGGACAGTGAGATCAGTTGCAATCTAAGAAAGAGAAAGAAGAAACAAACTTGAAATGGAACAAGAAACTTTCGTCTTTCATTCTCCTTCAGCTTTGCATTGTGTTGACATCTAAGTCAAGTTTAAAAATGCTTAAGCCATAGCTGTGCATTTTCGGTATTGAGATTTATTCAGTAAAGAGAGCTTTGCAGGGAGGTGGGAACCCTTCTTTAAAATCAACATATACTTTGCTCTTTGAAGGTCTTTTAAATCTCTTCTAAGATTATCATCTTAAATATTTCATGTGATCGTGTCAGCATTTTATTAATTCCTTTGTAGAACCATCAAAACCAGCTGGAAATATTTGATGGGAATGTTGCTCACATAAGTACCTGGCTTTATCAGGCTGAAGCTCTGTTGGATGAGTTTGAAAAGAAACCAGCAAATAAACGGGAAGAAATCGTGAAGGTACCAAACCCAGACAGATCAGCCGCACGTTGGGGGAGTGGCACATTTTGCTGTTGTCTTTTCTCTTGTGGATGCTCTGAGCTACTTGTGCTCAAGTTCTTCTCAGGCAGTCGATTCAATGACATTTATTTGGAGGGAAAAACTGATGCTGCCAATGAGTTTTATATGAACAGCTTTTATTCTAGTTGATTGTATTTTGTTAGGAATTCCTGACACATATTTAAACTACCTGTAATTCTGAGTAAGCATCACACACAGGTTTGATTTTGGCTTTTCCCATGAGATAATTTTGTGATTTTTTTTTTTTATTAGCGTTTAGTATCTGAGCTGGATGATGCCAACCTCCAGGTTGAAAATGTCCGTGACCAGGCTGTTATTTTGATGAATGCACGTGGAATCGCGAGCAGGGAGCTTGTAGAACCAAAATTAGCTGAGCTGAACAGGAACTATGAAAAGGTGTCTCAACATATCAAAAGTGCCAAAGTGAGTGATCCTATTTTCATAGGAAACCATTTTTCTTATGGGAATGTGTCTAAGTGATAGATGGCAATAGAGCATATACATAATTTTTTAAAATTAAAATTACTTTAATTACCTTTTTCTTTGAATGGAACATTTGTCCCTTTTATTCATGATTGTGCTGATCGAGAGAACACAAGGAATTACTATTGAAGAAAGAACCCATTTAAAAAAAGGTTTCAAATAATTCAAAGTCAAAATCAACTATGAAATAATGAGACTCATTTCCAAGGAAGACATGAATATTCAACCCATGAGTTCACAAGTCATACTTTAATATGTGTTCATGCTGAACACACTTTTTTTGCTTACACATAGAGAAATGCAAAAGTTGCAAATAATTTCACAATTTAGGTTTTATGGAGAGATGTCTTGCCTGCCTTTATAAATTTAAAGAAAAGGTGTATGAATTTTTTTTTAATTTTTATTTTGGTTCATTGTACACAAATGGAGCACAACTATTGTTCTTCTGGTTGTACACAAAGTAGAATCATACAATTTGCGTACTCATACATATACATAGGGTAATGATGTTTGTCTCATTCTATTATCTTTCCTTCCCCGCCCCCTCCCAAAGCCTCGTTTTCCTTGATACAATCCATCCTTTCTCCATTCTTCCCTTATCTCCCTCCACCCCTGCTATGTGTCATCAACCACTTATCAGAGAAATCATTCAACCTTTGGGTTTTTGGGATTGGCTTATGTCATTTAACATGATAGTCTCCAACTCCATCCATTCACCTGCAAATGTCATAATTTTATTATTCTTTATGGCTAAATAATATTCCATTGTGTATATATACCACAGTTTCTTTATCCATTCGTCTATTGAAGGGCATCTAGGTTGGTTCCATAATCTAGCTTTAGTGAAGTTATAAACATTGATGCTATAAACATTGATTGGGCTGCTATAAACATTGATGTGGCTGCATCACTGTAGTATGCTGATTTTAAGTCCTTTGGGTATAGGCCAAGGAGTGGGATAGCTGGGTCAAATGGTGGTTCCATTCTGAGTTTTCTAAGGAATCTCCATACTACTTTCCAGAGTGGCTGCACCAATTTGCAGCCCCACCAGCAATGTGTGAGTGTACCTTTTTCCCCACATCCTCGCCAGCACCTATTGTTGCTTGTGAGATGTATGAATTTTATAAGAATATACATGAGAGCTTTTCTTTGTAAAAAGATATTCCTCTGTGCTCCTGTGTGATGCTGCCTCTCTGTGCCTTCCCATTCTCTCTATCCTTGTAACTGAGGAGGGAAAGGAAGTGTTTGATTGCCATGCTTTTAAGGCGTGGAGTGGGGTGCTTCAGTAAATGTTAAGTTGAAACGATGAAAATATTTTGATGGTTTGGTGGGGAAAAGGCAGAGCTGGTGTCAGGGTTGTCCAAACCATGTGTCATTCTGAGGAATCACTGGAGTCTGTGTTTTTCAGGATCTCAGTTATGCCCACAGTAGCCCATTTATTTTTTTATATTGTTTAATTTTTTAATTTGTTCTTTTTGGATACAGGTGACAGTAGAGTGTATTTTGACATATTATTCATGCACAGAGTATAATTTATGCTATTAGGATCCCATTCTTGTGGTTGTGCATGATGTGGAATTACCCTGGTTATATATTAATATACGAACATAGGAAAGTTAAATCAGCTTCATTATATAGGATTCAATCTACTCTCTTTCCAATTCCAATCTTCCCTCCATTCCCTTCATTTTTCTTTGTCTAATCCATTGAACTTTTATACCACCCCCTACCTTGTTGTGTGTTAGCATTTGCACATCAGAGAGAATGTGCAATTCGGTTTTTTGAGATTTTATTTTACTTAGCTTGAGAATCTCTAACTCCATCCATTTACCTGCAAAAGTTGTAAAGTCATTCTTTTTTATGGCTGAGTAGTATTCCATTGTGTATATATATCACATTTTCTTTATTCATCTGTTGAAGGGCACCTAGTTTGGTTTTATAGTTTAGCTATTGTGAATTGAGCTGCTATAAACATTGATGTAGCAGTGCCACTGTAGTATACTGAGTATAAGTCCTTTGAGTACATGCCCAGGAGTGGGATAGCTGGGTCAAATGGTGGTTCCATTCCAAGTTTTCTGAGGAATCGCTATACTGCTTTCCAGTGTGGTTGCATCAAATTGCAGTCCCACCAGCAAAGTATAAGTGTACCTTTTCTCCCACATCCTTACCAACATTTGTTGTTGTTTGTATTATTGATAATTGCCATTCTGACTGGAGTGAGATGGAATATCAGTGTAGATTTAATTTGCATTTCTCTAATTGGTAGAGATGTCGAACATTTTTTCATATATTTGTTGACCTTTTGTTGTGCTTCTTCTGTGACGTGCCTGCTCAGTTCCTTTGCAGGAGAGCATTTTTATACTGTAAACCTTTTGAGAATTGAAGTTATCAATGAGGACAAATTGAAATATCTGATAGAGTAGGTCAGATTATCTTTCATAGTTATGAATATGCTTAGATTATTTGCAATTTAAAGAAAAAAAAACCCCCAAAACCTTGCTTTGGCTTTTGTTTTCCTTGTTCCTTACTGTGTGATCAAAATTTATTTTATTTTTTTCAATAGATTTATGGGAGATTTTCTTGGTATAAAAAATAATGAACAAGACTGGGATAGAGTGAGAGGAAATACAAAGAAAAAAATTACCATCATCCCCATGAATAACTGCAAAGATTTTGGCATATATATCTGCTTTAATTCATAAGCGACATTTAAATACCAATTTTTCTATTGTTTTATGTATTCTCCTTTTGACATGATTCTTAATGGTGTAGCATATTTCATTAGGTGATATATTATAATTTCCTAAGTTAGTTTTTCACTTTCATTGAACTTTTATGAATATTACATTTGTTAAGGCATAGCTATTCACTCATCTCTTATTAGGTCTTTGAGATCAATTTTTCAAGTTCCTTGTAATTGCAGCAAAATTGTGCATATAAAGGCTGTTAGGTAGATTTTACAAATAGCCCATTAGAAAGTTTAGACCAGTGAATATCTCCATAGTGATAGTGCTAGTTTCCCACTTAGCCAACACTAGGTGCTATTTTCCTGCAATAAGTTTTATTAAAAAATTTTAGTATTAGTATTAAGTTAAAAAATATGAATATTTTTATATAGACTTTATCTGAAAATGTTACATTGAGAAGTATGTCCTTGAATGTTTGGGTAAGTGCCATCCTCCCTCCTGTGGCCGTGGCAGGAGTGGCTTTTGGATCATGGCTAATGTGGTGCTCCCATGCGCTCTCAGAATCCACTGCGCAGCCAGAGTTAGTTACACACCTCCTCACATCCCTGGCGAGACTTTGGAGAAAACGGGTAATTCAGAGACACCCAAATTGGTAAAATCATTGCTATATGAATGCATGAATTAAAGTCAGTTCCAATACATGATCATTCCTCTCTTGACACCTGTCTCTGGTTCATTGTGGAAAGTTAAGAATAGGTTTTCAGAGACCCCCTTTTCTTCTACAGCTGCTTATTGGTCAAGAGCCATTGTCATTCCAACATTTGGTCACCACTGAAGCATTTGAAGCTGGCGTGCCTTTGTCTGATGTGGAAAAGTTAGAAAATGATGTAGAAAGCATGTTGAAAGTTGTGGAAACACACTCAGAATCCTGCGATGACAATGAAAAGGTTGGTTTGAGGGGATTTGCAAACTGTAGTCTCATTTTTTCTTCTCCTTTAATTATATTCTTCCATTATTTTTTACCCACATAACCTGCCAATCATGACTGAAGAAATCCAGATTTTCTAAGCGTCACTGTAAGATTTGTCAAGTGATTTATGTAATCATGCTTAATGCCACCCTGCCCACGCGCTTTCTGACTAGATGTGATCCTTATTCTAACTTGTTCTCAACTAGCTTTGGGATATTTTAATTTCAAATAGGAAGTATTTTAAGAGAAAGATGAATTATTTTTATTATTCAGGTTATGACGGTCTGTGCTGTACTTCATATGTTAGTTCTCTCACTTGCTGAGAGATAGTAAATAACTATGCATTTTTCTTCTGAATTATTTTTTCCTTTAAACATTCAGATGGACGAGGAGAGAGCCCAGATCGAGGAAGTTCTGCAAAGAGGAGAACAAATGCTACATCAGCCTATGGAGGAGAATAAGAAAGAAAAGATCCGTTTGCAGTTGTTGCTTTTGCACACAAGATACAACAAAATTAAGGTCCGATGGGAGAGTCCTGGTTGCATTTATATAACTTATTCAGCTCCTGACCTTGGGTGGTTTTATTTCACATTCTGGGATGCTTCAACAGAAACCTGTTGGATATTATCTCTTACTTTCTAATGTGTTTTACTAGATAGATTTATATTTTTGGATGGGGCAGGAGTCAAAGCAGTAGAAGAGTTAAACTTTTATTATTGGTCTTTTCTGATCAGGTATGAAACCTAGGAAAAAAAAATCAATCTTTTTCAGAGGTTACTTTCTCCTTCAGTTCTGCCTTTGATATGTGGAGGTCTTGGCCACATAAAAAAAAATTTTTTAGTTCATAAATAACCAAATGAAACGGACATACTGTGATGTATATTTGAGAACAAGATCCATCTTTAGTTGGCAGTGCTGCATGGTAGCTGGGGCTGGTGATCCCCAGGGGTCTGCTCTATGGTAACCCCTTATGGAAACGTCTTTCTTTGATCATTTTGGGGTCTGAGTCTATCCCAATGGAGATTTGGCTTGCTACCAGATGCAGCTTTGTGATATGCCCCAAACTGCCATTTCCCTGCATCCTCCGTGTTACCTGATTTATTTTCTACCTTAGTCAATGACTATTTCTTGTTCCCTCACACCTTGTTCCTCTTCCATGTCAAGCAGGGATGAAAACCATGAAACTGAATGGAGCAGATACAGGTCTGAACTTGAAGTTAGGTATCACTCCTCTAGTTGCTTATCATAGGACCATGGGGAAGTGACTTAACTCCTCTTAGTTCACTGTGCATTCTGTAATTCAGAACAGAGATTTTCTCCCCAGTTGGTACAATGTGTCCCCTTCTGGTTTTCTTATGTCCAGTTTTTCTTAACTCTGGTGCATCCTTCTTATTTTCTTCACAATTAAATCCTCCAGAATTATAGCTGATGGTCATTCCTTTACCTAACAAACTTCGGAAAGCAATCCAGAGGCTTCAAGTCCAGTCGTCATCAGTATAACATCAGGCCAAAGCTGCCTCTTCTCTGGTCTGCTGTCCCTGCCCATGTCGACAGCTTTGCTGGTTTTCTTTACATTTTCCTAAACACACTGTCCACCTTAGCACCTCTGATTCTATTCCTATTTCCTGGACTGGTTTTGTCTTTTTATTTTACCCTAAAATGCATTATCTTTTCAGATAGAACCCCATTTTTCACTCCTAACATGTATCAGATTTTATCGAGTCATTTGTTTCATTGGGACTTTTTAGAGTCCCTATCTCCCCTTGTACTTCCTGCAGGATCCGGGCCATTTCTCACCATCTTACATGTATCTGTATGCTCATTTCTTTTTTCTTTTCTACTGAAGATTAAACCCAAGCCACCTAACCACTAACATGTTCATCTCTTAATGCCCCTTGGGATCAATTCTTAGAATTCCTTGCAATTGCTGTGAAATCGTACATAGATAGTTGTTTAATAGATTTTCCAAATAACCCAATAGAAAATTTATGCCAATCAATGTTTCCATAATGAGGATGTGGGAGTGCTAGTTTTCCCACACTTAGCCAACACTAGATGCTATTTTCCTGTTTTTAGTTTTGTTAAAATTGTTATATATTCACATTCAATTATATAAATATGAATCTTTTTATGTAGACACTATCTGAAAATGTTGCATTGAGAAGTATATTCTTCTTTAAACTTTAGTTCTCAAATCAGAAATGATTAGTGATCCAAAATAGAAATAATTTTTAGGCTTTCAATACATAAATTAATTTTTAAAAGCTCTAATATAAACTATCACAGGTGCATTTCATGTGGTTTCATTAACATTAATTGTAACTAAAATGATTGACCTGTTTCATTAGGCCAAATTTGATAGATATTTTTCAATTATGATATATAGTTTCAAATATGATAGCTTTCTAAACCAGGTCATTCTTAACTGTGACCTTTAGAATCATTCAGGGAAGTTAAAAAAAAATAGCAGTGCCCTAACTGCCCCACAAATCAATTAAATCAGAATCTTTCAGGTTGCGTCTAGATGTGGCCATTTAGAAAACAAGCTAAAAACTTTTCAGATGATTCTAATGTGCAAGGAAGATAGAAAGTCACCAGTTATAGGACTCATTTTCTTATTTGAAATATGTATTAGATGAGCTTTTTCCATTTGTTGCCTAGGATATTACTCTTCTTAAATAAGTATGAGCCGTTTATAAAATAAAGATATTAGTCTCTTGTTATATTTGCTGTAGCATCATTTTACTGATTTTTATCTTGTTATTTTATCTTTAACATGCAGCCATTTAAAATTTTTATGTAGCCACATGTGATTTTTAATTTTTTTTATGGCTTTTGATCTAAAGTGTCTTTATCCTTCAGGGTTGATGAATGGTCCCTTCTGGGTGGTTCTGTTTTTTTGTGTGTGTGTTTTTTTTTTTGTTTTGTTTTGTTTTTTCCCTATAGTTTGAGAAAAACAAAACTTACATAAGATTTTATAAAATACTCCTTTAAAACAAACTGCATTTATTCAGACTTGAGTTTGGTGTGACACAAGCCATATCATATAACACTGTCTCATTTCAATATTAATCTGTAGTGTCTTTGTGTTTCTGTATCTTTGCAGAATTCTTTAAAAATAGAATTTTCCAGAAGGAATGTCTAGGTTAGATCCTGAGGACATTTTTTTTTTTTTTTTCTCCTTCAAGGTATTTTGATTGATCACTCTCTTGGGGGCGGAAATCTATTCTGGGAATATAGAAGGCACATCTTGAACTGCAGGAGTATGAAAGCCCAGAAGAATCCTGGATTGTCTTTATAGTCAGGATAGAAAAAGAGGCAGTCTTGATGAATGTGATTTATTTTTTTAACTGAGAGTTTTTTAATACCTACTGACCTCCCCAGTTCATTCTGAAGACTCAGGTCCATGTGGCCTTGGTGAATGACAATCTCTTATATAAATGAGGAAGCAGCACAGAATCCCTGATCTTGGAGAAGTGGCTAAGGTAGAAAAGTGGCTCTCAGACATACCCAGTAGAGCAAACTTAAAACAAAAATTTGGCACGTGGTAATTCCTAGTGATGCTCAATGAGGAAGAGCAAAGTTGAATGTCCTGTAGGCACGAAGTCTGGAGCCATTTTTGGTCTTAGATAAACAGATGGCCTCTGCAGGTTCCTGGTTCATGGTGGGAAGCCATCCAGGAGAAGGGGACTCAGTTTCTCTTCAACTCTTTTTTTTTTTCTTCTACTCATTTGACATATTATGTGTACTTTCATTGTTTTTTTTTTTCCTTTTTCCTTAAAGGTAAGAGATGAAATAGTCGAGCCTCATTTTGTGATCTTCCAAAACAAATTGTTCAATTGAAAATAAAAACCTGAAAGTATTATTTTAGATTTTTTCTTTTATAAAAATATTTAGCTTCTTTTTATTCAAAACTGGTTTTTGCCAGATATGGTGATGTATACCTATAATCCCAATGATTCAGAAGGCTGAGGCAGGAGGATCACAAGTGTGAAGCCAGCCTTGACAAATTAGCAAGATCTTGTTTCAAAATGAAAAATAAAAAGGATCCGACGTAGTTCAGTGGTAGAGCACCCAGGGTTCAGTCCCCAGTACCACAAAAACTAAAACCAAATCCACAACCAAAAACTGGTTCTTGGGTGAATGTATTATGTATCTCTTATATTTGCTTAAAAATAGAATTTGCTCTTTTAGACAATATACACATATATCTAGAATTTTTTTTCTAACTAAAATTTAAATAGGTGGCATGAGGATAGTAAAATTAATATCCAAGTATAATTAATCCTATTGATAAAGTCAGGAAACCTGTAGACTTGCTTTCAACCTGATTGTCCAGGAATTGAGGAAAGCAATAGTTCATCAAATTCTAGGAGGCAATAAATGTCGACCTCTAAAGTGAACACCATGTTACTGACTCAGGGATTTTCATCTGGAGTCTTGGGTTTTGTTTAGGGATTGTTACCACTTTCGAGATCACCAACTGATTGAATGTGCATTTGTGATCATTTCTATTTTCATTTTTGAATTTATAGAGGAACATCACTTTTTAGAAATTCAGCGTAGAAGTGAAAATGTTAAGGAAGCTACCTTGCTTCATAAGTAGCTATACTTGGTCATTTTGCAAGTAATAGATACCATTTATTTATTAAATTGTAGTCATCTAGGGGTAAAGGAGTTGAACTCCTTATGGAAGTGGCCTGGTCACGAGAACAGTTTATTATAGAGAAAGCTTTGATTGGAAGATGCAGAATAATTGCATCAGGCAAACGAGTAGCCCACAGAGCCTCAAGTCTGCTGAGCGTAGTACTTTTAGGACCCTCTGTCTGCTGTAATCCATCCATGCTATGTAATATTGTTCTCAAAGGTAAGATTGTATAATGAGTTTCCTGGATATTATTTTAATCAAAATTCCCAGTGCCTTTCATATGTTATTTTAAAAAATTTTTGTTACTTATTTTTTGAGATGGGGTCTTTCTATGTTGTCTAGGCTGACCTTGAACTTCTGGGTTCTAGCAACCCTCCTGCCTTGGCCTCTCAAGCAAATGGAATTATAGCTGCACACCACCTTGCCCACTTGTGATGTTTTTCAAAAATAAGTTTAACTCATGTTTTCATCAGCGAGGCCCAGAAGTGTTTAATTGTGATATTTTTTAAAGGGTGAAATAAGCCAGGTGTGGTGGCACCTGTCTGTAATCCTAGCTCCTCGGGGGCTGAGGCAGGAGGATCACAAGTTTGACCAGTCTGGGCAACTTAATGAGGACTGCTGGGATGCAGGTCCTTTTTATTCCTTTCCTTTCCTTCCCTCCCTCCCTCCTTCCCTCTTTCCCTTCTTCCCTCCTTCCTTCCTTTCCTCCTTCCTTCCCTCCCTCCCTCTCCCTCCCTCCCTCACCCTCCTTCCCTTTTTCCCTCCCTCTCTTCCTTCCTTTCTTTCCATCCTTCCCTTTCTTTCCTTTCTTTCTCCTGGGGCTTAACTCTAGAGTGCTTGCCGAGCACGTGTGAGGACTTGGTTTCAGTCCCTAGTGGTGCAGAAGAAAGAAAGAACAAAAGGTGAAATAGTAATAACCTTAAACTGGGCTATTTCACACACTTTCATTATTGGCAGCATTTTCTCATTTCCTCCACAATTTAGGAAAGGAGTTGTTATTTTTCCTGTTTGCAAAGTCAGTTTGGATGACTTAGGTCTTAAAGACAAACTTTTGAAATTTTAACTAAAAAATGAGAGTAGAGATCATTATAGGTTTCTGTAGCAATGCAGTTTTAAAATTTAAAAAAATTACAATTAATCAAGACTCTTTGTTTTGTTTCATGATATTAAATGCATCCATGTAATAGTCTTGTATTTTTCTCAGTTTGCTATCACTCAGTGTGGGTCTCTTTTAAAATATGTGCATTATTTTTTCAAAAATGTTTTCTAGGCTGTCCCTATTCAACAGAGGAAAACAAGTCCACTTGCTTCTGGAATGAGATCCTCACCTCTTCCCTCAGATTATCTGGTTGAAATTAACAAAATTTTACTTACCATGGATGATGTGGAATTATCACTAAATATTCCTGAGCTAAAAAACACTGTCTATGAAGACTTCTCCTTTCAGGAAGACTCACTGAAGGTAAATGTGCAAACATTGCATAGGAATATCCTTACTTCAAGTAGAAATTAAGCAAGGAATTATCACGCTTACTTAGAAGACCCACATCTTTTAAAATTTGTACCAACGAATTAGTAATGGATATGAATAGTAAAACTTTCCTATACTCACCAGTGAACTATAGCGAAAATTCTCATTTTTAAAAAGTGGGTGTGAATTTTTGTGTATGCAGTTATTATTATTTGCAACAGCAAAGGCTTTAAACATAAGCATAGAACATATTCCTGTCTTACAAACTTGATTCTCATTTGAGTGAAATGTCAGCCTTTATCGGTCATCTAAAATGATTTGAGATTGACTGGTTGGGAAGGTATGGGATGACCTCTTGATTCTAAGTTAGTTAAACCATTAAATTCTGTCTAGGCTTTGTTGTCTAATTTGATTGCATTTATATATAAAGTCACAATAAAATCACTGATAGATTTGATAGGTTGGATAGTTCATTTCTTTCATTTAAGCTATCATAATTAGATCTTTGAGAATATAAAGAATTCCAGCTCTGAACGCTTCATTACCTTCACAGAATGTTACTGAAGGTTTTCACATCTGGGCCAAAAGCCACTTTGAACATCAGTGAGGATCTTCCCCTGCCATTGGTATTGCATTTCTCACACTTTGACCAATGCAGGTGTTCACCAAAAAAGTTTCCAGTTTTCTCCAGTAATAATGTTTGGCCTCATTGTTATTTTAAATGAGTATTACACAATATACATTTTTAGTTATCTGTGATTCTTTATCATTTTGCCGGATATTGTTAATGCATGACAATATGTGTTTAGAATATCAAAGACCACCTGGACAAACTTGGGGAGCAGATCGCAGTCATTCATGAGCAGCAGCCAGACGTTATCCTCGAAGCCTCTGGACCTGAAGCCATTCAGATCAGGGATATGCTGACTCAACTGAATGCAAAGTGGGACAGAGTTAATAGAATGTACAATGATCGTAAAGGGTATGTACAAATTAAGTTAGCATTTAATATCTAAAAATATGTCTACAAGTTCATGGGCCATGAAACAGTTCACTGGTACTGCGAGTTGTTTCACACTTTTGAAATTTGGCCTGTTCAATAAATTGTGATGAATAAGCTCCTCAAATAGGAGTCTGATAACATATGATGGCATGTTTTAACATAGTGTCTTAATAATATGGAAACATTTAATTTTTAGTATTTAAATAGTGCATATTTTTAAAAAAATTAATAAGGGTGTCCAATTCACTGAAATGCACACACTTTCTGTACGCACTTGGTGAATGTGGATGAACAGCAGAGAAAGTGACAGAGTCCATATGTAATCCCAAGTCCTTTTATAACCTTCTGTTAAAGTGATTGTTTCTAAGCCTTCTTACTAGATTTTGACCAGGCCTATTAATTGGTAGAAATAAATCTGGTAAGAATTTTAATCAATAGCTGTGAATGTATTGAAAATGCAAGTATGGTATGAAATAATGCAACGTGCTGGGCACAGTGGCACATATTTATAATCCCAGTTGCTCAGGAGGCTGAGGCAGGAGGATTGCAAATTTCAGGTCAGCCTCAGCAGCTTAGTGAGGCTCTCAGCAACTTAGCAAGATCTTGTCTTAAAATAAAAAGGGCTGGGGATGTGGCTCCCCTGGGTTCAATCCTTGGTACAGAAAAGAAGGGAAAGAAAAAATAAAAGAAATAACCCAATGTAAAGTACTGCATAAGAGTGAAATTAACCCAGGACAATATATTGTAATACATTGGAAAATTTCAGAGACCCAAAACTAGGCATCATATTCATCTTATTTTCAATTTTTTAGCCTGTATTTTTCATGTCACTGTTCAAACCTTGAAAGGGATAGCTTTTAGTGGTCTTTACTTTATTCCTTTGAATGGATTTTTAAAATATATCTTTGTACATTTTTTTTTTTTTTTTTTACTTATTGATTCATTGAACACAAATGGAGTACAGCTATTGTTTCACTGGTTGTTCTTTGTACATTTTGAAAATATCCATCTAAGTATATCCTTAACCATATTTATAAAATAGACTTGATTATTCGATGAAGACAAATTTAGTAATATTTTAAGACTTTGGATTACTGTCCTTCTGTCAACAGTCTTTGTAAATGTGTCCTTCCTTTCGAACCCTGGTTAACATTGATAGGATTTAAAAAAAAATCTTTGCCAATTTTATAGCAATAGATTTCATTTCAATTTTATTTTTGTCTTTTTATCAGTGAGATTTGAATATTCTTATGTATTTTTTTGACCTCAGATTTGCTTTTTTTTTTAACCATGGTTAACCAATAAGATTAATTGGTTTTTTAACCAATAAGATTAATATGATGCTTTAATTTTGTTAATTGTGGTTTTGAGATGTAGAAAGTTTACATTTATGTAATTATATCTTATAATCCTTCTTTGTGATCTCATTAATTAAAATGAAACATGCATGTAAGTTAACTTTTCACTGTGAAGTAAATATTTATGTATATTTTCAAAAAGAAGTTTTAGCGGGGCACAGTGTTGCATGCCTATAATCCCAGTGACTTGAGGCTGAGGCAGGAGGACCCACAAGTTTGAGGCCAGCCTCGGTAACTTAGTGAGACCCTGTCTCAGAATAAAAAATGAGAAGGATGGGGATGCAGCTCAGTGGTAAAGTGTCTGCCGCTTTAATCCACAGCTGCCTTCCACTCTGGCAAATTAAAATATTAAAAAAAATCCCAAAACAACCCCCCAACCCCCAAATTTTAATTTGCTTGATTTAAAATGTACATTTCATTGTCTCATCCATCAGAAATTTGTTTTGCTATGTCCTGTGCACCAACTTCAGTAGCACATGTAGGATCCATGTATCTCTACTTTTCTTTTGTGTTGGTACTGGGGATTTAACTTACGTGTGCCTACCACTGAGCTGCACTGCTAGTCCCCACCTCTTTTTTTTTTTTTTTTTTTTTTTTAATTTTGAGACAGGGTCTCCAGGTCTCCTTTGAGCTGGGCTCCAGCTTTTGGTCCTCCTGCTTCAGCCCCCCAGGTAGCTGGGATTACAGGCGTGTTGCCTGGCTGGATTTGTATGTCTTAAACATTGTTGAGCTAACTTTTTATGCAGCCTGATTAGCTCCATTTTGCTTTATTTTTTTAAATGAACAACCAATATTTTCAATAACTTTTTATTGAATAAATTTATCCTTTCCTTATTGGTGGTGATACTTCCTTTCAGTCATAATTTAAAATATATTTCTATTAATATTAATTTAATTTTGATATTAATTTAATTTTGATAATTGTCTTAATTATACCAGTGAAAATGACCATATTTTCATTTTTAAAACATAAATTTCTTCATCCAGTACAGTCAATTTTCCCCAATGATTCCGAAATTAATATTCTTTTCCCATCAGTTGTTCTAAAAATTCATATTCTTTTTCTCTATTTTTCAAATAAAATCTTGTAATCATTTTAATGAATTTATGGGACAGAGTTCAATTTGAAATTATTTTTATTATTATTTTTCCTTTTCTTTGCTATCAGTAAAGTTTAAAGTTTTATTAAAACTTTCTCACCAAGACTATTACAAAAGAGTTGTACATTTTTCTTGTTTCTTTTTGAAATGTTGGTGTACGTTACCTTTTTTCTGTATCCTGTGTGTAGGAGTGTTGTGTATCTGTTGTGTGAATGTGTGTGTCTATGGATAGAAAGTTGACTTTGTTGGCCATTTCATTTTATCGACATAGTACTTGTATATAATGATAACTTTATTTTCTTTGTTTACTTGGTTTTCATTTGCTCTGAGGGTTGATTTTTATTTTATGGGTTCTCTCGTATTTGGGTGCCTTTATTGATTGTATTCTTTCTTCTTTTTTTATTTTTGGTACCAGGGGCGCTTATCCACTGAGCAACAACCCCAGCCCCTTTTCCCTTTTTTAATATTTTGTTTAGAGACAGGGTCTCACCAAGTTGCTGAGGTTGGCTTTGAACTTGTGATCCTGCCTCAGCCTCCTGAGGTGCTGGGATTATAGGAATGCACTACTGTGCCTGGCAGTTCTTCACTCTTATTCCTGATGTTCGTTTTGTTGTTCTTTTCTTGCTTAGAGAAGGTATCCTAAGTTGTTTGTTTTCTGCATTCCTATATATTCATTTTTACAAGCATTTAGTGAGAGCTTCTCGTGTGTTCCTTTAATTAAACTCCACAGCAAGTTGCATGCCCTTTGCAAAGTTTCAGTTCTTAGTTCTTAACACCCACCCAGGCCATTTGGCTATCCTAGGTCTCTGAGCTGTTTTTTTCTATAATACTTTTCAAGTTGGTTCTTGGCCTGTCGTAAAAGTAAGATACATACCATGAAAATAAAGCCGATTGCCCTTTTCTGAAAACCCCCTTGTGCCTACTATGCAGTGATTGGTGGCTTTGGTTGTTGTAGTTTCCCAAACAAGTAACTTTAGAACCATCTAAGGCAAATAATGGAGCCCCCTTTTACCTGATATATTTCCTTCCTTTAGACCAGGTGTTTCTTCCTTCTTATCTCAGATCACTGGATCCTTGTGTGTCTTCTTTGTCAAGAATGTTTTCTTGGACAGGTGTGGTGGCACACACCTGCAATCCCAGTGGCTCAGGAGGCTGAGACAGGAGGATCTTGAGTTTAAAGCCAGCTTCAGCAAAAGCAGGGTGCTAAGCAACTCAGTGAGACCCTGTCTCTAAATAAAATACAAAATAGAGCTGGGGATGTGGCTCAGTGTTTGAGTGCCCCTGAGTTCAATCCCCAGTACCCCCGCCCCTGCCCCCCCAAAAAAGAATGTCTTCTTGGATACATAGCCTCTTTGTGTTCTTTGGTGGCTTTCACTGCTGTGTGAACAAAGTCCAGGCTTTCCATTGTAAGCTTAGAAGCTTTTTAAGAGTGCATTTTAGCCTAATTTCTAAATTTTTTTTAATATATTGTTAAAAACTACTTCTCTTGATTCACTTTTCCCAGTTCAATTAAAAAATTTTCTTTGCTACTTCTGATTTTTACTTGGAATTCCATCTCATACCAGGAATACTTTTTCTTCTTAGTTCCATCAGTCATTCTTTCTGCATCACATAAAAGAAGTTTTTGGATTCAGTTTCATCGTAGAGAGACTTTCCCCTTCCACCTCCCTCTCCATCCATGACTGTTCATTGAGTTTTAGTGCAAGGTCCATGCAGCCACATCTAAGTACTTATAAGGATTATAAGGCTGATACTCCGCATAGACACGGTCTCTGTCTCAGCGTCCAAAGGAATATGATAGGAAAAGCCACAGGCAGTTATTAGTGTAGTGTCCTCTGGAGGGGACAATACAGGGGGCCGCGTTAGGACATGGAGGGACTTGCGACAGCAGCCAGGAGAAGGACTAGAGGACACACAGTATTACCCAAGGTCATACATGAGAGAGGCTCTGATGCTTTCAAGGAGGTGAAAATAATACAGTAGATGTAGAAGTCCTAACTGTGAGATATAACCAGAAGGGATCGCAGGGACCCCATCAGAAGGACCTGGTTTGTCATGTAAAGCAGTTTTTATTTTATTCTAAAAACAATATGGTACCTCTACAGTATTCAGCAAGGAGGTGACAGTTTGAGTGTAGTGACTTGGTGGAGGATAAGACTAAAAGCTGGATCACCAGTTGGGGGTTGTCATATCATGATGGCTTGATTAGGGAAGTTGCCACTCAGCGGAAAATTGAGAATCCAATATCACTTTCGAGGTTCATATATGAATACACGACCAGGGTAATTCCACATTGTGCACAACCACAAGAATGGGGTCCGAATTGGAATAAGTTATACTCCATGTATGTATAATAGGACAAAATACACTCTAGAGTCATGTATATCTAAAAAGAACAAATACAAAAAATAAAATATAAATACTTTTAGTATTTTAAAAATCTCAGTGATCTCTTTTAAAGCTCTGCTAGCTCTACCACTTCAAACAAAAGAAATAGAAGAAAAAAATTCTTTAGGATGCCCATGCAACAAAGTCTTCCATTTTCTACTTATTTTATGTATTTCAAATACAATAAGCACTAGAGTTTTGCTTTATCTCTTCTCTAGAAAAATTAGGTTTAAACAGATCTCACCAGAGCCCTTGGTCTCATTGCCTGGTCTGGACTGTTCAGCACCTCCATGTTGTGCTGTCTCAGGCAAATGGGGCACTCAGGATTAGGAGTTACTAGAGTATTACTAGTCTGATTGGGTTGCCATACCAAGTGCAGAGACGGGGTTGCTCAAACAGTAGTCATTTCTTTGCTCACTGTTTGGAGGCTGGAAGTTGAAGGGGAAGGTGCCTTAATTTCTGGTGAGGCCTTTTTTCTTTGTGCTTACATTTGAGAGTTCTGTGGCTTCTCTTTTTGTTATAAGGATACCAATCTTTCTGGATTATGCTACACCCTTAGTTTAATCTCGTGTGCATGTGTTACGGTATTGGGGATTGCACTCAGGGGCACGTTACCACTGAGCTACATCCCCAGACCATTTTATTTTGTATTTTAAGATAAGTTCTTGCTAATTTGCTCAGACCGGGCTTGAATTTTCAATCCTTCTGCCTCAGCCTCCTAAATCTCTGGGATTATAGGTGTGAGCCACCTGGCTTGCCATTTCCACTTAATCACCTCCTTAAAAGCCTTATCTTCCAGTGCTACCTTTAGGATTAGGACTTTAATATGTGAATTTTGGTGGGACAGAGTTCAGCCCACAACACAGAGATAATGGAATACAAGGAAGTTTGAAAATTGTGAAGGGTCTTAGCTTCCTGGGCTCTGTTCTAGCTTGGAATTTGTAGTTCTGGCAGTAAAACAACATATTTTGTTTCTAAGAGAATAATTGATCATGTTTTATAATTGAAGGTACTTGCATGTGAAGTATATAATGTTGGGTGGGTCAACATGTCTTCAGCTAGTCAGTTTTGGTTTCACAAGCCAGACAAGCCTAAATTGTTGCATATAAAAAGCTGTGTTAGTGTGCGTGTGTGTGTGTGTGTGTGTGTGTGTGTGAGAGAGAGAGAAAGAAAGAGAAAAAGAGAGAGAGTGAGAGTAGTGGGAGGGGTGGTATTTGCTTTTTGCTTTGCTTTTGTTGTGATGCTTGTTTCTCTAAGAGGAATTATTAACCTCAACCCAGTAAGAAAAACTGGTCTCACGTGTAATAGCTGTGAACTCACTCAATTGTGGATTTTCATTTTAAATGATATTTGAATTTCTTTTTTTCAGAAAAATTGGCTCTAGGCAGTGCAGGAGAGTTCAGAAACCTATTCTATTTTGTTTTTTGTCCACTAGTCATTTTGATAGGGCTGTGGAAGAATGGAGACAGTTCCACTGTGATCTGAATGACCTCACACAGTGGATAACGGAAGCCGAAGAGTTACTGGGGGACACCTGTGCTCCAGATGGCAGCCTGGACTTGGACAAAGCCAGGGTGCATCAGCAGGTGAGTGCTTCTGTTTCAGAAGGGCTTCTGCCAAAAGGCTGCCCATGTGTTTAGCACCTGGCTGTGAAGACAGGTTTCAGAAGTAGGAACCACACATACTGATTTTTCAGGTATATAGTTAATCTGTAATTTTTGTTCCAGTTCTCATTTCTGGTTTCCAAGGTTTACAAAAAATTGGTCATACGTAGTTTTCTATCAGGATTTTAAAGAAGTTTAAATAAAACTGCTTATTGGTGGCTAATGTGAAAAGCAATATCATTTTAAAAATTGTCTACAAACTATTTCCTCTCTTGCAATTTTGTATTCAGGATAATACTTGTAAAATTTTGTACCCAAATCTATATCAAGGACAGAAAAATATATGCATACCTTAGCTCAATTTTGGGTCCTCACACACTTTGTATCACAGATAATTATCATAAAATTAAATTTCTCTTGGTTTATAGCAGGACAGCTGCTCATGTAAGTCTAATTCAGTTCTGGGAAAACATAACGCAGTAGCAACGTCATTTCTAATAACAATAGATCTTTAAAAATAATGAGAGCAAAGGAAATTTCAATTTTACTGTTGTTGAAATATTTTCTCTTTTATTAAATTTTTAAATGTACTTTCTGTAAGAGGTTCATGAGGACTTAAATAGAATGCTTTATTTTTTCTCCTTAACATGTTAATGCATTTTTATAGTTTTGGAGTTACAGATACATATTTGACTTTAAAATATCCCTTTAATTTGTTACTTAAAACTTTGTGCAGACCAGTGAAGCAATGTTTCAGCAAAATGCACATTGAAGTTTATTTACATATGGCAGAATGTAAGAGTATATGGCAGGTAAATGGTTTTTTTTTTTTTTCCCAAGAGACGCATTTAAGCTGTTGTTTGGAAGATGAGCAGTTCACTTTAATCAAACATGATTGATGCTTCTTCTTCAAAGTACACAGCTGTTATTTGTTTTATGATATTAAGCTGTCCTATTTCACATTATTTTGCCTGATGACATTCCTGAGGGTGGGATCATTCCAAGATAGATTTCATTGAGTGTGTTCCTTGAAATGTAATTAAGTTGTTTTAAAAGGCCTTTTTTCATGAACATAAAACACCCTTCCAGGAAGGGTGTTTGTTTCTCGAACACTTGAACTGATGCCACAATATTTGAGTGGGTTTGTGGCATCAGAACAGTTGAACTGTATCATGGAATTAACTCTGGCTTGTGCTCTGTACAGGAACTTGAAGAGGGCATCAGCAGCCACCAGCCCAGCCTGGCAGCAGTCAACCGCACCGGGGATGGGATTGTGCAGAGACTTTCCCCGGCAGATGGAAGCTTCCTGAAAGACAAGCTGGCAGGGGTCAACCGACGCTGGAGCGCAGTCGTTGCTGAAGTGAAGGAGAGGAAACCCAGGTGATTCTGCTGCAGTCATTTGAGGGCACAGGAGGGAACATTTCCAAGGTCTTTTATCATCTGATATTATAATTAAGAATTTTACTGACATTTAAGACTCCCACTATCTATGTCTTCATTATTTCAAGGTTGACCCTAAAGTTGATTTTCTACTCAGATATATATGTAAAAAACCACCTCCATTCTTTTTGTTTCTGACCATCCCAATATGATGGTTATGATGAAGCCTCTAAAAGAGTACAGGTCTGGGTTTGGGCGGGCCACTCATTTCCTGGCTGAGTCTGCACTCGGCACCCTTCCTCCTAGGTTGTCCTCAGTGTCAAAGGGTGTGCTCTGTCCTCTCATGTCAGCTCCTCATCTAGGTAATAGAATGTACATAACATATTATTGTTTATTTTCATGTTGCATTATGCTGCAATGTCCCAGATTTTGTTAAGGTATCAACTGATTAGAAACATGTTTGATTACTAGTGAATATAATGCGCTCTCTCTCTCTTTCCTTTTTTTACATTTAAAATTATTTGAATCATTTTCTGAGAAAGTAAAGGCCTCAATGAACAATTCATATTTTTCTTAACATAGTCAATCTAATTGATCCTCCCCGCCGCCCCCGCCGGGGGATCAAACCCAGGGCCTCTGGGATGCTAGGGAAGTGCTGTATCACTGAGCTTCATCCCCATCCCCAGCCCTCATGGTTGTAATTGGTGGTTTTGGGTTAAAGATTCTTTTTTTTTTTTTTTTGCTGGTTTGAACTCTGTAGTTGATGCATTATTTTAATAATCTATTCATTTGTCTAATACTTTATCAAGTACATTATTATATATGGCATTAATAGTATGGTGTGGCCTGTGGCTTCTTTTTATTTAAAAAAATCTACATATTTTTATGCTCTGATTAGAGTCAGGCAATAATTGGTATGTTTCGGTTGAGAGATCTCTGCGTGGCACAGAGAGAGTTTGGGACTTTGCGCACATTGCCTCATTTAATCCTGACAGCCACTCCCTCAGGAAACTCTTGGTTCCATTGTACAATGGTGGAAACCAGAGCTCCGTGAGGAGAAGTTAGTTAACTTGTCCAAAGTTTCACAGACAATAGGTGATGGTGCTAAAACATATTATCAAGTATCAACCTAAAAAAGCTTTCTGGCTGAAGTTTGCCCCTCTGTAAATGAGAACTATGCTCTCATGAGGATAGAGCATAGTTTATGCCCTGACTGCTGCTGGTTAACTCTTAAATTATCTATTTCTTATAAAATTTAAGTTACTCTAGAACTTATTCTCCAGAATGTTCTTTCTGGATTTTGCCAATGATTAATTGATTTGATCAACGTTTATTGAGCCTATGTTTAGTACTGGGGATGCAAATATCACTAAGGAACACAGAGACTAAGATGAAAGTGTTGAAAGGGAGAAGTGTTTAGAAAGTGATTACCGAAGACATTTCTAATAGTGGAGAGGTAGACATGAGAGACATGATGGAATTTAGGTCTTAGGGAGGAAGGATACTAGGTGCTAAGTTTTGAGGTATTTGTAGCAATAATGTTCTATGAATTCCTTCTAGGGAGGGCTGTTGTATGTAATAGGCAGCTTGCTGCTGAGAGAACAAATACCTGAGATAATCAATTTATAAAGAGAAAAGCTTTATTTGGTCATAGTTGTGCAGGTTGCAGTCCATGATTAGTTGACCCTGTTGATTTGGGTCCTGCGGCAGCACATCATGATGAAAATGCATGTGAAGCAAACTGCCAAGGTCCAGCCCTAGCAGGGGTCATGGTGCAGCTTGGTGAGGGAAAGACATCAGCGACGAGAATAAATCAACACAGACTCGAAGATCTGAGGCTTAGTTTTAAGTTTACTATTTCATGGCTTAGTTCTAAGTTCTCTCTTTCACAGCTTAGTTGTAAGTTCAGCTACTGTTTCACACACGATCTCTATTCATTCTGCTTGAGTACATTCACTTGAGGTTACATAGAGTGGAAGGTGGTACAAGCTCTAAGGGAATGTGATGGACATAAGTATAATCAAAATAAGATAAGTTTTCTAAATAAAACATCATTTTTCTAAACAAAACATCATTAAACCATTAACTGGTTCTGGTTTTCCCCTTACTAGGAACAATAAAAGTCGAGGCCACCCTCATAAACTATATAGGTTTTGACACGTCATGGTTTAAAGTTATGTCAAGGATAACGGCTGTACTTTAGACATCTCTGGGAGACTGATATGCAGCATAAATACCTTTTGATCTGTCTATAGTATATAAAGTGGAACTTCCTTTTGTTAATAGTTAAATGACACTCAAGATACAGCTTCCCATCAATCTTATATGCAATCCACTGTGGTCCCTGAACTGTGAAAACAGTTTCACTAAAAGGGAAGTGCATCCTGGTTTGGACTAAAGCAGCCAGGCAGTCTGGCTGCATTAAGCTAACTGAGAGCAGTGGACAATAATTCTTGTTGATCTGACCCTCAACGTTTTTTCTGTTTTCTTGAGGTAAAATCAATATAAAATCAATTAAGGCTTGAGCGGTGTTATTTTCATGTTCCAAATCATTTAATGTCTGAGTTTTTACTGAAATCTTTAAATGCAAACATCCAAATATTACACCAATAACAATAAGAAATAACACAAAAACAAGAAAGAGCATGCCACGTCCACATTTCCCAGAAGATTAGAACGTGCAAGGATCTTCATTATTCCCAGTGGAACCGTGTCAAGCACTGAAGGAAATAGTGGTCAGCGTGGCAGAAAACCACTCACCTCATGGTAGGGAAACAAAATAGAGTGGAAGAAGAAGGGTCTGGAGTCCCACTATCCTCTTGAAGGACATGTTCCTCAATACTGTTATGACCTCCTGCTAAGCTCCACCTCTTAAAGTTTCTACCACTTTCTAATCCAAGAGCTGGGGACAAGCCTTTAATATTTGGGCCTTTGGGGGAACATTCCAAACTATAGCAGTGTACCCTGGCCTCCAAAAATCTGATTTCATTTCACAATGAAAAATGTCTTCAGTTCATCCCCAAGAACGTTCTTAAAGTTTTAGTTCTTTCAGCATTTCTCAAAAGTATAAGGCCAAAGTCCCCTTCAAGCCTGAAGGAAAACTCAGCTCTGAGTCCTTGTGTGAAATAAAAATACAAGTTACTAACTTCCAAGATATAATGGCAGGAGAGGCAGGAATAGGAAACCAAAGCAAGACTGAAGCTTTGCATGACAAGCATGAAATCCTAGCGCTCCATGTCTGGCATCCTGGGCTCACTGGTGGGATGTGGTCTCCCAGGGGTTCAGGGAGCCCCACCACTACTGTTTGTTTGCTATGGCCCACATAGCCACTCTCTTGGGCTGGCTTGGATCACAGCCTGCAGCTTCCCTCAGCAGACATTCCACACTGCCAACATCTCTATCTTCTTGGAATCCTTAGTGAAGCTTGTTCTTTGCTCTCAAAGTTCTGTGTCTTTCTCTGTTAGGGGCTGCATGCAGGAGCTCTTACCCTATAACACACTTCCTGGCTCCCAGACTTTCCTTTGAAATCTTCATGGAAGCCGCCATGATTCCATACATGTTGCAATTTACATGTCTGGAAAACCAGCATCATGTGGATTGCTGCCAGAGTGAGCTGTACTTGGCCCTATGAACCATGGCTGCAGCCTTGCAGGCAGTGGTTCTCTAAGTGGTACTAGCAAAACAGAGAGCCCAATGACTCTCTTCTCAAAAGACTCTGCCCTGGAAAGTCTTTGAAACCAATATGAATTTCTACAAATCTCTGAGCCTGTGATGTCTGTGACCTTGCCAATACCTAAGAGTCCCTCGGAAAGTTTTCCTTTTGTTCTAGTGTAAAACAATTGTTTTTTTTCCAAATCCAGAAACACTCGGCTGTTGCTGTATGTTTTGTTGTTGTTAGTCTATATATCTTTTTATTTCTTCTTTCTTCTTTTTATATATGCATGACAGTAGAGTGTGTTTTGATATATTATACATATATAGAGTATAACTTATTCTAATTAGGATCCCATTCTTGTGGTTGTATTTGATGTGGAGTTACCCTGGTTTTGTATTCACATGTGAACATAGGAAAGTTTTATCCAATTAATTCTGTTGTTTTTCCTATTCTCCTCCCCACCTCCCTTCCCTTCATTCACCTTTGTCTAATCCAATGGACTTCTATTCTTCCCCTCCCCACCCTCCCTTGTTGTGGGTTAGCATCCATGAATCAGAGCCTTTGGCTTTGTGGGACTGTCTTATTTCACTTAGCATGATGGTCTCCAGTTCCATCTATTTACTGGCAAATGCCATAATTCCATTCTTCTTTATGGCTGAGTAATATTCTATATACATACACACACACGCACGCGCGCGCACACACACACACACACACACACACACACCACATTTTCTTTATCCATTCATTTATTCAAGGGCACCTAGGATGGTGAATGATATGTTTTTTCCCATCTGTTTACCTTCAGTCTGTGGATGTCTTTGCATTTGATGTGAGTCTCTTGGAGATGGCATATCATTGGATCTTGTTTTTTAATCCAATCCACAGTCTGTGTCTTTTGATTGATGAGTCTAGATCATTTACAGTCAATGTTACTAATGAGATATGACTTTCATTCCCTGTCATTTTGATTTATTTCTGTTTTTAAATTTCTACATAGATTCACTATTCTTTTAGTGTATTTCCTCCCTTTGCTGATTTTCACTTTTATTTTTTATTTCTTTTTCATGAAATATCTTACTGGGTATGCTTTGTAGTTCAGGATTTCTTGTTGTGAATTCTTTTAACTTTTGTTTATCATGGAAGGTTTTTATTTCATTATCAATTCTGAAGCTTAATTTTTTTGGGTATCGTATTCTTGGCTGGCATCCATTTTCTTTCAGAGCTTAGTGTATATTATTCCAAGACCTCCTAGCTTTAAGGGTCTGGGTTGAGAAACCAGCTGCGATCTGGATTGGTTTCCATCTAAATGTTATCTGTTGCTTTTCTCTGGCAGCCTTTAGCATTCTATCATTATTTTGTATGTTAGGCATTTTTATAGTAATGTGCCTTTTGTGGGTCTGTTTTAATTTTGTATATTTGGCATCCTGAAAGCCTCCTGTATTTGATTTTCCATTTCATTCTTTAGGTTTGGGAATTTTTCTGATATTATTTCCTTGAAAAGATTGTACATTCCTTTGGTTTGTATCTCTGAACCTTCATCTATCCCAATAAACCTTAAATTTTGTCTTTTCAGGTTATTCCATATTTCTTGGAAGTTCTTTTTGTCATCTCTTAACATCTTTTCTTCATGGTTGACTTTGTTTTCAAGATTATGTATTTTGTCTTCATTGCCTGAATCTCTGCCCTCCAAGTGATCCAGTCTGTTGGTGATGCTTTCAATTGAATTTTTAATTTGGTTTACTGATTCCTTCATTTCGTGGATCTCAGGTTTTTTTTTTTTCCCAGAATTCCTATCTCTTTATTGAAGTAACCTTTCATTTCCTGTATTTTCTCTCTGATTTTACTCCTTCATCATCCTTTACCTTGCAGATCAGCTTAACTACACACAATCTGAACTCCTCTGACATTTCTTCCACAGTGGTGTCAATGGATTCTGTTAATGGAGTATCTTGGTTTGTTTGGGGCATTTGTTCCCTTTTTTCCCATGTTGTTTGTATGTCTATCTAACAGTATGGATCTGAGGTAGTAGAGTTTCTACCCTGTGGACTTATAGTGTCCCTGAAGTTTTCCAGTACCTCACTGTTTATGGGGAGACAAATAACAACAACCAATGCAAACAACATACAGCATTAAACCACATAGTACAAACTATGATGACTATAATGTTAATTATCACAAAAAACAGAAATAGTTTGATCAGTTATTGCCTACAATAAAAACAGGAAGTTTGCAAAAGGGTTTACAATTTCACATGGTGGACAGGGAGTGAACAGTATGTGATGATTATGAGGAAGGATGAGAGAAGATAGAAGTAAAAAATTAAAGAAATAGTGTAAAAGAGAACACTAGAGATTGGCTGTTAGCAGAAGAAAAGAGAGAAAGAGAATCAAGGGACTGGGTAAGAGAAAAATACATATGAAGTAAAAATTTAAAACAAAATAAAAATAAAAGAATACAAAACAAAACAAAAATCAAACATCCTAGTCCTCAAAAAACTGATCCATGAAAAATAATTGGCTTCAAAAATGCTAGAAATGAGAAAAAATGAGTGTATCAATGTCTGTACCATTAAGGTCACAATTTAACAGAAAAGAAAAAAAGTGAAAAAAAAATCTCAATGAAAAGTTAAAGAATTCTTTTCATTGGAGCTCAAAAGATTCGCAGCTTCTCTTCTCAGTAGTTTTAGATGGGGTCAACTGGAGTGTGATGCTCTGCCCTCAGGATTGTTGGAGTGAGAGAAGTAATCCTGCAGGTGGAATTCTTAGAGGCAGGGTTTAGGCTTAGGTGGGCTTCAGGTTCTTTGCTGAATGCTAATTGGTCTGAAGATTTTAAATCCACGCACCTGCAGGGCCCAGTAATTGCTGGTCCATGCTGGAAGACTATAACCCAGGGATCTCCCCTGAGTTCCACTTGTGTGGTGGAGGAGCCAATTCCTAGTCCCCTACATCACCTGCAGACCCATGTTTCCTGGTCTCAGGTTCAGTCTCCAAACTCAATCTCTTTCTCACCTGTCCTTCTGAATTCCTGGCCAGACATATCTCTCTCAGCCCATCCTGTAAGCATCTGGATCGAAGGGGAAGGGTAGAGCCAGGTGCGTTTCCACCCAGTTGTCCTCTGTATAAACCTCTCTCCACATCTGATTTTCTTCTGGTCACTTAAGCACACTCTGTGTCATACAGTGGATGTTTACTGGGCCTGTAGTTTGGGCCAAACTTGGGTTTGCCAGGAATTGGCTCCCTCACTGCTGACTCATGCACCATGACTGCAAAATTGTTCCTTCTTTTGTCCTCCACAGGCCACCGGGAGAGATGGTGGCTTCTTTCCCCACACACAATATTGTGCAGTGCACCTTTCAGTTTAGTCGTTGATCTGTAAATGGTCTACCCAGACATGCCCCAGGCCTCCTAAAAATTCCTTTAATTCCTCCTTTAATTCCTTTATCCCTCCACTTTGTTTGCAGAGGGTCCTCTCTGGCTGGTGCTTCTGACCCAGTCGTGGTAGCAGTTGTGTTGCTGGGGAGTTCTTCCTTATTTTATCATATCTAACCTCCTGAGTCCCTGAATTGCTTTGAATGTCTAGTTTTAAATTCCAGTAAACCGCGTCCCCCCCTTTTTTTTGTTCACTCACCTTGCTGAGAAACTACCTATCTGCTTTCTTGGTTTCAACCACAGAGCAGCCAGGAAAGCGACCTCCTCTATTCTGCCATCTTAAATTCCCACCCTGCTTTTTGACCATTTGTATTCCTTCTTATGTGATGTGTCTCTTCAGTTCCTTAGCGCATTTATCGACTGGGTTATTTGTTATTTTGGTGTTCAGTTTTTTGAGTTCTTTATGTATACTGGCGATTAATGCTCTGTCTGAGGTACAGGTGGTAAAGATTTTCTCTCATTCTGTAGGCTCTCCCTGCACATTTTTGGTTGTTTCCTTTGCTGTGAAGAAGCTTTTTAGTTTGATATCATCCCATCTATTGATTCTTGATTTTATTTCTTGTGCTTTAGGATTCTTATTGTGGAAATCGATTCCTAAGCCGACATGATGAAGATTTGGGCCTACTTTTTCTTCTATTAGGCATAGGGTTTCTGGTCTAATTCCTAGGTCCTTGATCCACTTTGAGTTGAGTTTTGTGCAGGGTGAGAGGTAGAGGTTTAATTTCATTTTACTACATATGGATTTTCTCAGATTTCTCAGTACCATTTTTTGAAGAGGCTGTCTTTTCTCCAATGTTTGTTTATGGCTCCTTTGTCAAGTATGAGATAACTGTATTTATGTGGGTTTGTCTCTGTGTCTTCTGTTCTGTTCCATCGGTCTTCCTGTCTGTTTTTGTGTATTTGGCTTCTTTTTAAGGACATCAGCAACTACGGTAGCACCCCTCCTGTCTGTAACACATGCTTCTCTTTTGGTACAACTGCTAGTTTTCCAGATCTCCTCTTTCTTTGTGGTTTTCACTATAAATCCCGGTAAAAGTAGCCAACAATACCCATTCTGCTGCCTGAATACTGGGCTGCTTTGAAATTTTCTCTGCTAGATAATCACCTTTCAGTTTGGCTCACATAATGTACCAGGGAATGAACAAACTGCAGCTTGATTCTTTGCCACAAGTGCAACCAGGTTGGTTTCTAGTCCAATTAACAACAAAACCCTCATTTTCATCCAAAACCTCCTCAGCATAGCCTTTACTATTGCACTTCTATCAACATTCTTGTCTTTTGAGACCCCACCAGACTCACCTGTTCTAGTTTGTGCCTCCAAACTTCTCCCATAAACCAATTTGAAAGACTTTCCCATATCATCACAAATGCATGGTAGATCCAACCACTCTGCTCATGGCAGAGAAGCAAAAAAGTGAAAGAGCAAGAGGCAGAGGTCCCACCATCCCCTTCATGGATACATGCCCAGTGACCTAAACATGTCTCGTTAGGCCCCATCTAAAAAGGTCCCACCACCTTCCAGTAACACTACGCTGGGGACCAAACCTTTAGCACATGGACTTCATCTGATTATATTCCAATATAATACTTACTCTAATGAATTAATCAAATTTACATTTTTTCCTCATTTTCCCTAGGACTTGTAAAATTCCAGATCCAAACTAGAGCAGCCTTTAGGGAAAAGAAGTACAAAGGCAAAGGAAGGAGGTATGAGTAGCATTGCCCATGAGAGATCTTCAGAGGATTAGGTGAAGATAAGGCTCAGTGGGCCTGGAGCAAGATTAGAAGGGGAGATATCCTGAAAATTTACACACCTGCTCCCAAGTTTGCATGGAGAATCCTTCCAGCTGGAGGTGACATGATTTCTGGGCTTTCTTCAGGAAAACAGTGCACAAGCTGCTAGACAATAAATGTGGAAATTCCCCTAAAGATTTTCAAATGGATCTCTGTAGAGTATAGTAATTATTGTGCTTGAAACTAACAAAGTGAAGTTAACACATATTTTACTCACTTTTTGAGCATGAAAGTAATAATGAGTCTCTTTCCAAATATTTTGCTTTTTTTTTTTTTTTTTTTTTTTTTGGTACCAGGGATTGAACTCAGGGGCACCTAACCACTGAGCCACATTCCCAGCCCTTTTTGTATTTTATTTAGAGACAGGGTCTCACTGAGTTGCTTAGTGCCTCACTTATTTGCTGGGACTGGTTTTGAACTTGTGATCCTCCTGCCTCAGCATCCCGAGCCCCTGGGATTTTAGGTATGAACCACAGCACCCAGCAACATCTTGCATTTTGACTAAAGCAATATTTGTTTTTATAAATTCATGTTAAACCTCTAGTTTGTGACCTCTCTTATATTTAGACCACCTTAGAATGTTGAATGTGTACTGTTATCAGAGTCATTGAGAATTATCACATGGTTCAGTTTTTTATTGAATGCCTGTAGCTAAATATTTGCACAGTTCAACAACTTGTCCTATTCCTTAATGAGCAATTGTTATCTAGTGTTTGAATGGAATTTGTAATTTGTTTTGACACTTAGGGATAGCATTTAAATTGTAGATTATATTTAGTTTGCAGATAAAAATTTTTGGTGACTCAAACATGTCTTATTAAAATCACTCGATAATGTTAGTTTCCTTCTAGTTCTATTTTCAAAGTACTAATTTAGTCATGATTATGAAACATTGGAAGCTTAAATTCCAACTTTTTTTTTTTTTTTTTTAATAAAACACTGGTGCTAGTATTTTGGGGCATTTCCAAAGTTGTTCAATACTTTTCAATATAGAAGGCAGACTATCTGTTTTCGTATTGATGACCTTAACAATCTGCATTATTTCTTTTTTTAGTGGTGTTTTCGTCATGGATGTTAAAAACTGTGATTTATTAGTGATTTTTATTAGTTTTATCAGCATTGCAATACTCTCCTTCACATATTATTGGCTCCATTAAATATATAAGTATTTAATATTTTATTGCATCTATTATATCATCATGTTAGGCCTCATGATTAAGGCACAGCCATTAAGCATGCAAATTCTTATTAGGGATGATACATGTAATTCGTTTAAGAATGGCAATCATTTTTCAGCCAGCACCAAATTGTAGCAACTATAAAAATAATGATACCACTAAGCTCCTAATACCTTTTAATCCCTTTAAAAAATATCCAATTATGTTTGTCATCTGAGTTCTGATCATATTCTCATCTTCTGCCAGATGGTTTGTATTCTTATAAATGTTATTCTTATAACATTTAAAAGAGCTAATTAAGGCAGTTCCATTTTTATATTCATCTGACTGTTTTCCTTGCATCCTTTAAAACTTTTGCTGTATTTTTCCTAGATCTCTTTTTATAACTTGGTGCCATATTCAAGTATAATACTTACTTTAAATAATAAAAACATGTACATTTTTTTCTTGTTTTTCCTAATACTTGTAAACTTTTTTTATTCTCAGTTCTTTGCCTCCCTTTTTTTCTGTCCAACGAATAAAGCAGGGTAATAGTTGCCCCCTGATGTGAATAATATGCCATCTCATGATGCCATTCTCTCTGCATGAAGTACTCTAAAAGAATTGTTTGCTTTTCATTATTATTTTAGATAAAGACATTTTTCATGGTGTTTTAAAAAGTTCACTTATATTACACAGTGGTAACTAACTTTGAAAAAGTCTTTTGTATAAAGTGTCTATATAATTTTGCATGAAGGCAATATTATATTCTTAAGTATAACATTTTTTGTTAATATGTTATTATGTTTTTGAATAGAATTGGGAAAAATCCTTGTTACTTTTATTAAGTAATCTTTAGTCTAGCAGAATGTATATATTATCCTAACCATTCATTTAAAAACACATATTAAAATGATTATTAGGTATTCTCTTTTTTTTGGAGAGTTAATCAGGATATCAAAAGCAAATATATAATGTTCTGCTTAATGAGATAATTTTTAAAAATATTTTTCAACAATTCTTTTAGGCTAAAAGGAGAGAGTAAACAGGTGATGGGATATAGAAAAAAGCTGGATGAGATCATCTGTTGGTTAATGAAGGCCGAGAATGCTGTGCAGAAGAGATCCACCATGGAGCTGGGAGAAAACCCACAGGAATTAACAGTGAGTGGTGCATTTGTTTCTATATTTGTTTTGCTTTTGCCTTTTGATGCACGGACATTCTTCTCACGAGTAAGATATTGCATGACTAAAGAAGAAAGGGAAAGAAACTTTGTACTTTGTGTAAGTGTGATGAATTAAAGAGGAATCTCTTTTTTTAAGAGCAGCTATAATTTTGGTCTTGCAGAGATAGAGTTTTGTGCACTTAGGGTAAACCATCATGCTCTAAGTATTAGACTGGATTTTTAGATTA
This sequence comes from Glaucomys volans, assembly GCA_020662805.1. Lineage (NCBI taxonomy): Eukaryota > Metazoa > Chordata > Mammalia > Rodentia > Sciuridae > Glaucomys > Glaucomys volans. The sequence goes on from JAJEJO010000320.1 coordinate 1,246,680, forward strand.
TCTTAAGATAATCTAAAATATGTGTTGTGAAGTATATTTTTTTTCTTTTAGATTTGGAAGATAATTACTGATTATTATTGATGAAGGTGATTTTTACCTGAAAACTCTTGAGCAATGTGCAGAGTAACTCATTGGAGCTTACTGTAGAGTTAGTGTCATTGTTGTCTTAATGAAATTTATTGTTTTGCAGCCAACAAGAATAGTTTACAGTCGTGCATATATATAGCAGCAAAACATACAAAGATATGCAAATATGTACATATATCTAAATATCCCTAAATTTTTATATCAGAAGTATTTACATTTTTGTTAACATAGATACATGTTGTAGAGTAATAATTATGTGTTCACATTTCTATTTAACAAGAAAGAAATTCTGTGACTGTATGCAAATGTGCATGTATAAAAGTATATGGATGCTAATTCACAATAAGGGGGGGCACTAGGGAAGAATAGGGTTATTTTAGATTAGGTAGAGGGGAGTAAAGGGAGGGGAAGGGGTACGGGGTAGGAAGGATAGAGTGAAACAGACATTATTACCTCATGTACATATATGACTGCATGATCAATGTGGTCCTATAATATGTGTAATCAGAAAAATGAGAAGTTGTACTCATTTATGTATGATTTACCAATATGTGTGCATGCATTCTATTATGCATAACTAAATAGAACAAAAAATTAATAAAAAATTTAAAGAATAACTATTAAAATAGTAATAGAACAAAATACTCGTTTTAGCAAATGTTAAGAAACTACTCTTCAAAGCAAACAAGAAATTAGAAAAGGGACATACTTTTTAAAAACTGGATAACAGATTGAGTCCATAAAGGAGTATGATTGTGGCATTTTGGGAAATAAATTTTAATAATGATGAAAAATATGTTGCAAGCATTTATTGTTTTCTTTTCAAAATGTGAAAATATCTACTATCCTATTTTAATTAAAAAATGTCAATAGAATCTCCCTTTTGCAAGCAATCTGGGGAGAGTTACAAAGGGTAGGACTCTATATTAAGGTGGAGTAACAAGGTGCAGAAGGACAGAGTGTTAACTGTGTGTGGTAGTGCACACCTGTCATACCAGCTACTCAGGAGGCTGAGGCAGGAGGATGGTAAACTCAAGGGCAACCTCAGCACTGTCTCAAAATAAAAAATCAAAGGGGCTGGGGATGTAGCTCAGTGGTTCAACTCCCAGTTTTGGGACAGGAAGGAGAAAGGCCAGTGTTAAATTAGAAAGGAAAATACAATATGACCCTGGTAAGAGACAGAGAAAGCAAGGGGGCGTGTGTTTGTGCATGCACACACAAGTGAGCTTTGTGTGTCTTCGTGGCCTCTCTGTACCAGTTCCTTAACATGTGCTCAGGCATCCTATGAGCTCATTTTCCACTGGAGAAATTAAAATCCCACATTTGCAAGAATGCTTTCCCAAGAGATTGTTAACATACTTCTTGAACTTTGCCCTGTGGAATAACTGTCTAACTGTACCTGTCTTCTGATTCCGTTAGGACTTAACCCAAGAGATGGAAGTAGAAGCTGAAAAACTCAAATGGCTGAATAGAACTGAACTGGAGATGCTCTCAGATAAAAGCCTGAGTTTACACGAAAGAGACAAACTTTCAGAAAGCCTGAGAACCGTCAACGCGACATGGAATAAGGTGTGTGAGCTGCTCTCTTGTGTGTCTCATATTTATGATATGGAATGCAAACAGTGAGATCCATAGCTGTTTCACCTTTAAACACACTTCATAATTCTTACTCATGTCCACAGTTATTTTTTTCTTCCATTACAGATAAAAACATATGTTTTCAAAGAGCACCTTTTATTTAACATAGAATTCTTTGGCCTGGAGGACTTATACATTACATACTATGTTAAATAATGAATGTATATTGTAGTTAGCCAATGAAATGCCACATTCTAAATTATATTCTAAAAACGAAGACCTTTAAATAGCTGATGTCACACATATATTTTCACATATGTGTTGTTTATTTTCAGTGATGTTATTCATTCAGTGTGTGTCTACGAGGTTCCAGTGGCAGGTAATGACATGTGACTCAGTGTGACTAAGGTGGTGTCCCTTCTTTCACATTATTATTTTTTTCCTTTTATTGGCTCATAATAGTTATACATAACATTAGGATTCATTTTGACATAATTATAAATGTGTGTACATACCCAAACTTTTTGAGATTTTCCTTCCACGAACCTTCTGTAACTTACTTAGACATTCTACAACTTGACATAGCTTTGTTCCCTCTTTCATCTTGGACTTCAGCACAAGAATATTTCCCATGTAAAATAGTTTCTTATCCAGGAACTTTTCCTTTACCTTCTAATTTTACATACTAAAATATATTTCCATATCTACAAGTTTCTTGTCTTTTATCTTTTCTAGTTTCAGACACTTCCTTAAATTCATATTCTAAAACAATCCTTATGAATGTTATCTGTGCATTTGATTTATGCAACAAATTTCATCCCAGGAGAGGGATCAGACAATCCGGCATATACAAAAACTATGCCTTAATCTTTTTTCTCCCAGTTGGCATTCTAGGGGTTAGAGCACAGAAACCTGACCTGTCTCCCTTATCATTATCACAATGCCACCAACTTTAAGTGACTTCCCTACTCTCAGTTGTACCCAGAGGCTCTTTTGGGGCCTTTTTCTTATACTGGTCATATTGATATGCAATGGAGGAGGCCCTTTCCATCCTTTTCTTTAGGCTTCCTTGAAGATCCCTTTGCAGAGGCTGCTAACAAAACATGGTTAGTCTTAGTTTCTGTCTTTTTCTTTTCCTTGTGCAGTCTTTTATCCTGCCAATCTCCTCATGTGTTTAGTGTGATGGGACACTGTTACAGCAAGAACTGCTCTGTCCCAGTGATGGACCCCTGGCTAAATGGGGTGTCCTGTCAGATCTTAAAAGCAAAGGCTGTTCCTGTCCCCAGGTCATAAACTGACAGTGCTGGAACCTACTGCAACATCCTCTGTGGCCAGCAGCCTCTACCTGCAATGTGCAAAGGGGATGGAAGACAGGGCAGAGGCCAGGTTTTCTTGGCCATTTATCTACAGCCCAGGCAGCTTTTCTGGGAAATCCCCCCCTACTGCCCCAGCTTAGGGCTTGTGTCCTTGACCACAGAGAGATGATCTGGTGCTGTCTGGGGCCAGGCTGAGAAACAGTGCTGGGAGTGCCAGCCCTGGGTTTACAAAATCCTAATCTTTTTAGCCCTTTCTTTTGGTGTCCTGCTATCCTTGCACACCAGAGGCAGGGACCTTCAACTTAGTTTCTGACTGTTCAGACCCCTTATCATGCAACTGCATGAATGCCTGCATATACAGAATCTCTTCCATATACTTTACAAGACCAACTTCAACTCCAAGATTGTATGATCATCTAAAAAAAACCATTCAAAGGCCAGACTGTGTTACAGTAAACCGGCTTTCTCTTAGACAGGCTTATTGCTATAGGTGGCCCATTCAGCTAAGATCTCTGTGCTCAAGAGAGCATGGCCCATGTGTTGAAGGGCCAGTAACAGACACACACGCACAAAAAGGATCACCCAAACCAGGGCTGATAGGAACCTGCAAAACAGACCGGCGCATACAAATTTCTTCTACCTACTTTACCTTTGACAGACCAACTCCAACTGGAGATTTTATAATAATCCAGAAAGCTATTCAAAAGGAAGATCAGTACAGTAAATAGTATCTTTGACAGGCTTATACCTATAGGTGACCCTTTCTTCAACTTACTTTACCTCTGACAGACCAACTCCAATTGCAAGATATTCCAAAAAAAAGAAAAAAAGAAAAAGAAACAAAGACAACTAGAGAGACACCCCAAAACCATGCATGACAGATGGGAACCTTTAAAATGATTAGCCAAGATCTTTCCCGAGACCACCTATAGGATCAATGCACTATTGGCCATGACTTAAAAAAGGGGCAGTAACAGATACAAATAAAACAGAAACACAGACAAATAGAAGGAATTCCCAAGCCCAAGCCCAACCAAAAGATGAGAACCTAGAACAGACCAGTAGGAAATAAATATCCCTAGGTTCCTGAGTCCCACTTAACCATGACTCCTATACCATTGGGGCCACAGATGTCCCCACAAAGAGGGACCAGTTGTTCCCATGAAGATGAACCAGATGTGTGAACTCAAGAGTCTCAGTGTGCACACTGGGGGACTTACCATATGTCTAAGGGTTTCATGACTTTCCTGAGTTCAGTTTCCTTTTTCTCAAAGTGGACCATGATGAAGCAACAGAAACTATTTAGGGAGAGAAGGTGAGAGTTTCCCAAAGCAGAAGGAGCTTTGGCAGCTGCTGGGATGGTCCCTCAGTCCCTCCCTTTACTCACAGGAATAACTCTTCCAGTTTGATCTGAGTCAAGCTCACCTGTCTCCTAACTCTCCTGCAGTTGGCTCTCAACAAGTTCTCCAGCCACCTTGCATCCTCAGGGGTGGGCTTCCTTGCAGAGCCAGGCCTACCCAAGAAAGCTGGAGTGTGGGCTGCTCTTGGGTCCCATCTGGGGTGCCAAATTTGTTACTGAAAGCTCGGTTCTTGTCCCCAATGCCCATCCAATAAGAAGGACATGGTTTTGAGAAAATGGAAAAAGAAGGTTAATTGCTTTGCAAGCAAAGGAGAAACACAGGGGACTCCTGTGCCAGAGGCTGAGATTCTCCAGAAGCTTTTTAGTTTGATGGAGTCTCACTTATTTTTAGTTTTATTTCTTGTGCTTTAGGGGGTCTCGATAAGGAAGTTGGTTCCTGTGCTCATGTGTTAGAGTGTGGGGCCTACGTTTTCTTCTAGCAGTTGAGAGTTTCTGGTCTAATTCCTAGGCCTTTAATCCACTATAAGTTGAGTGTTGTGTAGGTGAGAGATAGGGATCCAGCTTCATTCCTCTACATGTGGATATCTGGTTTCCCCAGCACCATTTATTAAAAAGATTATCTTTCCTCCAATATGTGTTTTTGGCACTTTTGTCTAGTACCAGTTAACTGTATTTATGTGGGTTTGACTTGGTGTCTTCTCTTTGGTTCCTTTGTTCTTCATGTGTTTTGGTGCTAGTATCATGCTCTTTGATTACTATAGCTCTATAGTATAATTTCAGGTCTGGCATTGTGAGACCTCCAGCATCGCTCTTTTTGCTTATGATTACTGTGGCTTTTCTGGGTCTCTTACTTTTCCAAATGAATTTTAGTCCTGCTTTTTTAATTCTGTGAAGGTTTTTTTGGTATTGGGGATTTTGGTGTTGGGGATTTAGGGGTTTTTTTGGTATTGGGGATTGAACCCAGGAGAGCTTAAGCAGTAAGCCACATCCCCAGCTCTTTGTATATTTTATTTACAGAGAGGGTCTCACTGAGTTGCTTAGGGGCTCTCTAAGTTGCCAAGACTTGGTTTGAACTTGAGGGCTCTCTAAGTTGCCAAGACTTGGTTTGAACTTGAGATCCTCCTGCCTCAGCTTCTGAGTCGCTGGGATTATAGGTGTGTGCCACCATTTCCGGCCTGTCATTAGTGTTTGGCAGGGCTTGCATTGAATCTGTATAACACTTTTGGTAGTATGACCCTTTTGATGATACTAATTCTGCCTATCCAAGAACATGGGAGGTCTTTCCATCTTCTAAGGTCTTCTTCGATTTCTTTCTTCAGTGTTCTGTAATTTTCATTGTAGCAGTCCTTCACATTCTTCATTAGATGAATTCCAAGGTATTTTATTTTTTTTGAGGTTATTATAAATGGGATAATTTTCCGATTTCTTTTTCAGCAGATTCATTATTGGCACATAGGAAAGCAATTGATTTATGTATGTCCTCACACCCTTATTTGTTTGCAGTGAAAATGGTTAAAGGTTGATGAAGCTATAGATTTCTTTTAACTTTGCCTTGGTACATGCTATATTAGAGTATGTGATCTGTATGGGACATTGAATATGTATGTCCCTGCTTTCACTTTGCATTTGCATGGGTCTCATCAGTCATTTTATGTCTCTTTGATCCTCTTAAAGTGATGATACAGGTTCTTCATTGGTGTAGCTTCTCTGATTGAGAATTTGTGCTTTGGTGAGGCACACATCTTTATCTCTGTCCTGGACCTCTTTCTGTACTCTAGACTTGCGTACACAGCTGCCTGCTCAACATCTCCACTCAGACACCTAATAAGAATCTTAAACTCGCACACAAAGTTGAGTTGCTGATTTCCACTTCCACCTGTGTTTTAATGTGTGTGAATGGCAGTCATTGGCAGTTACCAACTTATTATTGGTAAAGTCAGAAATTTTGGTGTCAATCTTTTGGGGTATATGTAAATTATATCTCAAAGAGACAAAAAATACTCTAACCCCAAAACAATACCTCAAAGTCACAATCACCAGTTTCCCGCATTTACATGATGGATGGTTTAATAGATGTCTAGATGGCTACATATGATAAGGCAAATATGTATAGCAGGACTTGACAACTGTAGATGATGGGTAGCGCATAGATATTTCCTGTACAGTCTTTCCACTTTTTCTTAGGTTTGAAGAGTGTCATAAATTTGATCACATCTCATGGCCCCCATTGTTAGGGACTCATCTCTAGCCACCATTGTCTCTTGTGTTAATAACTGCAGAGGCCTATCCCTAGTCTCCCCTGCTTCCTCCCCTGCCTTAGTCAGTCTCTTCTCAAGTGATTTGTTAAGATTTGTTAAGATATAACTCTTTTGATTAAAGTCCACTAATGGTTTTCCATCTTACTCTGATAAAAAGCCAAAGTCCTTACTGTGATTTATCAGGCCTCTCGTGGTCTGGCTTCCTGTTATCTCTGCTCTCTCTCATATTCCTTTCAGACATATTGGCTCCTGTGTCACTTGTGAGACTCAGTCCACATTCAGGCAGAGCACACATCTTTATGTAACTCAGAGGCCATCAGTGGACAAGGTCATGGTGGTTAATTTGGGAACACTATGTTAGACAACACTAAACTTCCAATATTGCAAGACTTCACATAGTTCTTAATGTAATTCACTTTGGGGGATTATGAATGTCTAAGACCACGCAATGCTTATTGTGTAGAGAATCTTAGTACATACTTTAGGAAATATTAATCTGGAATATTTCATTCATTCCTTATTTTATTCACTGAATATGTTTTTATTGGATTCCTCTTTATACCAGGCATCTTTTTAAGAACTAGAGATCCAGTAAACAGTTTGGCATTGTTTCTTATACCCCAAAATCTTGTGGATACAAGTAGATAAGCAGTAATAACATAGACGTGTCCATAGCTGGAACACCTACCTGGCTTTGGAAGTAACCATGGAAGGTTTGTGGGAGGAGATCACATCCAGCCTAATTTATGAAGTATGAAAAAATAGTAGGTGAAGAATGAAGAAAAGGACTTTGAGTGGAGAAGCAGCAGCAAGTGAAAGTGGTAGAGGAGATGGAAAACGAGCACAATGCCTTTGGGTCCTGAAAGAAGCTCAGGAGACTATAAAGCTGAGAGATGTTTCCAGAGACCAGATCCTTAGACCTCACCAAATATTGGGCTCTGTGAAATTTGAGCTCAGTCTTGAGAACAATGCATTGCTTTAAGGGAAATGGACAGCTTTCGATGGGTTTTCAGTGGAGGAAAGTGAAATTTTTGAAAGATCACTATAGTTACATTGTAGAAATGGATGGGGTTACCATATAAACTGATATCAAAGATCACTTAGGGTCTTTGGGAGTTTACAGAGGCTTCCAGGGAAGACAGAGACAATGAATTCAGATTTGGACATGTCTGAACATCCAGTTGATGGAGGGTGCTGAATTGAAAATATGTTATTGGGAATCTTCAGCCTCTAAAAATTTCATGTGGAAATCATTGGAAACTAGGACTCAGATGAAAGAGTCCAAGGTCAAGGGTAAGAGCAAAAAATTTTCCTGTGGAATGTTCGTATTTGATGAATGGACAGAGGAAAATGAGTTGGTGATGGAAACTTGGAGGAGCCAATCACAAAGACAGGATGAAAGTCAGAATTTCAGAGGATTAATGGAAATCAAGGGATGGGGATAGGAGCTGAGAGCCTAAGAGGTGAAAGGGGGTCACAGCACCTAAGGGCAGGTTGGCATTCTTGAGAGTAATATTAGTGGAGTGAAAGACTCAAGTTAGATGGCGGTGGATGGTAGGGTGGAGACAGAAGCGTAGGTGTTAAGCAGTAGAGAAGTGGCAAAGCCATCCTTTAGAATGATGCCTCTCTTTTGAAAATATAATCTTCTTTATTTATATAGTATTATTCTCTTCCTGTTCGCCCAATGCTGTAGATATGCAGAGAAGTGCCCAGCATACAGAAGGAGCGCATCCGGGAGCCTTGTTCTGCTTCACAGACGAGGATTGCTGGTAAGATACAGTTTATTCCTCAATAATTTTTTAAATTAATATAGAAAAATTAATGATATGAGCATTATATGTAAACTAGGAGAATTGGCTTTAAACATCATGCAGCTGTGGTTTATTATTCTACTTTTAATTATTTGGAAAATAGTGTCCTCTTTAAACCCAGGGCTTGTTAGGCTGCTGGTGTGGGCAAGGAATTTGCTCTGTGGTTGATGAGACCTGGCTTCCCTGGATGGGAGGTGCCTGGGCCACCAGAGGTCCTGCTGAGGGGAAGAGGAGAGGAGGGTGGGAAAATGAGGGTAAGTTTTGGAATACATGCAGCTTTTCAAGACATTAGGGATGAGCCACTACTCCAGCCTGCACTCATCATGTGATCATGACTTAAGACAAAGGGTTTCAACATCCTCAGAAGCAGGTGGGAGATGGCGATGGTGAAGGGTTCTCCCTGTGGGGCAGCTCATATAGTAAACACTGCTTCCTTAGAAATGTAGAAAGAAGAGCGTTTTCTCACTATTTCTACCTCCTTTTGTCTGTCCAGATGAGATCACAGGCTACTGCACCATAGCCACTGTCACCCTGCCCTTTAAGCATTCCTAACCACCTTGCTCTGCTCGCCTTCTGTGGAATCACCTGGCAAAAACCCAAATGTCATTAACCCCAGCCACCCACTTACCCTGTGCCAGCTGCTGCTGCTGCTGCTGCTGCAGATTCTCCTCCTCTTCCTCCTCCTCCACCTTCACCTCCACTTCCTACCTAGGGTACCTCCTCTACCTCTGCCTCTTCCACCTTTTATTCCTCTTCTTCTGCATTCTTTTATTTCTCTTCTTCTCCTTTTTCTGCTCCTGCTCTTCCTCCTCAGGAGTCTGAAAATGTGACAAATGATGGATTATTTGTTTTCTTTTTTGATGGCTGGCTTGTTGATGGCCATGTTTATGTTCTAGATTACTTGTATTTCCTAGTGCCTTGCATAGGAAATACCTGGGGCCTGATGAGTTTTCTTAATCTCCAGAATGGTTGAATTGACATTTTCTGCCTTGGCAAATATAAGCTCCTGTCTGTAACCATAAGGAAAGGATTGGATGCCTCTTATGAAATAGCAGTGGGTCCTCTTACTTCCTTAACGTCATTATGGCAAAGGGACAGGGAAAATTTGAACACATATTTAGAAGTATAAAAAAACAGCAAATCCACACCTTTCATTAGGTGTGCAGTTCAGGTGTGGGACGTGAGGCTAATCTCACATGTCCCTCTCTGCCTACACAATGTTTTAATTTAGCTTTTTCTTCTTTTTAAAGTATATTAAAAAATAAAATCAGCCATTTTAAAGTGAATGCTTCAGTGGCATTTAGTATACTCACGATGTTGTGCAACCACCCTGTGTATCTAGTTCCAAAATATTTCCATCACTCCAAAGTAACATCTCTTACTCATTGAGCAGTGTCTCCCAATTCCCTCCTACTCCCAGCCCCTGGCAACCACCACTCTACGTTCCATATTTATGAATTTATCTATTGGGGGTATTTCATATAAACAGAATCATATAATACTTCTTTCACTTAACATAATATTTTGAGGTTCATCCATGCCAGCTTCTTGCTGGTTATATTCATTCCTAAGCTAGGACTGTGCCTCTCAGAGGGGCATCAGACCTGATGACAGTTCTACTGTACTTTCTTCTGAGTATTCTGTACCATCCATCTCTCCACCAATGACCTCACTTCACTTTCATTTTATTTATTTAGTTTTTGGTAATAGGGATTAAACCCAAAGGAGCTTAACTATGGAGCCACATCCCCAGCCTTCTTAAAAAATATTTTATTTAGAGTCAGGGTCTCGCTGAGTTGCTTAGGGCCTTGCTGAGTTGCTAAGGCTGGCTTTGAACTCGTGATCCTCCTGCCTCAGCCTCCCAAGCTGCTGGAATTACAAGTGTGAGCCACTGTGCCAGGCCCTTACTTCACTTTTAAAAGATAAAAACACACCTGTTATCATATAGAGCTTCTTCATTTTCCATCACAGAATCATCACCTACTTGCATCTGTACCCACATGCCCTACATATCTTTTTCTAATGCCAAGCACACGTTCTCTTTGTTCCTTTCTAAGACCAATCTTTCACTGGTGCTTTGGATTACATCTTCTCTTGGCTTTGTTCTTTTGCTCTCTTACTGTTAATAGATCATTCTTGTTCCTGTATGTTTTGATGTGTGTAGCTCTAGTTTATTCATTTAAACTGATGTATAGCATTTCATTGCACAGATATATGGCAATCCCCAGAACTCTCTTCTCCTGCTATATTCACCTGCCACATAAATGTAGACACTTGCTTAACTTTAGAAAATTGAGCCTGTTCTCACCCAGGAAACTTGACATCATCCTTGACTCTTCTCTGAGTTTTGAATCCAATTCATCAGCAAGTTGTATCCGTCTGTGCCCCATCCCAACTCCCTTCTTGGCCTTGAACATTCTCCTCTTTCATCTAGGTTGTAGAAATGTTTCCCTGGCTCTTTATCCTGATTCTGTTCCCTCCTTTGTCCATCATCTTTTAATACATTCTGTCCACATGGTGAATTCCAAAGTATTATCCTGGTCCAGAAGGCCACGTCTGAAATGCCTACTGGATGTCTCTACTGACATTTCTTACTGTTTTCCCCTTTGTTCATTCTGCTTCAAACCCAGTGGTAGTCTTGCTGTTTCAAACATGCCAAGGACATACTCATCTCTGGTTTTTGTGTTTGCTGTTTCTTCTTCTTTTCTTTCCCCAAAGTCCTTCCCTCAGATATTTGCATGTTTCAGACTCACTCCATCCAGTTCTTCTTCAAAGATCTTGACTAGGCCTTTTCCTGCCCACAATATCTTAACTACATCCTGTCTTTATCTTTTGCATTCATTTTACTTCGTGGTGTCTATCAGCGTCCTGCACCAGAATTCAGGCTCTCTGAGGGCAGGGGCTCTGCCTTTCACACTTTCATATTTACAGTGTCTTCAAAGTGCCTTGAACCTTGTAGGTTTTTAATAGGTATTTGATGATTTGAAGAATGATTTTAAAAAATAACGAAGAAAGCTACTGTAATGATTGGGCAGCATGGTGTGTGAAGTGTTCTGTGGGGCCTGCAGTAGTGGCAGGATCACTGGCTCCTAGGTTCTGGGTGCCTGCTGCTCCCCTACCTGCGGCCAGAGCGCAGTCTAGACTGCCTGCTCCAGTTCACGCTCCCACAATAAGTGTGAGGTTCTTGTTCTGCATTGCGATAGGCACCCCAACATTGTGTTCCAGGGCCTCTTAGATTTTAAAAATTATTGAGGACCCCCAAAGAACTTTATCTGAGCTATCTCTATCATAGTTACAAATAAATTGCAAAATGATTTATTAATTTGTTTAAGTAAATGGATGGAGTTGGAGAATATCATGCTAAGTGAAATAAGCCAGTCCCTAAAAACCAAAGGCCGGATGTTTTCTCTGATATGTGGATGCTAATTCACAATAAGGAGTGGGGGGCACTAGTTACTTTATATTAGGTAGAGGGGAATGAAGGGAGGGGAAGAGGTATGGAGATAGGAAGGATAGTAGAGTGAAACAGACATTATTATTTCACGTACATATATGACTGCATGACCAGTGTGATCTTATAATATATATAATCAGAAAAATGAGAAATTAGTCTCCATTTATGTATGATTCTTCAAAATGCATACATGCATTCTACTGTCATGTATAACTAAATAGAACAAATAAAAAAATTAATAAAATATTTAAATAATAGCTAATAAAGTAATAATATAATAACAAAAATATTCTTTTTAGCAAATGTTAAGAAACTACTTTTCAAAGCAAACGAGAAATTAGAAAAGGCACATTGCTTTATATCTTTAAAATATTTTAAATGTCTGGCCTCATGGAAGACGACTGGGTTCTCCTGCCTGCTTCTGCATTTGGTCTGTTGGGAAGCCGCCTGTTATGCAGCCTTAGGAAGCACTCTCTTGGGAGAAGGGTCAAGAAAGGCAAAGATTTTCTCCCACTCTGAAGGCTCTCTCTTCACATTGCTGATTGTTTCCTTTGCTGAGAAAAAGTTTTTTAGTTTGACTCTATCCCAATCATTGATTCCTGCTTTTATTTCTTGCGCTTTGGGAGTCATGTTAAGGAAGTCTGGTCCTAGGCCAACGTGATGAAGATTTGGACCTATTTTCTCTTCTATTAGGTGCAGAGTCTCTGGTCTAATTCCTAGGTCCTTGATCCATTTTGAGTTGAGTTTTGTACAGGGTGAGAGAGATGGGTTTAGTTTCATTTTGCTGCATATGGATTTCCAGTTTTCCCAGCACCATTTGTTGAAGAGGCTGTCTTTTCTCCACTGTATGTTTTTGGCTCCTTTGTCAAGTATGAGATACCTGTATTTATGTGGGTTTGTCTCTGTGTCCTCTATTCTGTACCATTGATCTACCTGTCTATTTTGGTGCCAATACCATGCTGTTTTCGTTACTATTGCTCTGTAGTATAGTTGAAGGTCTGGTATTGTGATACCCCATGCTTCGCTCTTCTTGCTAAGAACTGCTTTAGCTATTCTTGGTCTCTTATTCCTCCAACTGAATTTCACGATTGCTTGCTCTATTTCTATGAGGTCCGTCATTGGAATTTTAATTGGAATTGCATTGAATTTGTATAGCGCTTTTGATAGTATGGCCATTTTGACTATATTAATTCTGCCTATCCAAGAACATGGTAGATCCTTCCATCTTCTTAGACTTTCCTTAATTTCTTTCTTTAGTGTTCTGTGGTTCTCATTGTACAGGTCTTTCACTGTTTGCTACACACACTTCAGATAGAGCACTAATCTCCAGAATCTACAAAGTACTCAAAAATCTTTACACTAAGAACACTAATAACCAATCAATACATGGGCCAAGAAAATGAACAGACACTTTACAGAGGAAGATCTACAAGCAATCAACAGATTCATGAAAAAATGTTCAACATCCCTTGTTATAAGAGAAATGCAAATCAAAACTACCTTAAGATTTCATCTTACCCCAATTAGAATGTCTCTTATCAAGAGTACAGGCAACAACAGGTGTTGGCGAGGATGTGGGGAAAAGGGTACACTCATACATTGCTGGTGGGAGTGCAAGTTGGTGCAGCCACTCTGGAAAGCAGTGTGGAGATTCCTTAGGAAACTTGGAATGGATCCACCATTTGACCCAGCTATCCCACTCCTTGGCCTATACCCAAAGGACTTAAAATCAGATTACTACAGAGATGCAGCCACATCAATGTTCATAGCTGCTCAATTCACAATAGCTAGATTGTGGAATCAACCTAGATGCCCTTCAATAGATGAATGGCTAAAGAAACTGTGGTATATATACACAATGGAGTTTTATTCAGCCATAAAGAAGAATAAAATTATGACATTTGTAGGTAAATGGATGATGTTAGAGACGGTTATGCTAAGTGAGATCAGCCAATCCCCAAAATCCAAAGGCCGAATGGTCTCTCTGATAAGTGAATGATGATGAATTATGCGGGGGGGGAAGGGTGGCTAGAATGGAGGAAGGATGGATAGCATAGAGGGAAGGGAGGGGTGGGGTCGCAGTGGGGGGGTAAGAATAATAACAGAATGTGTGACAGACATCATTGCCCTGTGTACATGTATGAATGCACAGATGGTGTGACTCTACTTTGTGTACAACCAGAGAATCAATAGCTGTACTCCATTTGTGTTCAATGAATCAATAAGTAAATAAAAAAATAAAATAAATAAAAAAAATAAAGAAAGGCAAAGACCTTGAGACGATGATGACAGTGTAGGTGTGCCAGGCCCTTAGAAGAATCTCTAAGAAGCCCAAGCTTCCCAGGTGCTGCTTTGCCAACCCCTTACCTGTGCGAGCAGAGTGTTTCATTTTAATTCTGATTTTTTCAGTTACCCATAAAGTTGAACATTTCTTTCTTCATATTAAATGCTTTCTTCCTTGTTTCATAGGTCATTGACTTTTTCAGTTTTATAAAAAGCATTTGGTTACTAATTCTTTGTCTTCAATGTGCTCAGTCAATACCATCTCCCTTAATCTTTTAGCCTTTAAAATCTCTGTGGTGCTCTTTTCAGAATTGTTAAACATTCATGGTTTATTAATAATTTACCATTTTTGTGTTTCTTTAATCCATTAGCTCACAATTTTGGTTTCCATATTTACGCCCTTCATCCACCAAGAATTAATTTTCCTTTGATGTATGTGAGGTCAAAATCTAGTCCATCATTTCCCCTCTCCAGCCTTTGGTCACTGCTTTGCCAGCTTCATTTATTAAATGGTAAATTCTTCCACGTTCATCTATAATACAGCCACTGCCAGGGCCATGTTTGGTGGCACCTGTACTCCTTGGCTCTTCTCTTCCATTGGTTTGTTTGAATGGGTGAGTTTATCATACAGGGAGACAGTTATCATTAGTTAAGGGCAACAACTAAACAGCTGGTAGGGCTCATGTTCTTACAGAGATATTTACTTTAAACTCCTTTTGGTACTTTTCTTTGTATTAATTTTTCTACCAAGAACTTGTATCTCTGGTATTGCTAGGTTACACTCAAACCTGTTGGTATTTTGATTAGCATTGTCCTGAGTTGACAGTTTAGCTGTTTTTTTTTTTTTTTTTAGAATATTATTTAAGCCTCATCTAATATAGCATATGCTAAGGTAGGTTCCAGGTGGATTTAATCATTAATTTAACTATCTCATATTAGAGACAAAAGAAAAACAACATTAAATGCCCTTCACTCTCCGCCATTAGAAAACAAAAAATGAAAAGAAGTATTTGTCAAATTATTGGTGAAGACAAGAGTTTCTGACTTTAAAAGTTTTGGGAGAACAATCCCCCAAGAAAGATTTATAAATTTGATTATCTCAACAACATCTGTCTGTTAAAAAGAAAAAAGGAGAAAAAAAAAAACCCTCACAGTACATTTTACAAGATCCCCAGAAGGATCATTTTTAATGATATGGCAAGAATTTATCATTTCTACATAAAGATTGTTTATCCAGATTGATAAGGAAGCAAATTAAAAAAACTCTAGTGACAAATTATATCACATTTATCTAGTAAGCATGAAAAGTGTTCACTATTACTAGCAATAAAAATCCATTAAATAAAAACAGTGGCAACAGATGTGTGTTTATCCATTGAGATAGAAGCCTGTCATGTAGATTTGGGATTTCAACCAGTTCTACATGCTACTGTTAGAAATTTAAATTTCCAATCTTTAAGGAAAGCCAATTAGTAATGAGTATCAAACATACACATTTAAAAATATTTTCTGATCTGCTATAGCTGCTTTGGGAAATCTCTGCTAAGGTAGTGATTAGAAGTGTGGAAAATACTCTGTAAAAGATATTTTTTATGAGTTATTTTTTTTAAATTTTTTTAGTTGTAGATGAACACAATACCTTTATTTTATTTATTTATTTTTATGTGGTGCTGGAGATTGAACCCAATGCCTCACAGGTGGTAGGCGAGTGCTCTACCACTGAGCTACAACCCCAGCCCTACAAGTTTTTTTTTTTTTTAAAGAAAAAATTTAAGGAGCAATTTAAATGTCTAAGTAAAAGGGAATATAAGTGTGCATTCTTTTTTTTTTTTGGTACTAGGGACTGAACCCTGGGGCACTCGACCTCTGAGCCACATCCCCAGCCCTATTTTGTATTTTATTTAGAGACAGGGTCTCACTGAGTTGCTTAGGGCCTCGCTAAGTTGCTGAGGCTGGCTTTGAACTCGCGATCCTCTTGCCTCAGCCTCCCAAGTGCTAGGATTACAGGCGTGTGCCACCGCGCCCAGCAAGTGTGCATTCTTACTTAGGTATTCACATTGGTGTTTTTTAAAAAATGAAATAAGGTCATGTCATAAATTTAAATGAAAAGAAAATAGAAAGTAACAATATATTTGCTTTGTAATTAAACAAAACATCTTGACCCAATATAATAATTCTCCTAGTTTTCTCATGCTTGTTGTATTATTTATTTTTTTTTCTCTTACAATGAAAGTTGATGTCGTTTAAGTGATTTTTGTTGGCTTGGAACTTCCTGGGATGCTTTAATTGGCTCTATGGCTACCAAAGACACGGTTATTTCAGGTCACACCATAGCCATTTCAGTATGAACCATAAAAGTTTCTTTAAAAAATTTGAATTTAAACTAAATTTTACTTAAATATATAAAAATACCTGTAATTATTATAGCACCATAACACAAATATCCTGCTAACTTATTCTTACTTTGCTGCATTTTTTAAATTTCAGCTCATCCTAGTGTCCAAAAGGTGGTGCTAGTATCCTCTGCATCAGACATTCCCGTTCAGTCTCAGCGTACCTCGGAAATCTCGGTTCCTGCTGATCTGGATAAAACCATCACAGAACTAGCTGACTGGCTCCTATTGATTGACCAGATGCTGAAGTCCAACATTGTCACTATCGGGGATGTGGAAGAGATCAATAGGACGGTTTCCCAAATGAAAGTAGGTGTATAGTGGAAAGTCTTGTGGGGGGTGGCACCACGACCCAGGTCGCACCAGATTTATTTGGGTCCCCTTTGTTTATCCTCAACTCTGAGTGAGGTTTAAAAATTCCTTATCTGCCAAACAGCCACCCAGGACTAACTGCAAAGAATGAAGCTTTTCAGACTTTAGCTAAAGCCTCAGTATGTTTTTAAACTCTAAAACCAGTATCACAAAGCTAGGCATGTTGGTGTAAATGCAAGCTGGTGTTCCATTTAATGCCCGGTGTGATGTAGAATAATTTCTCAGGGCTCTATTTCAGCTCATTTTTTATAATGAGCTCCTTTCATTTCTGACTTTAGAAGTAAGAGTATCCTAACCACAGTTTTATTATTATACACATATTATCTGATACCAGTAGGTAAAAGTCTATTTCCATATTAAATGTGCTAGATGCTGAGCTGTGTGTTTTAAAGGGATACTGGAAAGAATATTCCAGATAGAAATAGGAAACATAGCCAGGCACAGTGGTGCACACACCTGTAATCCCAGCAGCTTGGGAGGCTGAGGCAAGAGGATCTCAAGTTCAAAGCTAGCCTCAGCAACTTTGCAAGGCCCTAAGCAAAAAAGGGCTAGGGATATGGCTCAGTGGTTAAGTGCCCCTGGGTTCAATCCCCAGTTTAAAAACAAAAATAGGGAATGTACAATAAAATAATAAAGCAGCCATTGCTAATTGCTCAGTGTGTGCAGAGCATTTTTGTAAGTCTTTTACATTTATCTCATTTGCTTCTCCCACACTCCTGTGAGATAGGTGCTGTTTATTCCTACTTTACTAATAAGCCCAAACTGAAAGAGGTAGGGACAGTGAGTAGCCCTAAATGGACAAGTTACAGTGACAAGGCAGGGTCTGATAAAAGTCCCAGGATAGGGACAGGCCACCTGTTAGGGGAGCCAGAATGAGCAGGGGGTTCCTTCTGCAAGCACTAGAAGGCAGGCTGTGGGATTTGGACATCTGAAGATAAAGTGAAAGACCTTCCAGAATAGGGAAAAGAGTGAGTGAAGACATGGGGCAGGGGTGGGGATGAGAAGCCTTTGTTGCAAGAAGGAAATGCAGTGGGAGGTGAGGCAGGACAGGCAGCTCTGGTCCCTTGTGGAGGAAGGAGCTTGCAGGCTGCGCAGAGCCCTGCAGACTTTTCCTGTGAAAGCAGTCGGCCTGCATCTTCTCCCCACGGCTTTTTCTTTTCTGAATTGCGTCTGGGAACTGGTGGTAACGATATGATTGGAGGCAAGAGATGTTTAAATCAAGGGAAGGAGCCCTTGTGGAGGGGCTGAGAGGATGCTGTTGCAATTAGTGGAAATAAGAAATAGGAGAAACAGAGTGTGAATAAAGGTCTGGAGAAGGGGTTTGGGATTTGCTGTTTTGAGGGTTCCTCATGCCATTGAGAAGAAAGTGATCAGCATTCATGGAAACGCAGTCTAGGATCCAGAAGTTGTTAGTGGTTCATTTAGAACATTTAGAAATAGCATTTGTCACTGTAGAAGAGATCGAAGTCCATAAAACTAGTGAATTCATAAAGAGAAAAGCCTGGGGAAAATCTTCTCTCAGGCTCTTTGTCCTTATTTTATAATTAAAACATACTTTCTGAATTTGTTAGCTTTTTGTGCATCTTTATCAGCACCCAGAGCTGCAGTCCATCTAGGACTAGTTTTTCACATCTGAGATGATCTAACTTATAATTATTGCAGTTAGCACTTTTTGTTGCCTTTTGTTAATTATTTTTAGTCGTAGATGGACACAATACCTTTATTTTATTTATTTATTTTTATGTGGTGCTGAGGATCGAACCCAGTGCCTCACACGTGCTAGGCGAGCGCTCTACCACTGAGCCACAGCCCCAACCCAGCACTTCTCTAATATGTCACCGTACCCCATAGGCGATGTTGCGTGTCCTCCTGTTGGTACTGCCAGAACAGATGCACCAGGTGTCAGCAGCACTAACTGCCCATGTTTTTTAGAGGGATTTTCTTAGTCTCCTCAGACTTGCTACATCTTCGCTGTCACTGTCTTCCTATTTTTGTGAAAGCTAAAGAATATAGAGGGAAGGCGGCAGGTGATTGATTAGTGGAAGAGCTGAGATTTGAACCCAAGATCTCTGACTCTCCCTCTGCTGCAATGCTGATGCCTGGCGTAGTGAAGTCAAATGGCCACAGCGACGACTTCGACCTCAGCAACCCTGTTTGCTTAGTCAGGGTTCTCATTGTATCGCTGGCTGACCTGTCTTAATGATCATTTCTCTTAACAGATCACGAAGGCTGACTTAGAACAGCGCCACCCGCAGCTCGATTTTGTTTTCACATTGGCGCAGAACTTGAAAAATAAAGCTTCCAGTTCAGATGTGAGAACAGCAATCACAGAAAAATGTAAGCTTTAAACAAATTTAATATCACCGTCCACTTTTCCCGAAAATGATCTCTTTCTTTCTCTTGCTCTCTCCCACACACATATTTTCAAAAACTTATTCAACTAGAAGTTAATATTATTTGGTGTTTGCTACTTTCTACTTACGAAAAATGAATATAGCTTCCTCTAATTTTTTTTAACTTGTGAACATTGAGACAATTCCCTTATAATTCCTCGATGTATTAATATTAGTTTTAAGCAATTACACATTGGACTTTTCTTAAGTTTTTTTTTTTTTGGTGGTATTAGGGACTTAACCCAGGGGTTACCATTGAGCATCATTCCCAGCCCTTTTTTGCATTTTTAGGCAGGGCATCTCCAAGTTGCCCAGGATGGCCTTGAACTTGGGATCCTCCTGCGGAAGGTTTGTGCCGCCACATCCTGTGGGTAGGATTTCTTCTAAAGAGACCAAAACGACAGAAGCCAGAGAAACCTATAGGAATGCAAATCTGTTCTTCTTTTGCACTTTATTCACTAAAACTGGGTGTTACTGTGGTTTTTAGCTCACTTCAAAACTCATTCCACAGGTATCTATTGAGCAACTGCTATGACTGACACTAATTTGAGGGGTTCTTCACTTCAAAACAAAATTAAACAGCAAAAATGGGAACATACAAAACACCTTTGGAGTTCATATTTGAGTTCCAAAGCATCTTGAAGCTGCGTGGCATATAGAACAAGGTCTGGACATCTGGGGACTGTCACAATCTACTCCATCACCCTCCCCTGCAGCCCCCACCCCTCTGCAACATTCTGTACTATATATACTCTTTCAAACGTCCTGATATTTCCTGGTCTCCTTACCTTTATTCAAGCTATTTTTTTTTTTTTTTCGTTTTGGCCTTTTCTTCCCAGGTGAAATTTTACTCAGTTGCTCAAATGTCACCCATTTGTAAAGTGTCTGACACACCATTCTCGTTTTCTACCTTTCGTTCCTGCTGTGGCCTTATTCCCCATAACTTCATTTTAGATCTCAGAGCTACTTTAATTCTCCCTCCCTTCCTTCACACTGTGAATATTCACCTTCCTCCTGCCGGGCCCAGTTCAAAGCAGGTACTTAATAAATACCCGTGGCAGAATGTAAACTGGAAGAATAAAGTCTAATTTTTCTGAAGGAAGAAAGGCAACTATTTGCATTGGTATGTGTGTTTTGAATTCAAAATAAATGTGGTAGCAACAAGGTTACTGTGGAGATGAGTTAGCAAAGAATTTGGGTGTGCGATGATATTGGCTGCTTTCCTTCCTTCTCCTGCTCATTGTTGGATAATTGATCCCGCCTGTTGTAGGGACTCTGGATGGTCCCATTTGCCGTCCCCTGTCAGAGAGCCCCTCTGTTCCTGTCACCACACTGTTTACAAAGCCATCTCCAGTTTGCTCTTCTACCCGCTGATGTTTTTCCAGTTACCTCTTTATCAAAACTTATTTTACAGGACTTTCCTTCTTCTTAATGTCTTCCCTTTCCCACTGAGCACCCTCTTATTTTCTTTCCCCGTGTGTGTGTGTGTGTGTGTGTGTGTGTGTGTGTGAGTGTAGGCTACGTGGCATCATTGCTACTCATTATATAAAAAACCCTCCTCAACTGGAAAGTACCACCATGAGTAACCTGTGTCTCACACTTAACAGTGAATAAGATAATTTGCTTGTTTTCCATGGTAAACCTGTGATATTTGCTGTCACTTGATGTCCTGTGGTTGTTCAATATTAAAATATTTTATTAGTAATAGAATTGGTCATAAGTACTTTACGTAACTTTCTAATGGAGAAGTAGAACATCATGATAGATTTGTCTCTCTTTCCCTAAGTTTTTAAAACTATTAGGGCAACATAAAACAGATAATCTTGTTGAACAATTTCTTAGAATCATGAAACATAAGTATAACTTTCGGCCTTCTGAACAACCTCAAGTTGATAGCTTTTATGGTTTGTTGTAACCCTTTATGATTCCAAGAATTTTACCAGAATGTTCCTTATAACTCAGCTGGAATGCTCTCTTGTAGTTAGTTAAGTTCTTCTTGGGGTGGGTGATGAACGACTGCAGTCCTTCAGGTGATCTGGCATCTAAAGATCATCTAGCTGTTTGGAACCCTCTCTTTCCGATGGGCATGAGTCGTTGCTGATATTCAGAGCTGTTGTTTCCTGGTATTTTAGTTCATGATTGTGCACTGCCCCTGAAGACATTATCAAAAGCTTAAATGTCTTTAGATCTCTTGTTCCTTAACTCCATGTTCAAAAGAGCAGAAAGGAGGGTGGTATATGGGATCAGAGGAAAGGACAGGAAAGGAGAGACAAGGAGAAGAGAGGAGAGGAGAGGAGAGGAGATGGGGAGACAGAAATGGAGAATATGAGAAAGAGGAATAGAAACAATCCAAAGAATGGGAGGTAAAGAGCCAGTATTGAATTTTATGTTGAAGACTCCTAGGTACATGCAACTTGAATCTTCTTTACTTTTAGAGTTTCTCTTGAACTTGAATGTATAAGAATATTTCCTTGGCCTGGCACAGTGGCACACACCTGTAATCTTAGCTCCTCAGGCTGCTGAGGCAGGAGGATTGCAAATTCGAGACCTGCCTCAGCAATTTTGCAAGATCCTGTCTCAAAATAAAAATAAAACAGTCTGTGATGTAGCTCAGTGGAAGAGTACCCCAGTACTGAATCACCAGTACCCCACCCTCACATCCAAACAGGTTTCATGCTACAATAAAACAAATGTGAAAAGTATTCTTAAATAGTTTATTCTCTTTTAAAATCCATACTGCCTTAGAGAATTTCCTTTGAGAGTTTCAAGTGACCATGTCTCTGTCCTAATGTACTATTAAACTCTATCTTATCAAACTGGGTTCTGTAAATACAACATTAAAAAGGGCAGTTATTCTTCATATTTTTTTGCTTTTAGATTTGTTTATTGTGAGTTGTTTTAGTGCACTTAAAGTTGAGTTTAATCCAAAACTTTTCCCTCAAGAATGATTTCAGAAATATATCTATTAAAAACCAGTCATGGTGGAACATGCCTGTAGTCCCAGCAACTCAGGATGCGGGAGCAGGAGGATTGCAAGTTTGAGGCCAGCCTCAGTACCATAGCAAGATCCTGACTCATTAATAATAAGAAATATATATATATATATTGTAGTGTGTGTCTGACATATATTACAGTTCCTTTCAAATGCGTTTGTCAATTTGCCCTCTTTTTCTTTTTTATTCATAGACTTTTTATGATAAATTGGGGATCAGTTATTTTTTCCCTTTCATGATAGTTACTTTTGGGGATTACCCCTTATGCTTTTTCCTTTAGTGGAAAAGGTAAAGAACCAGTGGGACAGCACCCAGCATGGGGTGGAGCTGAGGCGGCAGCAGCTGGAGGACATGATTGTTGACAGTCTGCAGTGGGCTGACCACAGGGAGGAGACCGAGGAGCTGATGAGAAAATATGAGGCTCGCCTCTACATGCTCCAGCAAGCCCGGAGGGATCCGCTTTCCAAACAGATCTCTGATCACCAAGTAAGGCTTGTTGGATGTTGCTTGGCAGTGTGATTTCCTTGAACTCACTTCTTTTTCTGTTGTTCTTAGGAGCCTGTCTTGATGTTTTCCTAAGTTCTTAGAATATATATTGAATTTGTATGAAGCATTTGATCAGGAGGGTTTTCTGAATATTTCTGGAGACCTAACAAATAGAAATGGGATTATTTTTGCTAATGGAAACCAACATTTAGAAAAAGAACATTTGTATGATTCCAGAAACCTCATTTTATTTAATTAAATAAAAATAACCTCTGGGCTAGGCAGGGAAGGGACTAAAATGAGGTTTAATTTAAACCAGGGGATTGGTTTAATTTCCTGAAACTTTGATTGCAGTGCTACTGTGGGTGAGCAAGTCAGGTAATAAGTTTAGTGTCTTCTAATACATTTATCTCCACACTTATCAATAGTAGGTACCTTTGGTGATCAGTTTAATTAGAGTTGATAATAGTGAATACTTATTGTATTTTTTAAAATATTATTTTGAATTTTCTCCACAATCGCAAAAAAACATGAGTTGGTGGTTGTGGCTTTGAGGTTATATTTTGGTGGAGCATCTTATTTGCCCTTGGGTGGTCTCCGGTGAAAGTGTACATTTATGAAGAATGTAATAATAAAGAATGTGTGGGAAACAGAATCTAAAACCTGGAAGTGTGTTTTTATTCTTCACAAGTTTAGACTTTCCATGGTTACCATTAAAAAGCCAAGTCGCCGGGGGATTGGTTTCTGAATCATTTTCTATGTTTATGACACCTGGTGATCATTTCTATCAAATGACTCAAAAGTAATAGCAAAGCCCTGGACACTTAAGTAGAGAAATACAGTAAGAATTAATATCAGTGAGTCAGTCATCCTGTTTGGAACACAGTTGGCTCTTTGTGTCTGAGGAATTAGCATCCACAGATTCAGTCAACTGGGGATCATATGCTGCGTAGTTAGGCCTGTGATGGTTGTTTCAGTATTGAACATGTAAACATTTTTTTTAAAAACTTGTAATTATTCCATAAACAATACAGTATAACAACTGTTTATATAGCATGTAAACAGTATTAGGAATGTAAGTAAAGTGTCCAGGAGGATATGAATAGATTTTGTGCAAATACTGCACCATTTTATTTCAAGGACATGAGCATCTTTGTGGATTTTGGTGTCCACAGGAGGGAAAGCTCTCAGAACCATTCTTACACAGGTACCAAGGGAGATCTGTGTGCTTCTTTAATTAACAGTGTTGTTCATTTCTCTAGGCTGGATTTTTCTTCCAGTTCCTACAAAAATCCTTAGAGGGTCATTCAGTTGTTACTTAGATTTCACGGGAAGAATCTTATTCCAGATAGAGACTTCCATGGGCAGAGAGTGTCAAGAGACCATTGCTTGTGGAAGTACTCAATCTCAGTTTAGCTACCCAGGTAGATTGTCTGTAAACCTTGCTCACCCCTTGCTATCCAAACAGTTAACTTTGTAAGCATGTACAGCAATTCAGGGGCAAGAGGCATATGAAGTCCACCATTGTTTGCTCTTGCTGTTTCTCCAAGCACATACAGAGGAACTCTGTGTGTGTTCATTCCTGTATCATGCACATTCCTGTAAGATTCAGATGTATAGCAGAAGGAATGAGAGGGACAGATGGTTTGAGGAAGTAAAATATCTCAGAGAGGAAAATATAATTAATATCATCTGCTACATACCTGATTTCGTAGACATTTTCCATTTCTAGAATTATTTTCGGTTTAAGCCTACATGCAAGCGTTTGCCCCCAAATTTGTTTTCTTCTTGTGATATCTAACACATGGTAAAACACCCTAGGAAGCAGTATTTGGGTAATGGTAATTACCCAATGACTGGTCTAACTGTTACACCTGAACTTCCACCTCAGCTGTTGCTTCAAGAAATGGGTCCTGGTGATGGTGTCATCATGGCGTTTGATAATGTCCTACAAAAACTGCTGGAGGAATATGGTAGTGATGATACAAGGAATGTGAAAGAAACCACCGAGTATCTGAAAACATCATGGATCAATCTAAAGCAAAGGTAACTCTAAGACTCTGGCAATTGAATGCAGATTGTCAAGTTGAGAATTTGACTGTTTTGGTTTTCTCATGGAAACAGGCCCCAAATATGTAGCCACTAGAAGTGCATTTTATTATTATTTTTATTTTTATAGTGAGATATGCTGAGTTGGTATTATCATGCCTACTTACTACTGAATGTGGATTTATTCAGTATCTACTTGAATTTCTACAATGCAGTTTTTCCTTCAATAAGCCTAGATCTTGGCAATGATTATTCTGATTTCTCTCAGTATTATCACAAATACATTTTGTAGTACTCTGATAAGTAGCAGATATTTACAAATGCCTCAGGGTAATAATAATCATAGTGGTGTAGTATTTGGCTGGGTTGTCTCATTGAAATCAGATGTCATGGATCCAACACTTGACTTCTGAAATAATTTAGGATTATTTATATATTTAGGATTTTGATTAATTTATTATATTTTCTTTCTGTTACTGACTAGTCAGTATGTTTGGAATGGCCTGAAATAGTGTATGTTTTTAGAAGAGAGATTTTCCTGTTACATGAACCTCTAGGATGTGAGGAACTATAAACAGTAGTTACATGTCTTCAAAATGCCAATTTATATTCAATAGGTAGAGAGTGCTTACTTCATGCATAGTATTGGGAATGCCTGTGTCCAGGTGAAGTCATGATTTCCCCAACATCTTTATATATTTAAATGCAACTTCCTAAAAATTAATCTGATATCAAAACACATTTATTTTGCAGTGAATAAAATTGATAATTATCAGAACATTTTGTTATATATTCCTGGTAATAAACTATGGTTAAGCATTTAACGATGATCAACATGGAGGAATTTTTATACACTTCTAGAATGTTGTTTTCAGTTAGAATCTTTCAAGCAGTTCTGAATACTCCAGAAGAGAATTATGAGGGAAGTACAAGAGCTTGAATGTGTTGTTAGGGGACACAAGACTGGGGAGGCAAATACAGAACTTAGTAAAAGGGTAAAGGAGAGTAGCTGTAATTTTAACCTTCCTAGCATGTTAGCACAATTTTTCTCTTTATGATAACAGATTATTTGATAGAGTAAGGATCCCATAACTGAGGCAGGGGAGCAAGTGAATTAAAAACAGCTTGAAGCCAGGGGCATTACGGGTGAAGCCCCTGGGGCTATGGAGGCTGAGTCAGGAGGATCTCGAGTTCAAAGCCAGTCTCAGCAAAAGCAAGGCACTAAGCAACTCAGTGAGACCCTGTCTCTAAATAAAATACAAAATAAGGTTGGGGATGTGGCTCAGCAGTTGATTGCCTCTGAGTTCAATCCCTGATACCCCCCAAGAAACCTCCAAAAACAGCTTGAACCCTGAGATAGTCCCCAAACTTTCTTCATCTATGTTTTTCCAAAAATTCCATGGACAAAGAGTTATGACTTTGTTTTTGTTTTAAACAGTACCAGAAAAAAAATTGATCACTTAGGAATGAGTTGGCCTGCTTTATTTAGTACCTCCAGTTCTTTTTTTGCTTTTACTTTGTAAATATTTTAAGACAGCCTACAGCGGTAGTGAGATTCGATGGAAGAAGCAATTAAAAATGAATTATATTCCAAGGTGATCTTTCATTTATCATAGCAAAGACAGCCACAGCGTTCCAAGTTTATTGTCATTACAAGAAATTGTCCTTGCTCAGTTTTTTCTGCATTTTTGGGGGGAAATAAGCAATTTTATTAACATTTGGACAAGATTCAGATATATTATTATTTATAAAGTTGGGAAAATAACAACAAAACTGTGGCTCACAGGATCCCTTCGTGAGTGACAGGCAGCATTTCTTTTTATTAAGAGTTTTCTTTTTTAAACAGTAATATTTATCATTTTAACTGTTTTAAATGGATAATTTTTTGGAATATATAAATCTTTTCTTGACTTTTAAAAATTTTTTTAATTGTAGATGGAACCCAGTGCCCCACGCATGTGAGGCAAGTGCTCTACCACTGAGCCACAACCCCAGCCTTTCTCTTGACTTCTTAAAGTATGAGAGCCTCTATTAAACTTTTTTCAAATTCTTGACTCTATTATTTTTTTAAAATTTCATCACACCAAGTATTTATTCAACTGTGGAAAGATAGTATTTGGCATAGAAAACACTTTGAAATTCTCGACATTGTTGCAGAGACAGAGTAAGGAACTTTAGCAACTGTAAGTGAGTTTACCTAAGCCTGTGCTGCTCAACCTTTTTGGTTATCTGTTCTCCAAGAAGCTTTCCTGGAGCCCAGCCCTTTAGGAAGTTCAGTACTGTGCTGTACCGCACGTCCACGTGTGTACTGCGTGGTTGTGGTTTATACGTAAAAACAGTGCGTTTTTTCCATCCTTCCTTCCCCACGTCAAGAACCACTTCTCACCTCTTTTGTGACTTTGTGGTCTCAACTAACTCTCTCATGCTCAGAAAAGTTAAATGCCATGCTCAAGTTCACCTAGAACAACCAAAATGATATTTTTCTCAACTGAAAGGTGACAATACTCTGTGCTGGGTTCTGAAGCCTTGGTAGTACACTGTTTTGCTTTGTATGATTGTGTGCTTCATTTTTATTTTATAAATTTTATTGTGCGTGTTCTCATTATCAGGCTCTCTGCTCAGCTCTTCATGTATTATTTCCCTTGATCCTCATAATAACCACAGGGGAAAGACAGTCTTTGGTATTGAAAACACTTTGAGGGGACAGGCAGCATGTTCATCTGCGTTTTGTTGATGAATTAACTGAAGCCCAGAGAAGGTAAAGATTCCTCCAGCTCACACAGCTCCTACTGGCAGAGCTGGAATTAGATTCAAGCCTTTTTGCTTGTGTGGTGAGGCTCATCTCTTCTTTGGCCAAGACTTTCATTTTTCTTTGTTATCAGAATGTCAGCGATTGCTGGTGACTGCTTTGTGCACCTGCCTCTCAGATCTGTCTGTGATTCGGCTTACTGGTTTTTATCTGTGTGGGGTTTAGAAACCAGATCAGATTAAAGATACGGGGGCCTTTTCTATGAATAATGTATCACTGTCCATTAGGTGGCCATTGTGCCCAGTCTTTTACCAAACCTCTCTTCTTATCTCCCAACCATATTCTGAATATACATCATTGTCAGCCCAGTTCTGGAGGGGTGGAGGGTGATTATACTTGCACAAGGACTAATGTTAGCAGAGCATTATGTGTAAAGTTTAATATCATCTTCAAGGGAAATGTTTTATAGGAATTGCAGTTGGTCTAAGTAATTTGGCCATTCACAGTTACAGGTCCACAATCTTGTATCTACAATGCCTGAATCCCCAAAAGCTCTGATAATAGAAAGCTTTGAATTGACATGATACTGTTTATATAGTCTTTATTTATTCATCTTGCTTAGGACGAATAGCCTTCTTCCTAGCTGCACAAATATGAATGTGTTTGATTGTTTCTCTGCTTGGCCTGCTATGTAATATAGATACATCCATAGTGTTAGTTATCCACTGTACAAAAACTTATTAATTCTGATGTTAAGGGTAAATTAACTGATTTCTGGTATTTTGGCTTCTGTGAGCAGCTGGCCTGTCTCTAAGTTTGTGTAATCTGTGTATTTTCACTAATGCTCTCTTCTCGTATGACATTTTGTGATGTGATAGTTGGAATGTGCTTCTACAACCTGAGTGTCCTTTATCTGCAAGTTTGAGACCAGAAGTTTTTGATTTCAGATTTTTCTAGATTTTTGGAATAGTTTTGTATACACAATGATACATGTAGGTTTTGGGAAGCAATCTAAACATGAAATTAATTTTTGCTTCAGATGTACCTTATAGGGTTGGTGGTATGGCTCAGTGGTTATGTTAGTCTTTTTGGTTTGTTTCTGTGACTAAAATATCTGACAAAAACAACTTAGAGAAGGAAAAGTGTATTTGGGGCTCACTGTTTCAGAGGTTCAGTCCATAGTTGAATGCTTGCTCTAGGCCCCAGGTCAGGCAGAGTGTTATGGATGAAGGGTCCAGCAAAGGAGCCATGGCTTGGTAAGGAAGTAGACAGCAGGAGGGGCGGAAGGTGCTACAGGGAAAGTGAATCCTTCCAGGGTACGCCTTCAGTGACCCCCTCCTCCAGCCATGCCCACCTGCCTGCAGTTCCCATACAGTCCATTCAAACTAGGATGGACTGATGAGGTTACAGCTCTCCTAGTCCAATCATTTCACCTCCGAACATCCCTGCATTAACACTGGAGCTTTTGGAGGGACACCTTGTATCTAGAGTACAGCTTGCACTTTATACACATAACCTAAAGGAAACACATGCAATGTTTTAAGTAATTTTCTGCATGAAACAAAGTTTAATGTAATGGTGTGAAATATTCCATTTATGGTGTCATATTGGCACTCAAAAGGTTTTAAATTTTAGAGTTCCAGATGTTTGGATTCAGGATGCTCAATTGGAGTGCAGTCCTGTGAAGTCGTATTTTGCCTTGCCTATTTTAAGCATTTCTAGGATGGTTCAGGTTGAATGGAGCATACTGGGGTGAGATCTCTTGACAGCCCTTGGTTAAAATCCCACTGTGTGCATTTACCATCTGTGTGGACCTTATTTCAACTCACCGAGTCTCACTTTTCCTTCTTCTCATGTGCAGAGCAGACCTAATGTGTGGGATTATTGTGAAATTAAAAGTTTTGTATAAAGTTTATAGTACCTGGTTTATGATCAATAGGTTGCCCAAATTATCATCATGTGCCATGGTGGTGTGCCTTCATCTGCTGCCTGGTATGGTCGATGGCTAAGTTAGCCAAAGTCTGAGTCCTTATCAGTTGCTCATTTATAGTCATTTTGAATGATATCTACTTGCATTAATGATAAATCTTTATTACTGAATGAAGTTTCTTAGGAAATGCAATTTTCTTGGTTAGTGAAAATCACAGTTATGAAGTCATCACAGTTGTTGAATTTATGGTGCATTAAGTGTTTTCTGACAAAGGGTCTGACCATCTTGGGATGGAGCCTAGCACATGTGAAGCCCTGGGTGACATACCCAGCACTGATGAAAGGAAGGAAGTAGAAAGGAAGAAAAGGTGTCGAGTTTTGAAAAGGTACAATTATTTCATTGGGTGCCATGAATGGAGTACAGATTAATCAGTGAAAGAACCTGAATTTTTTTCTTTTTAATTACCGTCAGCTGGACACGTGAAACGTACATAGCTTACAAGGGTTATATAAATGTTATGCATACTTAAGACTGAATCTGTGAAGTGCTTGGCTATTGTGAAAACAGGTTAAAATCCAAAAGTCTGAGTTAGTTTTATTTATTTATTTATTTATTTAGTGATGCTGAGTTTATTTTTGATTGCATCCCTGAGTTATTCTGTTGCATGTTTCAAAACTTCTGTTATTTCTGCGAGTTGAAACTATTTCAGTAGAGATTAATCATTGTCCCCACAGATTAATAAAAAGAAGCAGTCTTCTCAGCATTTGCCCATTGTTCAGTTTGGTCCACACTTTTTAATAGCAGTCAGTAGAAGATGCTCATATTGGGATTGTGCGTTACTGACCTTAGCCAGGCTCCACCACTGAGCTCTTGGAATGTATGCTGTAATTCTGTACCATCTGTGGGCTTAGGCAGAGTACAGGTGACCTTAACTTCTAGCCGGTCCACCAATATAAGACTCGGAGATTTGGGTCAGTCAATTTTGATTTATCCTCTCAGAAACTTCTTTCCCTGAAGGTCACCTTTGTTTTTCAACCTGTTTCTTTTATTTTTGTTGCTAACATTTCATTTTTAGTTTTCCCTTTCCAACTGGAAACTAAACTGGCCAAGAAAAGTGTGAAAACCATATTCTTCTGTATTTTGCTCTTGTTATCTTTTTAAAATATTTCAGGAACCATTGTATTGTCCTTTTAAAAATATTACCAACAATGAATGTCTTTGTGGTACATTGCCATGAATGCTCATCTTCTCAGTTTGTAGATATCAGACTGAAGTTTGCAGATATTTTCCGAGTACATTCAGTTGCATATTAAGTAAACTAAGGGGTCCATGCCCATAGCCTTTTTTTTTCTTTCATTTGCTTTTTTCCACATGAATTATCAATCAGCTAATTAAAGGAATATTTATTTAGCTAATGAGGGGTGATTGTTTGGGGATAGGAAAAAAGGAGGTGCTGTGTAAGAGAGGGTTTTTTTAATATAGCTTTGGTGAAATTTAGACTGATCAGAAGGTTGGGTTGTTTCTGAAGGTTAAGGAGGAACGCTCCGAAGAAAATTCCAGAGCGCACAACAAATACCAGAGTCAGGAGGCGGAAAGGACCTAGAAGGTGGCTGAGTAGGAAGGTGCAGATTGAGACATGGAAGGAGGGGCAGGCGGAGGTCAGATCAGCAAGATGGGAAGAATGTGAGGAGCGGAAGACGTGCTTCAGAGGAGAGGACACTTTGGGGGATTAGGTATGTGGTTTGAGGAGTGGAAACAATGAAAGATGGAATTGGTGAAAAGATGGATGCTGATATTAGTCATTGAACTGGGAAAGGCTGTGGAGGTTTGGGGAGAAAAAATGCAAAAGCATAAAACATGGTTTTTGACATGTTTTTGTGAAATGCCTGTTAGATATCTAAACTGTGTAGACATTTGGATACGTGAATGTAGAGTTCAAATGTTTTGACCTCAGGTCTGAATGGGGAATTGTCATTATTTACATTGGCTTTCAGGCTGTGGGATCAGATGAGATGACCAGGGAAAAAGTCAAGATACATAGAAGAAGAGGGTGCTTAAATTATATCTGTGGGGCTTAGAGTGATGGAGCAAAAATGAGGAGAGATCAAAAGGAACTGGGGGAAATATTTCCAATCAAGTAGAAAGAAATTCCAGGATTTTTTGTGTTCAGAAGTGGAGGGAAGAGAATATTTGTAAGAGAGAATGGATAGAGGAAAATATTTCTAAGGGAGAGTGATCCACTGTGTTGAATTAGGCTGGAGTAATGAGAAAAGATGACAGAGAATATCATCCATGGAATTCCATATTTTTATGATCCCTGTGGCATGCTGTCAATAGGCCCTGTCATGGATGCAGACCTGAGAAAAGTGGGAAGAGGATTATATGTACAATCAGAATCTTGGTTCATGGGACGGAGTTTCTTGGGGGAAATTGATAGTTAGGACAGTGATGGGTTCCAGTTTGTGATCTGTGATACATGTGAGAGGAAGATAGTCCTTCTGAAGTATCCTTTAGCAGTCTTCATCAACTCAGAGGCAAGTATAAAAAATGTAGATAAAAGATGGAAAGAGGAAGTAGGGGAGATGAAAGTCTTTGGATGGGAGTGGAGACTGGGGTTGTCATTGCTCTGTAATGTGTCTAAGGAGTTTCTTTCTCTGGGTGAAGCAGTCCTTCATTCAAGTTTTGGCTTAGCAGACAGATTCTTTCCTTCCTTCCTTCCTTCTTTCCTTCCTTCCTTCCTTCCTTCCTTCCTTCCTTCCTTCCTTCCTTCCTTCCTTCCTTCCTTCCTTCCTTCCTTTCTTCTTTTCATAGTGCTGGGGATTCAACTCAGGGCCTTGTGCTTGCAAAGCAAGCACTCTACCAACTGAGCTATATGCCCAGCAGACAGATCTTGAGGTGAATTTCAGGCTCCACTTACCCATTGAGACAGTGAACAACCTTTATAACCACATGTAAGTGACCCCGAACCTGGAGTTTACTATATAAACATAACGAATAAATGTCTTGTGCTTCAAAACAGTAGGATTTTGCCTGGAAAATTAAAAAAATATTTGGGAATAGCATTTGCAAGCACAGAGGACACTTACTTCAACTCTTCATACTGAGACATAAAGGATCTGGGAAAAAAATGAAAATAACAGCAACAAACCTTCATTAAAATTTGTCAGGGTGATCGATGGCCCCCAGGAAACCAGTTTCAGTGAAGATACAGGGTTTGATCTGAGGAGACTGTAGGTACAGAGGAGTCTTCTGATCATAAAGGAGGAGCTCTGGGGCATGATGGAAGAAGGACTTGAGGGTTGGACTAGGATGGACTGGGGAAGGGATAGGGTAGTATTGGAGGTATAATACAATATATATATATATATTTTTTTTGGGGGGGGGTATTGGGGATTTAACCCAGGGGCACTCCACCACTGAGCCACATCCCCAACCCTATTTTGTATTTTATTTAGAGACAGGGTCTCACTGAGTTGCTTAGGGCCTTGCTCAGTTGAGGCTGACTTTGAACTCACAATCCTCCTGCCTCAGCCTCCCAAGTGCTGGGATTACAGGCATGCGCCACTGCGCCCGGCTTATAATACAATATTGATAAACTCATCCAATGTCAGTCGTGATCTACCTGACAAAATAAATAGATATATTGAGATACATCCTCTCACAAAAATTTCTCTGAAATTTTTCTCTGAAAAATTTCTCTGAAAATATTTATTTTCTGGCAATGATAGTCCCAGGGGAAATACCTCTGTTGAGTTCTAGAAGGGTGTGAGCAGGTATCATGGGACGGTAGTGGAGGAAAGTGGGGGTCTCTTCTCTCTGCTGTACAGTTGTATATAGCAAGTACCTTAGGACAGTCTCCATAAGTCTGATGGAGTGAATTTTTAAGTGTCTTGGTGATGACTCAACCTCTGTGGAATACTGATTGGTCACCAAAAGACCATAGATCATTGAGAATATCTACAATGACTCATGCTTCACTTTGGCTGTATTTTCCCCATACTATGCTTTAATATATTTATTAGAGAAATGTTATTTTATTTACAAAAGAACAAAATTACCTCATGAAGGTACCCATCGAAAAGCTTGAAGAATGGTTTCACTGTAAGTTTTCTACCTGCCACTCAAACTATTGGGGCTACTATTTTCTACTTTAAAAGAGATAAATATATTCAAATCTCATATCACTGTAAAGGTCACCTTTGAGGACACCAAAATTTTGCAATGCATGACCGTGGGTTTCCTAAGATATTCTTTTTCCATTAAAGTCCTTTTAAAAAAGGCATTTGTTTGTATTCAAGTACTCTTTTGATCAATTATAAGCACATGCACACTTGATTAAATAATATGTCTCGTAGTTTAAAATACCAAATACTATTTAACATTTTTAAAATGACATTTTAAAAAGTGCATTTTGTGGGTCATATTTTCTGTTACGAAATGGCTATCGGCTATTTTATAGCCTATCATAGCTGATTCATAGCTGATTTTATTACAGACATCTCTTTGAAAGCTAAGAGTTTACATTTGAAAAATCCTAGTTCCCTTTAGTATAAACTATTATAAATCTGTCACCCATGGATACCTGTAAATCTTTTGTGTGAAGCTATTTATACTTTTGTTCTGTACCATATTTTGCCCCAAGGAATCCTATCATCTATTATTTCTTCTGTTTGAAGTAAAATTTGCTTTAGTCAACATTACCCTGGTAATCTTTATATGTATCTTTGAGGTTTTCAGGCTATCCTTGTTCTTTGTGATTTCTAGATTTAAAAAAGATTTACAAAAGATCTTCTCTGCCTTTATCTTCTAGCCAGAAATTTCCTAAACTTAAAAAAAAAGAAAGAAATCATTTCTTTTCCTGTAACAGTGCTCCTTCCCCTCCATTCCCTCCTCATGTTTCTCAGGATGCCCTCCAGCTCCGTTCAGGTCTTTCTTGAGCTGTAGCAACCAGAACTGCCAAACCTAAAATCCACATTGAGACTGTAGACGCGTGTAAGTGCTGGAAGTGATCTTAGAAACCCTCCATGTTAATGCTCTCATCCTCTTGGCTGTCTGCACGAGGCTCATCTACTCCTGTTGTAACATTTCATTTATAAGCAGTGACTCTCAATGAAGGCAAATTTGAAGCTTGGGATGGGGGTGAGATGAAGGTTCTCTTCCAGCAGATTTTATAGTCTCTGTGATGGAGTCTGTAATTTTAAAAGGTCCCTGAGTCTTTTAGTGACCTATTCCAATATTTTAAAGATGCAAAAAAACCCCCTGAGATTTGGAATTATTTACCCTAAGCCATATAGCTAGAAAATGACAGAGGTGGTAGAATGCGGTCCTTTTCTTGTGAGTGTAGTGTAAACATATCATTGAAGTTAATTTGTTAGCCTGTGTGATAAAGTTTGTATGCATATCCCTGAACCTCTTAACTTTAATGTTTATTTTTTTGGTTTCAATACTAGGATAAATTCCTTGAAAAAATGGGAAAAAGAATCTGATAACATTCAGTATACCATACTGTAGTCTTGGATCTAATTTTTAAAAAAGAACAAATGAGGGGGTGGATGGAATTAATGTAATTGAACTATATTCTATTAGAAATTTCACAAAAATTATATTAATTTTAAAGTCAGAATGCAAATTAACACATATCCCCTTACTCTGATTATAAATTCACATGTTTGTGTGGTGCTGGGGTTCTCATGCAAGGCCTGTGCATGCTCAGCAAGTTCTGTAGGACTGAGCTATCCCACAGTCCCTGAGTATAAGACTATTCATTATAATAACGTGAAAGCTATTTGGATGGCTATGAATAAAATTTAGTTTCCAGAATATTCATTATTTTTAGTCCCTGATTAAGTTGACAATAGAAAAAAATCTGACACCTGATATGTTTGCATTCAAAAACATTTTTCCAGGATATTTATTAAGTTGCACACATGCATGCTATGAGCAAAATGAATTTCCAAGTGTTTCATGAAATTCATATACGAGATGAGGGAAAATCTTATTTATTGAGTTTTTACTGTATCTTGATATGTTTGTGTGTGCATACCTCATTCTCTCCTTAAAATATTGTTGTAAAGAAAGTGTTATTCCCATTTCTATATTAGTTCATTTAATAAACACTTGTTGAGTTGCTACTGTGTGCAGGCTCTGGCAGGGCCAGGTGCATTGATGATTCAGCTTTCAGCTGACAAGAAAACAGTCTCCTGCAGTCACAGAGACATATCGAAGCAGGCAGAATAATGGTCCCAAAGATGAGGGGATTATTCTGGATTGTCTGGCTGGGCCTGATCTCATCCCACCAATTCTTAAAAGTAAAGGAGGAGGCAGAGGGAGTGGGTGAAAGAGAAGATTTGAGGGTTTCACCCACCATTGTTTGTGTTGAAGACAGAGTAAGTGGCCAAGAGCCAAGGAATATGGTGGCCATTAGAAACTAGATGAGGCCAGGAAACAGATTCACCCTGAGAACCTCCAGGAGGGAACATAGTTCTACCAGCAGTGTTAGACTCTAACCTTGGGGAGATAATGCCTGATTGTTGCTTTAAGCCACTAAGTTTGTGGTGATTTATTACAGCAGCATGGGAACACTAATAGCCATGGTAAGGGACATCATGGGATGCGCTGAGAAAGGGGCACTCAGTTTGGAAGGCATTTGCACCAATTTCTGAAGGGCCAGTAGAAGTCAGTCGGGTGGAAAGGAGATTGTTGGAAGCTGGAGGCAGGAAACAGGAAGGGTTAAAATAACTTAAATGTGAAGCTCTGGAGGTGACAGAGACAGTGACTTTGAGATGATTAGTAGTTGGTTCATTGTTATAGATAATGATACCTGAGGCTCGAGTGATAATGATTCTTGGTCAGGACAGAGAGAGCTAGATCATGGAGGACCTCGTGTGCCAAGCAGAGGGATGGTGACAACAGGCAGGTTTCTCAAGCTCTCATGGTGGTCAGTGGTGGAGCCCTGCTGCTTTGATCCACAACTCATATTCTTTTGCTTATGTAACCAATAAAGTAGACATGTCTTCCTGAAACAGCTGAAAGTTGGTTTTTTGGCAGTTTCCTGTAAAGTGTATATTTTTTAAAGCACTATCTCTTTTTCAACTGATGACCAGGAGACAATTTGACAGTAAGTTCCCTACTTTCTGGACTCATAATGTCTCACTGGTCCCCAAACTGTGTGAGTGGTTGTTCTCTATCCTGTGGAATCCTGTCCGAGGCCAAGTATCCATGGCCCTCTTAGCTTACTTTTCCTTGAAGCATCACTTTGGGTTTTCTGTTGTACCTGATGGCCCGGTCCTTTACATTTGTTGAGGATATTAACGTCTCTTGTGTATGGAATCCCCTGCCTTCATCTTTAGTCGATTTTCAATGTTTGCCTTCTTTTTACCTAGTCTGGGCATTCCTAGTGTGAATCTATAATGATCAATTTTTCCATTGGCAGTTGCAATAAAAGCTATGAATATTCTTGAATAATAAAGGACTTCGTGGAGAATGAAAATGTCTGGTTTTGCTAAATTTTATAATTTCTGATTTTTTTTTTTTTTTGGTACTGGGGATTGAACCCAGGGGCACTCGACCACTGAGCCACATCCCCAGTCCTATTTTGTATTTTATTTTGAGACAGGGTCTCACTGAGTTGCTTAGGGCCTTGCTCAGTTGAGGCTGACTTTGAACTCACAATCCTCCTGCCTCAGCCTCCCAAGTGCTGGGATTACAGGCGTGTGCCACCATGCCGGGGAATAATTTCTGAATTTTATATTGAATATGCTTAAGATAAGAATCACCTGCTCATGGTATATTAACTGTATGCATGCATTCCTTTAATTATTTGCTTTCTTGCACGTCTTTGGCATGGCCTTTTTTTGATTATTCTTAATACTGTTCTCTGTTGATGTTTAAAAATTGAAAATATGGGCAGGATTAGGGGAGGGTAGATACCACCACCACCAACCACCCAAAATATGGTAGGTGACTTATAAATTTTAAAAAAGATTAAAGAAATATGTGCATTTTATTACAAAATTATCAAAAAGCATTGGAAGGGTTAAAACAAAATATGGTGTTTTTTTTTTCTACTCGTGACAGTCCCCCTCTCTCTTTTAGTTTCTCCTTCTGCCGTTTATACATTTCCATATTCCAAATAAAATGAGTATGCCATTATCTTTCAATTCCTTAATGTTAGATGTTGTCTACTATCATTCTCTTTGGGTAAATATAAAGAAAATAGCTTTCTTATGCTGCTATTCTCTTCCTTTTGTCACTGAATTTTTAGGTAATATTCCACATTGACATATTATTCCTGTTCAAACATTATTAGCAGCAATACACTGAAGTTAGCTATAACTTTGTTTCCTCTCTGTTTGCTTTGTCTGAAATTAATAACGGCCTTGTTTTTGTAGGCCTGTTTTCTGTGCTCTTAGTGCTAATCCTTCTTACATTTTCCAATGGCCCGTCAGTATAATTTTCCACAAAGTCGATCTTGTGAAGCAGTCTATCACTTCCAATATTTTATCTTGGAGACATCTCTTCTGGAGTCACGCTTCTAGGCCTGCTGCCTAGCCACCATGCTGGGTATGCCCTTTGCTTTTCACAAAGTGTGGAATCTCTTTTTCCTGGATCTTGTGGTTTTGTTTTGTTTTCTTTCTTTCTTTCTTTTT
Organism: Glaucomys volans; assembly: GCA_020662805.1. NCBI lineage: Eukaryota > Metazoa > Chordata > Mammalia > Rodentia > Sciuridae > Glaucomys > Glaucomys volans. The sequence goes on from JAJEJO010000320.1 coordinate 1,284,840, forward strand.
TTTTTCTCTTAGTTTCTTTCTCATTTTGTTTGAGCATATCCTTTGTAAGTTTTGTCAAGTTAAAACAAGAGCATTCAGAGTGGCAATGACAGCCCTCATCTGCTCCAATTTGTATTCACACTCTCTTTCCCCCTTTCACCAGAATCCCTTGCCTTCTCTGGGTGGTGGGTCTCTTGCTTTTATGCTTCTCATTTCTTCCTACTTGATTTGCGAAGTGAGTACTGTTAAGGACATTCTTCAAAAATGGTGTGATTTGCAAAGTGAGTTTTGTGGAAGATATTCTTCAAAAATGGTGGGTTGGAGCTAATCATAAAGGCACATTATTAATAGGTGGTCATTATTCTGTAAATATTTACTTTAAAATTATGAAAAGGACTCCAAGGAATATGGAGATATGAAAAATCATTTCTACCCACAATGAATTTATAGAACAGTTGTACAGACAAGAGATCTATGTGATATTATTTAAGTAAAATTTAAGTGTGAAACAAGATTGGAATTCCAGGGCTTTTTTCAGGGAATATGTGACTAATTTCTGTATAAAGAGGAGTACTGACCTTTTATGAAAGGAAACCTAATGGGAATGGAATGTATCCTGGAGGAGAATTTCTTTAATCCTTGAAGGATCAGTACTATTTTAAGTGGAGATTTTCATATGGATATGAAAGGACATTTTCATATGGATATGAAATTTTTATGTGGATGCAATATCAAGAATATTCTAGAGAAAAGGAAGCACACCACTTTGACCTTAACAAATTGTAGGAGAAAACTAATGATTAAAGTTGTAAAAATACATTGTTGATAGATTATAGAGGACATTACATGTTATGGCTTGGATCTTTAATATTCCCTAAAAAGCTCATGTATTGGGCAATGTAGAAATGTTCAGAGGTGAAATGATTAGATCATGAGAGCTGTATCCTCATCCATGAACTTATGCATTTGATGAATTAATAATTTTAATGGACTACTGGGTGGTAATTATGGACAACTGGAGCATGGCTGGAGGAAGTAGATCACTGGGGGCATGCTCTTGGGGATTATATTCTGTCCCTGGTTCTGCCAACATGTGTGTACTCTCTATTGGCCTCTTGGCTCCCATGAGCTGAGAAATTTTCCTCCACCATGCCGTTCTGCCTCATCTCAGTCCTAGAACCATGGATTTGACTGACCATAGTCTGAACCTCTGGAATCACGAGCTCCTGATGAGTTTTTCTTCCTCTAAGTTGTTCTTGTCAGGTGTTTTGGTCACATTGACAGAAAGCTGACCAAGTGAAGCAATTTGAATTTATTTTGCAGGCAAACACCATTGGAGGGTTTTTAGTAAGCAAATGGTGGGATGAAGTTGATGACATTCCAGAATGTCACTTAAATGGAATCATACTATGGAATCTTTTATATCTGGCTTCTTGCACTTAACATGTATTTAAGATTCCATCCATGTTGTTGCCAAATATCAGTAGTTTATTTTTGTTACTGAGTAGTATTTCAATGCATGCATATATCATACTCTATACCAATTCATATTTGGGTTGTTTCCAGTATTAGGCCATTATATATAAAATTGCTGTGAACATTTGCATGTAGGTTTTGTGTGGACATATGTTTCCATTTCTTTTGGGTAAATACCTGGGGTAGGATTGCACGGTAGCACTCTAAGTGCATGGTTAGCTTTATGACACACTGCCAACTATTTTTCAAAGTGGCTGTACAACTTCACATTCTTATCTGCAAGAATGGGAATCGCATTAGCTCCATGTTCTCCCCTGTGTTTCATACAGTCATGGTCTATTTTTTTGTAGTACTGGGGATTTAACCTAGGGGTGCTCTACTACTGAGCTACATCCCAGCCCTTTTAATTTTTATTTTTGAGGTTCTTGCTAGGGTGCTTATGGCCTCACTAAGTTGCTGAGGTTGGCCTCAAACTTGCCATCCTCCTGCCTTAGCCTTCCAAGTTACTGGAATTACTGGTGTATTCCACATCCAGCTTATATAGTCATTTTCTTGAAGTCATTTGAATCTGTAGTGATCTGTCTCATTGTGGTTTGAATGTACATATCTCTGATTACCAGAGATGTGGAGCATCTTTCCATGTGCTTATTTACCATCCTATATGTCTTCTATAATGTTTTATCAGTTTAAGTCTTTTACTCATTTTTAAAAGAATGTGTTTATTGATGTGTGAAAAGGCTACTTGTTCATTAAAAATTAAAAATGCAGAAAATGCAAATAGGAAAGGAAGCCACCTTAACTCCCAGTACCCAGAAATAACCATTTTAATATTAACATTCTAGACATTTCTCCCTTTTTGTACATACACTGTTAAAAGGACGGGCAGGTGGTTGGATGATAAATGGATGGATGACTAGATGGGCAGATGGGAAATTATATGTAAATGAGATCACATTTGATATGTTGATCTTTATTGTAAAATAATTCATATGTCATAAAACTCATCCATTAAAGCATACAATTCAGTGGTTTTTGGTATTTTTACCACTTTTAATTTCAGAAAAGTTATCATCCCAAAGAGAAATCCCATACTTATTAAATGTCAGTTTTCATTGCCTCCCCCACCCCCAATCTCCAGACTTATGGAACAAGTAATCTACTCTTTTTCTCTGTGGATTTACCTTTTGGAAACTTCATACAAATGGAATCCTTTTGTGTCAGACTTCCTTCACTTACCATGCTTTCAAGGATCATTTGTGTTGTAGCATATATCAGTACTTCATTCCTTTTTATGACTGGATAATATTTTAGGTATTGGTACACCGTATTGTATTTAGCAGTTCTTCCTTTAACTGATGAAGTACTTGATTATCATAGGTAATGCTGCCATAAACATTCGTATACCAGTTTTTGTGTGGACATATGTTTTCCATTCTCTTGGCTTTAAATACCTAGAAGTGAAATTGTTGGTGCTTAGTTTTTACATTGGGTTGTTTTGTCATTATGCAGCTCTTACATATATGAAGTTTTAAATTGTGAATTTGCAGGTATGTGTATTTTTTTAATTCCGATAACTCTAGACATTTTAACTTTGTTATAAACTTGATGAAGGGTTTAAAACAGCTTGGTTGTCCAGTGTCTTCCAAATATTATTAAGTCAACTTATTGATTTGAATTATTTAAAAATATGTAAAGTAGGTCCTTTGATTTTGATGATGATGATGATGATGATGATGATGAAGAATATTAACATTTTCAGTGGATTAAGCCCAGGGTCTCATGTATGGCAGGCAAGTACTCTGCCACTGAGCTACATACATTCTGGGCTCTAAATTTTTTATTTTTTTAATCTTAAATATTCGAATTGTCCTCCTTCCTAGAATTCATTTAGTCACTAAGTCACAGAATTCATTTAGTCACTAAATAGCATGACTATTTATTGATATTGCCTTCTGAGCAGAGCCATCATACTAAGGTATTGACATAAGTCTCCGGGGAGCAATTTAATGCTCAAATATGAAAGTAAATGTCGTCATAATCATTTTATGAAATGGACATTATTTTGTTAATATCTATATATCCCTTCTCATTTCTCATAATTGACATGGATTCCTTCAGTAAGAATTATTCTAGATACAAATATAAATAAATACCCAGTTCCATCTGGTGACTTAAATAAATAAAAGTTCCTTTGTGGCTGCCTGTGAATTTTTTATTTAGGGTGTGCATGATTTGGAGTGGCACCCTGTGAGTAACAGGGCTGTGCCTGTCATGCTGTTTCTTTCAGTGTTGCTGACAGACAGAGTGCCTTGGAGGCTGAGCTGAGGACAGTGCAGGCCTCTCGCCGAGATCTGGAGAACTTTCTAAAGTGGGTCCAAGAAGCAGAAACCACTGTGAATGTGCTTGCGGATGCCTCTCAGCGGGAGAATGCTCTGCAGGACGGGGTCTTGGCCAGGGAACTCAAACAGCAGATGCAGGTGAGTGTGTGGAAGCCACACAGGATTTTTTATATGCTGTGCTTTCTGGATTCATCTACATGCAGATTTATTAGTGTTAAAAGATGAGGTCGTCACCTTATTCAGTTATGAAGTCCATGTTCCCCTGTGAATAATTGGTTTCTGGAAATAAGATCTATAAAGTGCTTTTACTTAATATTAGAGGGGAAAACACTCCCTGTTTTATGGAAGTAATAATTGTTTATTTAGAGTTAGAGCCTCAATGCTATTCTGCTTTCTGTCACTTTAAGTCCTATTAGAGTTAGCTTTATTGAATCCTAAATTATAAGGACATTTTCCCTTAATATGAAATAGTTTCTTTCCCCATTCGTTTTAAATACTTAATATAAAAGCTGCAAAAGCCCTATGGCTTGGTTTACAACTCAGGCTATTAGGCTTGAAGGTATTATTTTTATGTCTTTAGCTTGATAACTATGATTGCATATGCAGTCTGAGATTCACATTTTTCTTCTACAAGAAATGTGCTAATGTAAAAATCTTTTCTTTAAACAAATTTTCTGAGAAATCTTATGAAGCACATCTGAATCTGTTTTCCACCCCAAGTGCTACTGCTTCTGTGCCCTTGAACCTCTCATTTTAAGTGTGAATTGACCTCTTCTTGCCAATCACATAGGCCTTCTCACTTCAGACTTAATTTGAAACCTATTTTAGCAGGGAAGTCTCCTTGTCTAGCACAGCTTTCCACCTGATTGCTTCTTTCTGCCATGGTGTTCTCATATCAGTTTGACAATTATAATATCTGACATTCTGTGAACATGTTCCATTGTCATTTGATGCATATATCCACCTGTCCCAGTGGATCACATGGTTCTTCAAGGATAGCAATGATGTTATTTCATATTATTACCTATAGAATGCTCTGGGTGCAAATCCTAGTAAGAACTGACTGCCTCTCTTGGAACTCAACTTACCCATTGAAATTTACTATTGAAGATGGTTTTGAATCAACTCTTAAGTACTTTTTTTCCCTGGAAATATCCAAAAGACTGTTTTGTAAAAAGTCAGCAAATATGTGGATATGGATAAAGGGTCAAAAGACTTTGTTTGAACTATTCTCATTCTTACGCTTTCTAAGTTTGAAATCATTTTTATTTTAAAAAATTACAGAATTTTTAAAAAGAACTTTTTTTGCTACAGTTTATATATAGCTTTTCCCATGCACAAAGACTCTTACTGTATTTTACTGTTGAGTTCTTAAGATTAATTTAGTGAAAATCTGTTGACTTACATTTAATTTCTTATTCATTGTACAATACATTTGTGACTTGGTCATGAGAATAACCAGGCAACTATTGAAATTAAACGTGTTCCTTTGTCTCACCCTCTGGAGTCTCATATGGTCACTATCAATGTTAATTGATGTAGTATTTTGCAATTGTATGGATTTTAGGGGTTACAGAGGGCTCTCAATGTGGGTAGATGATAGGTAGAATATATTATTTTTACGATTTAAACAACTATAACCCTATAAATGCTTATGTGTATATTTAGTTTGTGTGATGGTGTTAACTTCAACAGATATTTAGACTCTGCGGTTGAGTAGCTAACAGTTTATAGGCAGGGAGCAGAGGCGGACTTCAATGAACTTGGTAATGAGCACCAGCCTAACACAGGTCTGCTGGAGAGTTTAACGATGTTTTCTGATACATTTTGTCTTAGGATGTATTCTAACCATAGCCCAAACTCTTTTCAATATTTAATGAATATTCAAACTGTGGTAGAAATAAATTTAAATAGAAATGTTAAGACTTTTAAATAAAAATAGCTAAGTACAGGATTACTTGTCTTACAGCAAACAGCAACAAAAGGCTGCTAACTAATATAATATCTATAATAATTGCTTTTTAGAAATAATGGCGCTCATATTGTCTGTTTAGGGTCATATGAAGTATTAAAGAGGGCTTTTGCAGGAGCCCACTTAAATCTGTTCATCTGAAGATGAGAATGTGCATTTATTATGTTTAGGAGGTTTCACATTAGGGTACTTTGTATGATTTTTTTCACTCCCTTGCTTCTTTACTAAATGCTGTGAATTCTAAAGCATTCTGTTCATTTTATTAAAAAATATTCTGTGGCTTAATTTTCAGCACCTTATTGGTAGATGATCTTCAGAGACTTAGTACCTTTGGTGGGGTATTTCTGAGGCATGGGAATTTTAATTTTCCTATAGGCTTACGTATTAATGATTCTCATTTGTGTGAGTGATTTAAAATGGAAACTTGTTTGGAAATAAAAGGTTAATGTGTTGAGGAAAATGAATGTGCAAAACCACTGGAAGTCTTCAATTTTTTGGAGGCATAATGGTGGTAGTAGGCCACCTCTGTATGCACCGTGTATCTTGAGATGGGGACCTTGACTGATGTGTGCTTCAGTCACAGACATGCATGTAGAACTGGTTAGACGGCCCATTCACTGTTTATATTTGCTTCATGTCTGGTGGGTGTATTTTGTGAAGATGAAGTTTATTCTGTATTCCATCTAAAGTGCATCTTGGGTAAATTTTGATAGTTGGAAACCCAATGGAACATGAAGATGAATTTCTGGGCATATGTATATTGGCATGCCATTCTCTCTCGAGGATACAGGGTTATCTGGATGTATTTAGGGGTCATTGTCCAGCACAAAGCCTCAGTAGAGGCCTTTTGGCAGGAGAAAAGCAGATCCCTTGGTGACTTGCAGGAAAGAGCAGCTCCTTGAGAGCTGAGCAGTCTGGACCATAGAGGGCCTCATAGCTGGCCGAGAATTGTACACTTTAACCTGCTAGCAGAGGGGAGAAATAAAAAAGGATAGTAAGCAAGAGAGCGATTCCTTGCGACTTCTATTTTATAGGAATCTAGCTGATGGCATTATGAGGAATGGATTTGTACTCGGAGAAAGTGACAGCCAGTAGAATACTCGTAAGCATCCTGGCCAAGGTGAGAAGGACCAGAAATGAGGCAGTGGTAGAGGGAGTGGACCTAATACCTTGACGGTATGGATCAACTAAAGGATTTCGAGAGGGTTAAAGACAAGGAAGATGGTCTTGTGGTACTGGTGCCTGAGGCAGGAAACACCAGGGCTGAAAATGCCAGGGTTTGGATGCAAGTCAGTAGGGAGAGGAAGGGATGGCAGTCCCGCTTTGACTATATTGAAATGAGGCATCTGAGTGCCAATCTGGAGGAGCTGCCTGGGACTCAGTTGTCGTGTGAATCTGCATTCAGATGAGAGAATTTGGAGATAATTTGAGAAACAATTATTTACTTATTACTTCTTTATTGACTTACCAACTAGTTTATTAATTCAATACATTTAAATTTTCAAGGCCAACAATCTAGGACATTAGGATATTAATATGATTTTAATTTCACATATATATATTTATTTTATATATATATATTTTGGTACTGGGGATTGAACTCAGGGCCACTCAACCACTGAGTCACATCCCTAGCCCTATTTTATATTTTTATTTAGAGATAGGGTCTCACTGAGTTGCTTAGTGCCTTGCTTTTGCTGAGGCTGGCTTTGAACTCACAATCCTCCTGCCTCAGCCTCCTGAGCAGCTGAGATTACAGGCATATGACTCTGTGCCTGGCTTAATTATATATTTTTAATTTAAGCTTTGTATTTTAGCAGTACCGTTTAATTGAGATGCTCCGAGTCTTTCCTGGGCAACATTTTGAGGCCCTGAGGCCTTTTGGGGGTGGTATAATAGGTGGCTGGTTTTGCTCTGTAACAATTTGTGTTGTAGGACTATTCTATTTTCATCTCCTAGTTTGCTTTTAGTCTAGTTTTCGCCCTTGTGTTCCCTAGGTGCAGACTTTGTAGATTATTTTGGGTCTTTCTCCATACCTAACCCTGTACCCAGCACTGTATTTTGGGAGTAAATGCTTTTCTCCTGGGAATTCACCTACTGGTTCTGGAATGGGAGTTACACGGTCAAGCATTACCAATCCAAAAATCCAAACTCCAAATGCTCCAAACTCTGAAAGGTTTTGAGTGGTGACATGATGCCACAAATGGAAAATGACACACCATGAAAGTTTGTTCCATGTACAAAATTATTAAAATATTATACAAAATTATAGTCTGGCTATGTGGATAAGACATGTATGAAACATAAAGGAATTCCGTTTAGACTTGGGTCTCATTCCCAGCATATCTCATTAAAAAATTGCAATTGCTTCATTTCAAAATCTGAGAAATCTGAAATCCAAAATACTTCTGGTCCTGAGCATTTCAGATTAGGGGTACTCAACCTGTAACTTCATAGTTTTCATAGCAACCTTATAGTATGTATAAGTATATAGTATGATTCTCATACTATATAGTTCATTTTACAGTTGAGTTCTTTTTAGTATATGCACAGTTAGGCGACCGTCACCAACATCACCGTGAGTGACAATCTTTTCTCTTTAGCTATCAATCTCTCATTCCCACCCTCCCTGACCCTCCACCCTAAATAATTACTAATTTGTCTGTTTGCCTAAGAACTTAACATTTTGTTTTATGGATTTAATATTTTGAATTATATTAATGGACTACACATTCTGTTTTGGGCTTTAACAAATCCATTGATACTGTTAGCCTTACCAGAGGGAGGCAGTATAGAACCTCAGTAGGAATCTGCAGGAGCCAATACATGCTGGCTGTGGCCACGAGACACTTCTTGATAAACACAACCCTGTAAGGCCCAGGGTAGGACTTTAAGTCAGGCTAACGTGAAGAACTGAGGATACAGATGAAGGAAAAGAAGAGAAATAAATACTTGAAAATTCAGCATTTCATTTATGGAATTATGACAACATTACAGAGGTGATACTTGAGCACTGCCCAGGTTTTCAGTCTGTGCAGGACCCTGCTGGGGAAACATCTGGGTTCTATTTGTGGCTGTGCTCTTTGGCCCAGTCATTTAATCATCCTGGGTTTATCTACTCATCTCTTAATGGCACTTTCCCCAATTGATGTAATGCTATTCAAGCTGCAGTAGAAATTGTGTCTCAAATACATATCCAACACACATGAAAAACCCAGAATTCTGACCTGGCTCTTTATATGATATAATTGTGGTCTTATATTTTCTATTCATAAAGTTAAAACAGCTTTATGGCAAATAAAATGAGATCATGAAGATGCTATCAAAGGGGAAATGTGGGAATTTAGAATGCTCAGCAGTCAATTACAGACTTTTTCAGAATTGTTATTAACTTTGCTGTTTAATTAGATGAGTCCTATTCAGTTTCTAATGGGGGCTTTCCTCCCAGGCACTCACGTGGGAGCCCATGGGATGGCTCTGCCTTTAGGGTATCTTAGGGGTAAAGCCACCTACCCCTTGCAAATGTGTTTTGTTTTGAGATGGTGTTGTGCTGAGACCTGTTTAGAAGTGATCGACTAGCACTTAATACACAGGCTGCAATCCTCAGAGCCAGGTGCCCCTCTGCTCTTCGCAAGATTTCAACAGGATCTGCTGCTCACTCATTCCACACGCACAGTCTGAGCTGCATTGATTCGGTAGTGCACGCATCCCTCTTTGGAGTGCCAGAGTGAATGCCACTCTGCCTCCTCCTGTAAACCAGCTCCAGGCGTGCACCGTGGATGTGGCGGCGATGTGTTGAATCTCTGTTCCCCGGGGATGTCTGCTTTGTATCTGCAGCTTTAATGTTTCACTTAATATCCTCTTTGGCTACTGAGTGCACTCCTCCCCAGCAGCCGGCAGCGCTTGGCTGCCCGACAACTTGCTTCATTTCTGGCCACGCCAGGCTGAGCAAGTCCTGGCTCTGAGCATCTGCTGGGGGGCCGTCTGTGTGGTGTTTGTCTATGTTTTTCAAATTGAAAAGAAGTTGAAGGAATACCAGCCTTGTTTCCCCCAGAACCTAAACCCCTGTATCTTTCAAATGCATTCCTGGAAACGAGCATGCTCAGAGAACTGGCAAATCATTGTCCAGTGACCGGGAGGAAATGATCGTTGCTCTTCATTTATAATGCAAATTCTGAGGTGTCTCCAGAAGTGTGGTAAACTTAAAATGATGGCTGTGGTGAGAACGTCTCTGCAGAAAGTTGTGGTTTTGTTGCATCGTTTACAAAGGATGGCAGTTTCTTCTCCTCGGTATCAGAAGCTCTGTAAGGTAACTGAGTGATTGAAAGCAGGGATCTCGGGGGCTGACAATTCTGCCGTTTCTTGGGCTTGCAAAACTCATTTTTCAGGTTCTTATCAAGGCAAGATTCCCTTTCTTAGTAATTGATTGTAAAAAGATGTTAAGATGAATTGCTTACTTAAATTTTGTTAAGACTCTGAGACAGGAACTATTTCAGTACATATTTCATTTTGCAGTTGACAGTCTTGTCTTCTGAGATGGGCTAGTGAACTGTTTTGAGAAAATATGCCCAAACTACATTCATTAAGACCTGTTACCTCCGTGGTACTATGCAGTGTCTTAACATTGAATGGTACATTAATCTTATACAAACTCCAAAAAGATTAAGAGACCAGCTTGAAATAATCTGTCAATAGATTGCTTAAAAATGTCCATCTTTTTGTAGCTATTTTTTTTTTTTCAGTTGAGAAAATTAAAACACATTTTAAAAACAGGCTAAAACCCATGATAAAACATTACCTATAGTTTTGGGCTCTCCACATATTATAGTTAAACTTGAACTTAATTTCATTTGGACAGGTGGATTACGTAGAGTTTTTGGTGGCAACTTGTTTGACAGTTACAAATGTCCAATACTACGTCAGTCCTCCTAAAGACAAACCGTTGAACCAGCTCCTGTATTTTTAAAGTTAGCTCTTGTATTTTTGATTATAGTTTTCTGTCTTTGCTCATCCTGTCTCATTGCTTTTATCAATAATTAGGTGATTTGATATAAAAGAAGGGGATTGTAAAAGGAATGTTGAGGCAATTTGTAGACCACCAACTACATATCCTTCCTTCCTGCCAGATTCTTAGCACCATTCTTAAGAACCCATCTTGTCACTCTGTTATTTGACCAAACTCATTTGGAATCGGAAAAACTGCCTTCCAGACAGTAGTATTTTTCTGACGATATGAAATAAGACCCATCTAAGTACTGAGGCTGTGCTTATGTGGCAGTGGACTAGTGGGGGAAGCAGTATTGTATTGACTTTATCATATCATATTTTTTTTTAGGTTGGATAATTAAATGTATATCTATCTGGAAACGCTTCTTTTTTAAAAAAAGTTTTAGGAGATAGATTAAGATAATGGGACATTCTTTGCAGAAATACTTGGAAATATTTTCATTTGTATGAGTCAATTCAGAGATTGCCACTTATTAATTTTGTGGTAAAAGTTTGTAAAGCTAATTATTTCAATGTGTCATGCTTTTATCCCCTTCCAGCATAAATGTATGCTGGTGAAACGTTCCTCACGAATAGGCAAAAATCATTCGCTAATATATGGAGTTATTATTATTTTTTAACTACCAGTATGAAAATAGGAAACATTCTTTACATTCTTTTATAAAGCTGGGCAATTTTTCTTATCCATTTGTAAAAGTACTTTCACAAAATCAGAGATTTTTTTCAAGTCATGTGACCAAGAGATTACATTAATTCTAAGTATGAAGCAAAAGTCAATTGCTGGAGAAAGTTGCTAATTAGTTTCATAATTAGACCCCCAAATAAGCACAAGTTAAGTTACTGAAGTCATTTGGTAAGTTACCTTCCATCAGAAGTACTCGTTGGGAAGACTTCTTGAGATTCATAATTTCCTAAAGTTGCCACTAAAATTTAAATGTTTGGAATAAATATTACCTTTTACTTTTATGAAATTTGAATTTGTGTTATTTGCAGTTGAAATGTTATCTTTCATTTATTTTCACATAAGGAAGATTAACAACTGCTCAGATAATGCGATGAGAAATACACAATTCCAGCACTTTCCAGCAGGTGTCAATGTAAGGCAATGATATATGAGATTTTGGCTAAAGAACCGAAAATCCAGATTAGGAAGTGGCACGATTACCATGAAATCAATGAGCTAGTAGCAGGTTCATTTTATTTGCCTGGTTATATTTTAGTTTAGATCTTAGTTGTTGAACTATATCAATTCATCTGACATAAATGAAAGCTTTAGTTGCAGAATTAAATACCAAATGATGTTTGCCATCTCAGATATCACATGGTTATCCATACCAACTAAAAATACTTAGTCGTATTTTAATAATCAGTTCATGTGTGGTACCTAAAACTCTAAATAGGTTTTGATACTCAGCTGCTTTAAGGCACTATAATTCTGTCCCCCTTAAACTGTAAAGGCTATCATGACTGTCTCTCCCTATCCCTCCTACATTTTCTAAATTTGGTTTCTTACTAAGGAAATGCTATAAATTTCACCATTTTGCCATAAAAATATAGAGGCAGTCCACTGTAAGTACATTTATAGACTGAAATGAATGAGAAAAAACATTGCGTAATCTAAAGGAAATGACTATTTTAAATTCATGGTGGCATTCCAAAATCCAGCGTCCATTAATATTTGTATCCCCTTTCCATCCCTCTTTAGGGTCTCTGTTTACATACAATGTGGAATTTCTGTTACCTATCAGACTTTTTCCTCAGTGGCACCACCTCATCTTTCTTTGCTTATTTTAAACTTCTCTAGACTGTCAGCAGATAGTTTATGGGTTATACAACTGGAAATATGTGCACAATATTCTCATTTTGTGTGTGTGTGTGTGTGTGTGTGTGTGTGTTTTCCCCCTGCTTCTTTCCAAAAGGGAGAGGAAAGAATGGTAAGAGACGGTTGGGAAATTCATGGTTGTCAGAGTTAAAATATGCTTCCTCCCCCCTTAAAACTTATTTACAAGTACACTTGTAGTTTTTGCTTTTAAAGATATTTCTTCCTGGTAATACATTGCACAAAATTTGAACGGGAAACTGAAGCATAAGTGCTGTTTATATAGAGATATAATTAGCAGCATCAAAATTGCCCTGATGACCTAAAATCACCCTACACTGGATGCTGATTTTTCCAGATTTGGTCTTGATTGCTTACTTCCTTTAAAATATTAATGATTCTAAATTTTCTTATCCTGTTAGACTACAGTAAAAGCAAAGCTGAATGTAAGTGATTTAAAAAAATAATATTGACTTTAATATGTTTTCATTGTTTTGTAATTCTTTGGGGGTATTTGCTAGTCTTTAGAGTAAAGGCTGATTGAGTTTATGTCAAGTCAGAAAGGAGTTTTGTTTGTTCTTTTTTTTCCTCCCACTGCCAATTTTCATAAAATATTTCATAATTGAGAACATGGTAAAAGCAGATTCTTATAGAGTAGAATATGAACCATGATAGGCAAATGAGAAAAATTTTAAAATAGTGTTATAATTTAGCAGTTACTGAGATTTTCATGACTTAAGCATTTTAAAATTTTTGATTTATGCAGTATAACTTCTATTTGCCTGCATATGTATGTCATTTACTTTAGCTTAACTTATTTTGGTTGTCTCCCGACTTTTTTGATAATGTAGTTCTATCAGCAAAAATATTTTAAACATATAGCTGTGCATAGATATACATTCATTTAAAAGTATATACACATGCCATGACAACATCCTAGTTAAATATCAGAGGAGCGCAATTTTGTTCTTGATTTCTACTGTTAACTTCATGTACCCCAGATGGGTGGTCTCCTTCTTTCCACCTGGTATGCACAGGACACTGTGTTGACATTTGGTTTGCACAACTGAGTGAACCTGTGGCTGTTCCTTATCTGCCCTAGTGGGGGGCTCAGGCTTTGAGGATGATGCTGATCTCAAAGCCATCCCTGGAGAACCATGTTTTCTGTGGTATCAGAGCAGCTGCCACTGAGTACTCTGTGCAAAGGAGAGAGAGAGAGAGAGAGAGAGAGAGAGAGAGAGAGAGAGAGAGCAGGAGGTTCCGCTCAGCAAGCCAGGCCACCGGTGATGTCTATACAAGTGTGTGTGTGAACAGGTTTTGAGATGAAGTAAGATCACATTTTTCATCTCCGTGTGTAAAGGTTCCATAGAGGTAGTTAAGGTTGAATATGTATTTTTTAAAAAGATGCCAAATGGAATGGTGCACTTTTCAATAGTCAAATTTTACATTTTTATTCCCAAACGTTTCCCACCATTTTTTTTTTCCAGTGGAAAACTGCTGCCCATGGATAACTAAATCCTGCAGTGTTTCATAGCAACAGAGCTATACTATTCCCTGATCTGAATGTTCACATGTGTATGTTTTAGGGTCAACTCTCAGATTCCCTGAGTTTCTTTCAATAACAAAATTGAACACATATTGTTTGAACCAGAGAATAGGTCAGAATCATGGCCCTCCAGCCTGAAGGCAGAATGCCCACTTGATTATCTGAAGAATTGTCCCTTCTTGGTTTCATGAGAAGCTCTGGGTTTGGTTAGTTAGTTAATTTGTGAAGGGTGAGATTTGATGGTGGAAAATGGCCCATGCAGAAGGACTGCCTTCAGCCTACCCTTTCCATGGCCCCCATAGGTGTGTTTCATCAGAGCTGTGTCCCCTCCAGGGCAGATCGCTTCCTTCTGCTCTACTCTTCGGCACACGCTGATCAGGTACAGATTATGGATAAGGTTCATCCCTACTTGTCACCATCACATAGTCTTATGTGGCTTCTCGAAGCAGCAACACTGGATGGCTTCCTGACCTCTATTCTACCATAACTTCTCACATATATCTTAAAATTATTTTTTAAGTCATCTAATTAACTGCCATTTGTTAATCAGAAAAATGTGTGCTGTCAATGACTTTTAGCCCAAAGCAGTATAATTAAATCTGCTGTGATGGTTTGTCACATAAAAAAATAATTAATAACCATTCTGCAAGACTACATGTTAAATAGTTCTTTAACAGTCAAGATATTGTCAAATAATGATTAAGTCTGGAAGTGAGGCACTAGTAGAAATCAAGAACAGAGACCTTTTGAGAGAGACCTGGGATAGTATTATGATAGGAATATAAGGACCCCGTTGTTTCTGAGTGTTTTTAAAAATAATTTTGATTGAAAAGGTTGATGATTTGTATCTTTCTAGGTATAAAGTTGATTAAGTTTCAAATGGAAATTTCCAAGTTATATGTACTACTGGATTTTACATGTGTAGATATTAACTGTTCCTTCTTAACTCTTGACTGATCATTGCCAATTTCTCTTAGTGTAGTTGATAGTTTGTTTTTAGCTCTCCTAATTAAGCAGTTAGCAGAGCTCTTACCAGAGAGAAAGAGAGAGAGAGAGGAATATGGAAAATTTCTTGTCATTATAGCTTTCTCAGCGTCACAAAGTTCATTCATTTCTAGGCAAGGTAAATGATTCCAAATAACTGAAATTGGAAAGGAAGGATATGAAGTGTATCAGAGCATTACTTTTCATTTTTCTTCCTCTAGTTTGTTTGGTTGTATGGAATGGTAAGAGATTAATTTGTATTAAAGCTCACTTATACAAGTACTTTTTAATGTTTAATAAATAATATGCTGATGTAAAAGTATGACTTGATAAAGCTTGAGCAAAATTTTGGGAAAACTTCAATTGAAGAAGGTGTTCAGCAGCTGTCCTCATGACAGCTTTTGTTTTAAGAGAATTTTACTTTTGTTTTAAGAGAATTAGGAGAAAAATGGTTGTCTACAGCAACAGATTAATAGATTTCATGATGGAAAATGATAAGACCTTTGATAAGATTTTATTTTTAGTGATTAGAGTTTACAGTGTTTTATTATATCATTAATAAATATAGTGTTAATATTATTGTTTATTCTCGAGATAGATAATAATTATCATTATTCCCATTTAGTAATTGGAGAAGCAGCTTTTGTCATTCAGGTGAAGGAGCTTTCCAGATGTTCAGCTAACATGTCATGTAGCTTGTACTCAACCTGGTATTCTGATTCCAGATCTAGAGGCTCTCCACACTTAATTTCAGATACTTTTAGCAATTGTACTGGGCTACACTATGCAATACAATATAAAAACTAAAGAAACATCACATTAAGTAATAGATACTGTTTTGTTCTATATTGCCTCTATGTACATTTCATCATCTAAAGAAATAACCTATATTCTTCTTTAAAATATGAGCTGTGGCCAGGTGTAGTGGTGCATGCCTAGAATCACAGCTACCAAGGAGGCTGAGGCAGGAGGATCACACATTCAATGCCACCTGGGCATCTTAGTGAGACCCTGTCTCAAAATAAAATAAAGGGCTGGGGAAGTAGCTCAGTGGTAGAGTGCTTGCCTAGCATGTGACCCTGGGATCAATCCCTAGCACTGGGGTGGATTTGGCAGGTAGGGGAGCATAGTTGGTGTATGTGTGGGGGTGTGGGATGGAATCCTTTAGCCCAAGGAAATATTGGAAATATTGGAGTCAAATATTGTACAGATAAGGGAACAGATGATCTATAATGAATATTTTATTGCTGACAAGCTTTGGCTTCCGGGGATGGCTAGACGCTTGTTTTCTTCTAGAAGTTTAAACAATGAAATAGGTTCTTTTCTCATCACTTTAGATGTCAAACTCTAGCTAAGAGAACAAAAATTTTTTGTTCTAGTTCAAACTGGAGCATTAGATGCTTTCTTTAATGGATTCATTTTGCAACTTTGTAAAAAGGATGAATTGGTACATTTTAATGTAAATTAATATAATTGGTTCTGGGTTTTTATTCATAATTGAGTTTGGTTTGAGTCTCAATACCACAGTTATTGAATTATGTATTCACTGAAGCTAATTCCATATTCAAATGTAGTTTTTTAACATCATATTTAAAAGGGCATAATTGTTCCTTTAAAAAAAAATGGGAAAGAGTGAGCTAACTTTCTACAGTGGACCTTTTTTTTAAAATAAGAAATCTGTCTTAGCTGGTATAGTGGTGAAAGCTGGTAATCCCAGTGACTAGAGGCTGAGGCAGGAGGATTTTAAGTTCAAGGCTAGCCTTAGGTGCTCAGCTACTTACCTAAGTAACTTAGTGAGATCCTGTCTCAAAATTAAACATAAATAGAAATAAAAAGATAAAAAGGGCTGTGGACGTAGCTCAGTGGTTAAGCACTCTGGGTTCAATCTCTGGTACCAAAAAAAATAAAAATAAAAAAAAGAAAGCTCTTTCTCTCTCTTTTTCCAAATCAGTTCAAAGACTGTATATTGCCATGACTCTCATATGCCAAGGAGTATCAACAACATAGAGTGATGCACTGACCAGGTAAGACAAGGAAATTCACACAGGTTATTCTGAGAAATTTTTTCTTCTCTTCCCCTTCCTGTAGTGCTGGGGATTGAACCCAGGACCTTGTGCATGTTGAGCAAGCACTTTATTCCTGAGCTGAGCTGCATTCCCTGTCTCTTAAGAATTTTTTTTAAGTATAATATTTTATTTTTAATTTTACTTTTATTCTTATTTAGTTTTTAAAATCTACTACTAATAACTGTATATATTCATGAAGAGTTTCCATGAGGAAGAGTTCATGCTAGTCTCGGGTGAGGTGTAGATTAAACAGCTCTGGCTTTGCAACTGACCAGTTATATAACGTGGACAAGTCATTTACCTGATCCATCTCAGCTCCCTTTTTGGAAAATGGGGCTGGAATGAGCCTATCTCATTATCACCACCCTGATGACCTTCCTCCCTTGTTGGTTGTTTGTGGGTGCAGCAAGATGATCCATGGGACACACCTGTGCAGCCCAGTGTCTCTCTGGGATTGACATTGTCCTCAGTTCACCCCTGAAGTAGCCCTTAAATCTCAACAAGGAAGTCCCCATCACAGATGCCAAGGGACCTTCTCTGGAAGATGCATGCCCCACAGCCTTGACTCCCCAGGTCTGAGATGCAACCCCGGCCGTGCCAGGAGCAGGTACCACACTCTGCTGCTTTCCACAGTGAAGGAGAAGACAACCTCAGAGGGTTGGGGGTTTCTTATGTTCTCTGTTTGAGATTCTGCTTGAGGAAATCCAAGGAAAACCTTCCGTGATCAATGAGCTTTTGATACAGACTCCTATAAGAAGAGTGTTCCCCTATTAATGAGCACTCCTCTGGATAGTACCTAAAAATCTAGGTACCCCACAGTGAAACTGGTACCATGCTGATTTGCTTAACACATCAGATTGGAAAGAAGTTCTATTTCAGTGCCAGAAGCTAAACAACGCAGAGGAAAGAGCTCACCATTACTGTGATCCACACAGGAGGGAAAACATGCATGAATGCTTTGAAGGGAATGGAAAGAGATGCTGAACGTTTTAGATGGACTTCCCGATAGCTTTAAAAGTTGCACTTTTTGATGTGGTCAGTTTGAGTATAAGCTCAGCCCAAAACATGGTGTTTTGGGTGTAGGTCTGTTATTAATGATGGTCTTAAAAAATCTTGATTATTTGGCTCAGAAATTTTATAAAATGAGGAATTTTACTTTTTTAAGGGTAAACTTTACTAGGGTTTAAGAGGTAGAAGAGAGGGGAACTCTTTGTTCTTGCTTTTCCTGAAAACATTGAGACTCTGGGTTCAGAATTTCAAAAGACCAAGGTGTCTGTGTGCGCAAGTTAAGGGGACTGGCAACCCTGAGGACAGGGGAGTGTGTTGTGGATGCAGGGAAATTCTGATTTCTAATTAGCATTCTTCTGGAATTTTGCTTTTATTTTATTCAAAAAGTTGCGCTGGTGCATTGTAATCGTCATGGTGTTCATTGTGACACAGTTGCACACGCACATAAAGCAATTTAGTCCATTTCATTTCCCAGTGCCTCTCCTTTCCCTCCCTCCCACTTCTTCCTTCGTCTCCTGGTCTCCTGGCATTTTAGAGCCTTCTACAATTTTATACATAACAAATGCTTTTCCATGACCATGAACATTATTTATATTGTGATTTTTAATTGTATAAATACAATTCTGTTTAATGGGTCCACCATAATATATTCAAGTAATCAAGTATGGTTAGGTCACTAGGTTGTTACCAGTGTTCGCATGATAAATAACTCTGGGATGAACATCCTCATGAATCATTGAGCAAATCCTGAGTATCTTCAGGATGCATTTTCAGGATAGAATAACTGAACCAAAGGATTGGAACATTTAAAAACTTTTGCTATTATTGCCAAATTTCCTTCTTGCAAGTTTGTACCTGTTTACAAACCCGTTAACAAGCCTGAATGTTGAATTTCTGATTCTCTCACAGATAATAGGAGATACAAATTAAAATATTTTATGAAGTCATTTAGAATGTAACTAACACTCCTCATGATAAAGGATTTGCCTAAGTATGGGCTCAAATATTCAGTCCAAGAACTATCTGAATTCCAGATGCTGAGAAGCCAAAAGCTGCAGTGTCTAAAATGAGATGTGAAAAAACCAGTATAATAAAACCAGAAGTTGTTTGAACACAGAAGAAGGGAGAGTAAATTTTGATTTGAAAATGACAGGAAAGTGTTTAGAGAAAAGGTAATACCCAAGATGGATTTCAAGGAGTGGGCAGAGTTTTGGTAAAACAGAGAATTCTGGAAATAGACAACTTGGCAGAGCAAAGACAGAGGAGAGCATGCCGACTGCACGGAGAGCACGTGGGCACTTGTCCATCAGAAGCAGCCACAGAGTTCATTCACCAGCATTTTCATCTTGATAACATGAAACTAATCTTTTAATTGCCAACTCTGTATGCAGGTATGGTTGACTTCTGATCATTTCTGAAACATAAGTCCCTTTTAAAGGCAAAATGTTTGGGATTATTAGAGATACTCAAACACAGAGAGCATTTCCAAAAGGAAATCCTAAAAGTGAAATGGCTGAGTATTTGTATCTTTAAGTAGGGACATAGTTCTTGAGAGCGTCTCCTTGAGGGAGAGCTGCCTACCTTTGGGTGCAAGTCATTTTGGTATAGGAGAGACCACTGCCTGATACTTTCACCTTCTGACTTCATTGATGGGGGAATGACAGAGCATTCAAAACAAAAACCAGAAATATCTTTCACAGTATAAGTCTGACCTAGTGTAAAATTATAGATTTGTAGAACTTTAGGTTTTGCAGATAGAAATTGTTTGACCAGTTTCCATGTTGTATATATGAAGTCAGTGCCTTCACTTTTACACAGAACACTTGTTTGGAAACTTTAAAGTGCTTCAGTGTATGATTTGAAGCTGTCCAGGACCACATGGCCCCTGCTATTTCATGTTTAAGCTTATAGAATATTACTCAAGAGTGTTCCACTGACTTTTCTGTAGACCGACGTCTATAGATTTTATATATGATTTTGCGTAGTGTTATGCTTAGCTGGTTATGTTTGTATTCACCTTCTGAACTGTCAACTTCTTAAAATTGGAGCTTTATCTATGTATGTGTGTGTGACTTGGGATTAAACCCTGGGCCTTATGCATTCCAGGCAAGTGCCCTACCACTGAACCACATCCCCAGCCCTATATCTTATTTAAATGTGTCTTTTAAATGGAGCAAGTATTTGTAAATATTGAATAAATAACCTAAAGTTGAGCTTTTCCTTCAATTTAAAATTTTAATATAATAAGACAGAAATACAATACATTTTGACTTTTTAAAAATAGCTTTATTGACCTATATTTCACATACAGTTCACTCTTTTAAAGTGAACAAATCTCTTTTTTTAATAATTGCAGGATTGTGCTACCACCACCATTGTCTAATTTTAGAACATTTTTGTTGCTTTCTAAAAATGAAGCCCCATACCTGTGAATCCCTAATCTCCATTTCCTCCCAATCCTCTCTCCTAGCCCCTGGCACCCCCTAATTGACTTTGATTTTAACATTAGATTAGGAATAAGGGTTTAACACTACAATGTAAGGTGAAAGTCATGAAAAAGTCTTCCTAACTTATTAGAGTAAATTTTCTATTTATTCTTAGAGCAATTGATAATTTTGAGTTTTAATTATTAATAGTAAATAGAATGACTTATGCTCAACCTCTCGTAAAACTTACGGAACTGTATAACTTATTTTTCTTATTAATTACAGTACTGCACAAGTTGGAATCTGAGGACCTAGATTTGATGACCTTACCTGTTGTTTGATTATACGTCATGCCCACGTGGCAGATCCCCCCTCAGTTTCTCTGTCTCGACTGGGAATATTAAGCTGTAACTTCAGAAACACATTATCAGACCCAGGAATTCATGTATATCAATTTACTCCACAGACATAGGATTCTGTTGAAATTGAATAATTAAATTTCCTATAATTTCTTTATCTGTAAACAGACAAAAACAATGACGATATTTATCCACCTATGCTTTTGCTACAGATAGCTGCTGGAATACTGTTTGGAAATAGTAAAAGGACATGCTAGCTAACGCTTCTCTTTGCCTCAGCTCTCGGGGCTGAATGTTGAATGGTAGCCACCCATGTCTTTCTGCAGCATGAGGTTGGCTGGTTTTGCTGCCTCCCTGGGGCACCCAGCCAGCTTCCATATTAGGGTACGTTCTTTGCCAATAAACCCATACTGCTCTTTCCAAACATGTAGATTCCAACTGGGACTACGTGAAAAGGTCCATGCATAGTTAAAGGAAATGTTCTGAAATCTTCATTCAATTCAAAATTAGGGCACCCTGATATCTTAAATCTGTATTTGGTTATCTCGGATACTGGTGAGCACAGATAAAACTTGGAGAGACTTGAAGAAGGTATTCCTTGAGTCTCAGCACTAGTGAAGCATTCTGGTAATTCTCTGATGATTTTTGGATAATCTGTATGTGGAGAGTGAGATTTTGATAGGTAATGAGTAACCTTAATTAGGAAGCATGGTGTCTGAGTGTATTTTGCATGAATTCTTGGAGCAGGACTTAGATTGCTTCCTTACATAGCCTGCCATTGCAGAAGATCTTCATGTGGTGAGGAGTGGAGGTAAAAAAAAAAAGGGAAATGTACTCTTTTTGAAGTAATTGCTTCTAATGGAATAGAATGACCTATTATGCTTATTTCTAAAAGCTGCAAAGCTTGATAGGAAGCTAGTGAAAGATTTGAGAAATTATACCGCAGAAACCAAAATCTGAGGAAATCACATGTGGTTGAGAATCGATACTTCATTAGACGGTTTAATAATTCAGTAGTTTACTTGTGCCAAATGTTGTCCTTTAAAAGCTAGAATAATTTCTAGATGGGCATCCACAGTAGTGAGGGTTAAGGTAGAGGGCTGCTGCTAGCCAAATGTCTTGTGGATGTCCTATAGATTTTTTTTTTTAAGTTCCAAATACTGATTAAAAAGGGTTGGAAGACCAGAGTTTTCTTAGAGGCATCAAAATAATAAAATTTAATAACTAGTGGTGACTTTCCATATTTTCAAGTTTAATCTCATTTTTTTTTTTTTAATTTACAGGTGAGGAGGAGAGGCTTTAAATTATGTTGTGATCTGTCCCAGGATGTATTACTAGTAACAATGGTTCACTACTTTGATAAGGATGTAGTCTAGTTTGGATTTTATGCTACTGGTAGTACAAATGTGCATTTTATAGGTTTCTGAGATGGACCGTTGATATCCAGTGAATCAAGTAGTCAGCATGAATGATTTACTTGATGATTCTAAAAATAAACACATAAAATATATCTCTTGGGTAAAACTTGGCCACATCTTAGCAGTTGCTGACTCTGGTTGTTGATATATGTGTGTTCATTTTACTATTCTTTCAAATATTTTATGTGTTTGAGTATTTTCAAAATAGATGTGAAAGTAACACCAAAGTCTATCGTAGCAGAGGTTGATCAGATCACTCGAAACTTTGCAAATTTACCTTAGAGAATCCCCAAAGAGCTTCCCCTACTCTTCACACATCCTTCACATCTCAAATTAGGATGGCAATTAATACAAAATAATTGAAGTGTCTCAACTTACCTAGTGATGAGCATTTACTAAATGAATCTGTAGCTTTCACTCTTTGAGCTCATTTAAATTTAAATGAGAGACATTTTAAAACTCTCATTTTTTTCCTTTTTTAAAAGTTTCAACTGCCTACTACAAAAGTTGATGACTTCCCAAAGCATGAAATTTACAGTGTTGATACCCTCATTTATTATAGATTACTAATTCCTGTAGACATTAGAAGTGTAGTTGTCTTTTTTCCAAAGCATTTATTCTATAAAATTCAATATAAAAGGAAAATATGGTTTGTACCCCTGTTTAACATTTTGCGAAATCTTGCTTGAACTGGTAACATTTGTTGTGGCAGGCATGGGGGCTTTCGGGTGTGGTTTTTGATTTTTTGGTGTTGACATCCTCTTTCTGGTCTTTTTCACTTATCAAGCTAAATAGAAAGTTAGCAAGGTTCAATTCTTAACCTCTGAGGCTGTCCTGATCTTCATCTCGGAAGGACACATCAGCCTTGTGGAAGGAATAATTCATGCCAAGTTACTGTAAAACTCATTCATATTTTCATCTTTTTGTTTTTCTTTACTCATTTCTGTGAATTGTAACTTAAAGCTGTTCTTCGGTAATTTGACTTAATCACATCTGATGTGGTTCTTTCAGGACACATGCGGTCATTGTTTTCAAGATTTTAAATGATCACATTTTATACCTCACTATATCCAGCCTTTTCGCTTTGCCAGATAAACTGAATTTTCCCCTTAGAAATGATCATATGTGAGACACAGAGTTGTAACTTATTTCCTGAGAATTATATGGAGCAACATTTTATACCATTTCCAAGAATGAATTAAAATGTCTTCTTGTGGGACTAGAAATAACTCAAGAGTTTTTGATAGATTTAGATGTGTTTGTTTATTTCTGACACCTAGTTTGTGCTCTTGATGAATTGCTCTTGATTAACCTCCCTGCTCTTTAAATTAAATCAAAATTAATAAATATTTATTACAGTTTACTAGAAATCTCATTTAAGGCTTGAAGCCCTGTATAGAGCAGTGGATTTTTTTTTTTTTTTTTTAATACTAAAGGGCAGGAATTGAAGACCAGGAATGACCCACCCATACATTTCCTAATGTATCACGGTTGAGTCCAGGTGTGTATGAGGAAGTAGGTGGTGGATTAGGGCTGGAAAGAAGAAGGAAGGTTCCTGTATAAATAGTTCTTCACAATATTATTTTATTTTTTTGATAGTGCTGGAAACCAAATCCTGGGCCTTGCACATGCCACACAAGTGCCCTATCACTGAGCTGCAACCCACGTCCATGGTATGATTTACCATCACCCAAAATCTCTGGGGAGTCAACTAAAGGTCCTTGTAAAGTACCATTAGTGAAAGCAGTCCTGGATTGGGAGTAGGGGAGATAGTTTCTCTGGACATACCTTTAACTGTTGAGTGAAATGGCACTTATCTGCGCTGAACATTGAATTTTTGTATCTCTAAATTGTCTCTTAAAGGTATCTCAAAAGATGTTTCAAAGAATAATTAAAAAATTATTATTTTTAAGAAAAATCTCTGAGCCAGGCATGGTAGTGCATGCCTATAACCCAAGCTACTCAAGAGGCTGAGGCAGGAGAATTGCAGATTTGAGGCCAGCAATTAGTGAGACCTTGTCTCAAAATAAAAAATAAAAAGTGGAAGCTGGGTGTGGTGGCGCACACCTGTAATCCAAGCGACTTGGGAGGCTGAGTCAGGAGGATCGCGAGTTCAAAGCAAGCCTCAGCAACTTAGCGAGGCCCTTAGCAACTCAGTGAGACCCTGTCTCTAAATAAAATACAAAATAGGGCTGGGGATGTGGCTCAGTGGCCGAAAGTCCCTGAGTTCAATCCCTGGTTCCAAAAAAAAAAAAAAAAAAAATGGAATGGGCATGTAGCCCAGTGGTAAAGTACCCCTGGGTTCAATCTCCAGTACTTCTAAATAAATACATAAATAAATAGATAAAAATAAAAAAAGAAAAATCTCTGAATTACATTTTTAAAGCAGTATAATAGAAGTATAGCGACAGTCATTTTTTGAATATGCATATATAAAAATCACATTTAATTTTGTTTTGCAAATTAAATATATTTCATTAGTGTTAAGAATAGCATTTACATTTTTACTCTGGATATATTAATAAGTTGTTGTGTAAATGCAGACATGAAGGAAAAAGAGAACAAATTAATCAGTTCTGCTACTCAGAAGGTAATACTGTAGACATCTTTGTCTTCTTCGTATGTAGGTATTTAATACATATATGTAGATATGTATATTGTACATTTGGAATCATATTTTGAATAATACCTTTTGCTTTTTTTCAAAAGGAAAATGAACATTTATTAAAAAGCTTCCAAAATACATTCTATTTATATGATGTATCTTCAGCAGGAGCCTTTTGCTTTCTTGAATAATGCTTTTTTTTTTCTGTTTTCCTGAATAGTGTTTCATAAATTTTTTGGTATTTCTTTATATGAAAAACCATTTTTTTACGACAACAATGTGCATTTTATTGTATTTTATATACTGGAAAATAACCTTTTTTTCTGGTTTTGAGCTTATAATGTTGCAATGGATTCTTCACATGTAACTCTTTGGAACTGTTTATTGGTTTTTTTTGTAATTGATTATTGTTAATTGGCTTTTGATAAGATGTATTTCCATAGTGTTTCTGCTGGATCAAAGCTTCTCTGTTGCCAGGTGGCCTTCAGGAAAGGCTATTCCCAGAAAACTTTTATAATATGTAAGAATACTGACCTGCACACTCTTGTTAGACTTGAATTTTATAATTTTGGAATCTTTGTTGAGAGTTTCATATTGCAAGCACTGATTACTTGTATAGTTCCTCCCTTACATTTATTACCCCTTTGCCCATTATGAAATTCTAATTTCCTTTGGTATACATCTGTTTAATGGTTCAATGCCTAAACTGGTTAGCATATTTTTGTTTATAAGTAATGTAAATTACTTAGGAAACAATTCTGTCAGGAAGTTATGAAGTATGTTGCTAAGTATTTGAGAGCAAAATAGCAAGTCTCAGGCACTGTGGCGCCTGCCTGTAATCCCAGCTGCTCATTGGGCTGAGGCAGGAGGATCACAAATTCAAAGCCAGCCTCAGCAATTTAGTGAGGCCAAAAGCAACTGAGCGAGACCCTGTTTCTAAATCAAATATATTACAAAAAAAGAGCTGGTGATGTGGCTCAGTGGTAAAGCTCCGCAGGGTTCAATCCCTAGTGTCAGAAAAAAAAAAAAAATTAGCAAGTCTCAGTCCTTATAAAAGTTAAAACATTTTGATATCTTATGAACAAAAGCTGTCTTCCCAATGGTTTATTAAAAATGTTGAGACAGATATATTCATAAGTTCAACTTCTCAAAGGGCAGAAATTACAAGATGGGTCTCAGTATTATATAAACAGTATTTTTCAGAAATTCACTTTTATACTTTAAAGTAATTCTGAAAATGTCCAGTCCATTTTTGACACAGTACTAGTGTATGGGTGTGGTGGAAATATTAGACTCTCCACAATATGAAGTAGGTGTAGCTCTACATTCTTATCCCTGCTTTTCTATTTCTTTATAATTTCAGAGCTATTGAGTTTGATGCTTTTTCATATTTTGTTGAGTTACTTGTGAGTTGTATGAGCCAAATGTTCACAACCACACCGTGGAAGCTAACTTGCATCTGAGAGTTGTCCATACAACACCATGCATGGCAAGGTCCTACCTGGCACATCACCTACCAGTGTACACGGTCTCCCATAAATACAGTTGTATCTCCCCAGGGGTCTATGGAGGGACCAAAGAGGACTCAGAGAAAAAGAAGCATGAAGAAGGGTAACTTCTACCTGACTAGGAATGATCTTGCCTTTGCAATCAGTGATCTGATTTTAAGAGTTTTAAGAATTAGGAAGCCAGGCACAGTGGCACAAGTTTGTAATCCCAGAGGCTTGAGAGGCTAAGGCAAGAAGAGCATGTTTTCAAGGCCGATCTCAGCCACTTAGTGAGACCCTGTCTCTAAATAAAATTCATAAAAGGGCTGGGAATGTGGCTCACTGGTTAAATCCCCCTGGGTTCAATCCCTGGTACCAAGAAAAACAAAACAAAACAATAACAAAAAAGAATTAGAAATTACTTGTTTTGCAACACTTTATAAAACTATAAACTGATCTTCAAGATTATACTATCTTTAGACAAATATGATTATTTTTTCAAAGAGATTTCTAGATAAATATGACTATTTTGGGGGAGCATTGGATAAATTTGTGTGTGTGTGTGTGTGTGTGTGTGTGTGTGTGTGGTGCTGGGGATTGAACCCAGGGCTTTGTGCATGAGAGGCAAGCACTCTACCAACTGAGCTATATCCCCAGCTGAGATAAATGACATCATTATTCCACAAAAATAATTTTCTTTATGTTGTTTAAAAAAACTTATCTTCGGGGTCTGGGGTTGTGGTTCAGAGGTAGAGCATTTTTCTGGCGTGTGTGAGGCACTGGGTTTGATGCTCAGCACCACATAAATAAATAAATAAATAAATAAATAAATAAATAAGATAAAGGTATTGTGTCCACCTCCAACTAAAAAAAATTTAAGAAAAGAAAGCTTATCTTCTTCTATCATGTGTCTCCCAAGTAGAGTGTGTAGAACATTTTGTGGTTGTGACTCAGTCTTGAATATTGGAGTTTGGTAGCATGTTTAAGGGTTTTAAAAGACAAAAAAAGTCACTGAGGTTATACCTATTTTATCTAATCCTAGTCTCTTACAGTGTTTGGAAGGATCCACCCATCATAGTCTCCTTGACTGCGTGGCAGTTATCTACTGCAGTTGAGTAAAATTCTGCTGCTCTAAAAAGTTCTTCAAATTCCCTGTGAACAGAGATCCCGCCTAGCTCTGACCTACCCCTTAGTCCTGGGGCCTAGTTGAGTGCTGCCTTTCTACCAACTCATGGACCTGCTCATAGAAATAAGTTTCCTGATAGTCATATCCAAAACAGAAAGGAACAGAATTTGTAACAAAAAATAAAATTTTTTTATGCATCAAAATTTTATAGCACAAGCCGGGTGCGGTGGCGCACGCCTGTAATCCCAGCACTTGGGAGGCTGAGGCAGGAGGATCACGAGTTCAAAGCCAGCCTCAGCAACTTAGCGAGGCCCTAAGCAACTCAGTGAGACCCTGTCTCTAAATAAAGTACAAAATAGGGCTGGGGATGTGGCTCAGTGGCTGAGTGTCCCTGAGTTCAATCCCCGGTTCAAAAAAAAAAAACAAAAACTTTATAGCATGTATCTGTGAAATATTTGCTCTGCCTTGACACTCATACCCCTAATGCCCAGCATTGGCTCGTAGTAGATATTCAAGAGTACTCTATAGGGCTGGGGTTATAGCTCAGTGACAGAGTGCTTGCCTAGCATGGGTGAGGCATTGGGGTCAATCCTCAGCCCCACATGAAAAAATAACATAAATAAAGGTATTGTGTCCATCTACAACTAAAAAAAATTACTAAAAAAAAAACCAACTTGATAAAATGATTTAGGATGGAGTATAACTATCCATTTACTGGGTAGGGCCTTGATAACAGATCTTCTGTTGTAGTTTCTTTATTAAATCTCAATTCCAGATCTGTTTCCTTTCTTCTTTCATTATGGTTCAGTAGCTTTTCCTTTATCAACAGCTTTGGCAAAAGATAACCCATCGATTGCTAGCAAAAAAAATTACTTAGAAATGAATCAATATTCTATTTACTGTGTCACCTCTAGTTTAAAAGGCTACAATCCTATGTTTCTTGCAACTGATCTCAGAGTTCTTTAACTTTACACTGAGCCACATCCCCTGGCCTCCTATATATATATATATGTATATATATATATATATAGAGAGAGAGAGAGAGAGAGGAAAAAAATATATATTTTAAATATTATTATATATTTTATATATATTATATATAAAAATTTATATGTATATAAAATATATATAAATATTATATATAATATTTGTATGTAAATTTATACATATACAAAATACATAATATTATATATTTTATAATATATAATATTTTATAATATTTATATAATTTATACTATATTATATATAGTATATATGTTTTATATATATTATATATATTTTAAAATATAAAATATTTTAAATTTTTTAAATTTTTTTGTTTTTTAAATATTTTAAATTTAATTTATATATAATAGATATATTTTAAAAAAATATATATATAAATTTATATATATAAAATGTAAATATAATATATGTAAAATATATATATTTTATATATATTTTAAATATATATAAATATAAATATATATAAAATGTGAAAAAATATATTTTATATTATATATTATTATATTATATATAATATATTTGTATAATATATACAATATTGCATATATGATTTATATATATTATATATGTATTTTTAAATATATATATTTATATATATATAGAGAAAAAATACATATATATTTTTTTGGGAGGGGTACTGGGGATAGAACTCAGGGGCAGTCCACCACTGAGCCACATCCCCAGCCCTATTTAGTATTTTATTTAGAGACAGGGTCTCACTGAGTTGCTTAGGGCCTCGCTAAGTTGCTGAGGCTGGCTTTGAACTCGTGATCCTCCTGCCTCAGCCTCCCAAGTGCTGGGATTACAGGTTTGTGCCACTGCGCCCGGCTTTTTTTTTTTTTTTTTTTTTTTTTTTTTGATACAGGGTATCGCTAAGTTGCTTAGGTCTTGCTAAACTGCTGAGGCTGGCCTCAGACTTGCAATCCTCCTGTCTCAGCCTTCCAAACTGCTCAGACTCCAGGTATGTGCTACCATACATGGCGCATGTTTTGTATCTAATAACTGAATACAATACTATACATAAAGTAAGAAATCTTTATTTTCAGATTGTGTTAGTATAAATGCAAGTTAAGTTTCCTGATATCTAGGCTATTTAGAAATTATGCAGAAGATATAATTTTGGAACTTTCAGATTTTTTGTTTTAATTCTCATGTCCTTAACTTTCTTTGTAAATGTTTTTTTCTTTGTGACTTGCTACAAAGGAGCTTTCCAAGTTGTATAGTGGTTTATTAATATTTAAGTTCACATTGCAATGACTATCTCTTGGGACAAATTATGTAATATATTTTGTGATTTATTTTTATGTCTTAACATTTTAATTTGGGGATCTTAGAACCTAATGGAAATAAATTCTGATTGTACCCCACTGGCCTGAAATGTGCCAACCTAGTGATCACTGACTGTAGATGAACTTAGTTTTATTCAGTACTATTTATAAAACAGGGTTTTGGCATAGGGAAATAATAGCACTCATCTCTTTGTTATTTTTGTGTGGTGACATTATCCTACACAAAACACAACTTCAAATCATTTGTGGCTTATCCATGCACAGATGTAATTGCTAATAGAAACAAAAAAAAAAGAGAAAGAGAGCAGGCTAGATGGTGTCTAGGACCTATAATAATTACCATTTTCAATAACAACATCTGTTGCTGGCAATATTGGCAGAATCGCAGGAGAAAGCAATCATTAAAATTAGCTAATGCTCAGTTTAAGTGCCACACAATGTACTGACATTTTCAATATTTTCACTAGTTTTGCATTTTCTCATTCCAGTAAGTATCTGTTTTTGAGTTTGCATGAATGCCTTGTGTTATATTAAAGATGCCCTTCAGACCTTCTTTCTGGATTGATCAGGGGCTAAAGCTTGTATTTCCAGTGGGCAAGAGGAGCATTGATTGAAAATATTGTAAACATATCTCATTCCCTAACTTTGCCTTGGATCTCTGTGAGTTTGACCCTACTTGATTTAGATGTTCTTTCAGATAGAAATTCTCCCCGACCTGCAACATACATTTTCCTCAAATCTTAATGTCTTAACTTTCTTGACTTTTTTGTTGTTGTTTTGAATCCTGGAATTACTCTTTGGGGTTTAAGTGTCACTCCAAACTTTAATAATTTGGTGGAGCCCAAGTAAACTGGAATTATTTGACAGGTAGCATTGACTCCTGAGAGGTGATTCCTCACTTACAGAGGAGCATGTTGTCCAGTGGGCTTGGCAGGGAGTGGGGCACTCTAAGATGGAGGGGCCATTGCTCTACCATGTGTGGGTCATGTTCTTATGGAGCAGGCTTTGCCACTTGTTTGCTGGTTTAAGACATATTAAGGTGGAAGAAGGAAAAGAATCTTCTCTTTAAAGGGGAAATTCACTAGTGAATCACCAGTTGACTCAGACTCTAAGATGCAGAAACAAATTTGGAGTTTGAGTAATGTCTTATGAGAATAATGTTGAGCCAGAAATTATGTCTCTGGAAATATTTTGATGAGCTGACATGTTTGCCGCATACATCTTGCCAGTTTTGTGTTTGAGATGCTGGGTCTCTGGGAGATGGTGTGTACTGTGAAAGTGATTTCTGTGGACCTCGGGATTTGGAGAATTCTGCACATCTTGTCTTCCTTTGTAGCTGTGTGATGCCCAATATGTTTTCAAGGCTGTGAAAAGTTGTCAGGAAAGAAATGTATTTAACTTTATTTCAGTATTTTCTAAACATTTGTTTTCCGCAACTGGTTTTTATCAAGGAAATGAATTTGAGAAATGCTATTCTAGTCATACCAACCTCTAACTGCTAATCCTGTTTGTTGAAGTTTGCAAAAAGGAGCGTAACTTTAATCATCTAATCATCTGAATTTAAACTGGTTATTCTCTTTGAACCTTCAATGACATTGTTGTGGCAGGCTTTGATCCTAGACCTTATCAGTATACTTAGAGGTGGATGCTGATGATATGAAATTGCTGTATAAATCAGTGACCTTATTATCTTGGAGGGTGTCCTTTTCAAACACTAGGGTGCCATAAATCTACACAAGTATATCTTAAAAGGTCTGAGATAACTGGAAGAGACTGGAGCAAGAACCAATGAAATGACCTTCCCTTAAGGTAATCCCATGCTGCTTTGTTTGAGATTTCCCAGTTTTACTTTTGATATTCCCTTATCCTGATAAGTCCATTAGTCCTAGACAAACATGATGGTTGATCGGTCACCCTACTGCCCTGTGATACAAAACACAGCTACTGTGACTTACTTTGTTCCTCAGATTTCATTTTTCTCTCCTTTCATCAGTGTTGTGATGGTTAATTTAGTAGGTCAGCTTGGCTAAGCCATGGTACCCAAATCTTGGGCCAAACTCTCTGCAATGTGGGTGAACCTCATCCAATCAGTTGAAACCGTTCTTGGACTAAGAAGAAGAAGGAATCCTGCTATCACTTGACCTTTGCACTAGAACTGTAGCTCTTCTGGGTCTCTTACCCAGCCTTTGGGTTTTGGACCTGCCAAGTCTCCATGACCATGTGAGCCAACCCCTCAATATCAAACTCCACATACATATACACATTTTGTTTCTCTGGAGAACTCTGACAAATGCAAGTATCAGGACTAGTGGCCAGATTTTCTTTATTCTTTGTTTTCCTATGCTGGCTGCTATTTTTTTTTTTTTTTTTTAAGATATTTGTTTTTTCAGACGCATTAGTAACTTTAATGAAATTACTCTCACTTCCAATAGGGCAAGAATTCACTTTTTTTTTTTATTATGGTGCAAATTTAACTAATCTTACTTTTGAAGCTAATTTTTTGGGGACAGTCTTTGATCATTATTATGCACCAGCTTTGTGATCTTAAAAGTCCACAACTGTGAAAGTAGCCAGGTTTTGCTGGTTGAGAAGAATCTGTGATATTTAAATGTTATCAATCATGATATTGAATAACATCATTATAGACTGTAGCACCAGGAGATGTCTCACAAGGTTGCACTCTCACAGAGGAACAGGACAGTAAGTTTCCTTGTTTTGTTTCTTCAGCAATCTTTCAGGAAGAAAGATTCTGCAGTCCGATTGGGTAGGCTGTTCTAGTGTTTAAACAATTTTAGTCTTTTTTCCTTTGTTAGGAGCCAAGCTATCTTGTTGTTAAACTCATTTTTATTTTAGATTAAAAGATCCCTTTTGATTTTGCAAGTCATAAATCCACATATCCAGGATATTGCATTTCAGGAAGTCATGAAGCTGAAAGGGGCAGTTGCCTTACTTGCCAAAACGAGCATTCAAAAAGAAAACAGTGGTCTGCTGGAATTCTAGGCCCATTGAAACCAATGCAACTGAATTGAGCAAAGATTTAGGTCAATTCTTGTTTTAAGAAGAGGAAGTGAGAGCTATAGGATGGAGGGAGCTCATTTTAATTGAAGGGGTCCATGGAACACAGTGGCACAGGGAAGTTCTGAGCACACATTGAGTTTTTCTGTCGTGGCCTTATTGTGAGAAAACGAACCCCAATGCTGCCTCTTCAGTGAAGCCCCATCCTTTCCTCTTCCCTCTCCCCATGCAAGGAGAGGAATCTCATTGTGATCATAAAGGTCAGATTCTGGTGTTCTCTGTCCCTAGGGAAGATGGACACACAGCTGACACAGAGCAGACAGACACACACAGGCATACATGCACACAGGCATACACGCACACACACACAAACACACACACACACAACACACACACACACTTTTTGAGGGATAGACAAAAATTTGAGAATGATTTTGATACTGGCATGGCCTTGGAGGTAACTCTTGCCAGCCTTTCTTTGTGTTTCATAACTTACCTTGGTAGGGTAATTTGGTTGGGTTTTTGTAGGGCAATGAGATAAAAATGGTGTTGAAAAGTTCACATTCACGAACAAACAGCCCTAATCTGTTGGGGTGCTTCTGCATGGATCCATACCAGGTGGCTGAGACATCCTTTTATTTGTTATTTGTTCATCCATTTGAGTTTTTTTTTTTTAATTTATTTATTTTGATTCATTGTACACAAATGGAGTACAGCTATTATTTCTCTGGTTGTACACAAAGTAGAGTCACACCATCTGTGCATTCATACATGTACACAGGGCAATGATGTCTGTCTCATTCTGTTATTATTCTTATACCCCACCCGACCCTACCCCTCCCTTCCCTCTATGCTATCTATCCTTCCTCCATTCTTGCCTCCCTTCCACCCTGCATTATGCTTGATCATTCACTTATCGGAGAGATCATTTGGCCTTTGGATTTTGGGGATTGGCTAATCTCACTTAGCATGCCAGTCTCCAACATCATCCATTTACCTGCAAATGCCATAATTTTATTCTTCTTTATGGCTGAATAATATTCCATTGTGTATATATACCACAGTTTCTTTTTCCATTCATCTATTGAAGGGCATCTAGGTTGGTTCTACAATCTAGCTATTGTGAATCCATTTGAGTTTCATTTGCAGAACCTTGGAGATATAGTGGTGGCCCAGCCCTCCAGAGCTCACCTTACAGCAGGGGAGAAAACCACAAGGTCCACTGGGTGTAGTGCTGGGTTGGGGGAGGAAGTGCCATTCCTGAGTGCTGGGAGGGAAGAGCATCCTTCCTTAGTTCACTGTGAGTCTGTTTTGGTTAAATAAGAAAAAAACAGAAAAGATGTTTTCAGAGGTATATTTGTTTTACGCCAGAGTCGTAGCAACGTCAGTTTTCCATGTATCATGAATATTGATAATGGCAACTTTTCTTTCTTTTTCTTTTTTTTGGGGGGTGTGTGGGTACTGGGAATTGATTGCAGGGGCACTCGACCACCGAGCCACACCCCCAGTCCTGCTTTGTATTTTAGTTAGAGACAGGGTCTCACTGAGTTGCTTAGTGCCTCGCTTTTGCTGAGACTGGCTTTGAGCTCTCCATCCTCCTGCCTCAGCCTCCTGAGCCACTGGGATTACAGGCATGTGCCATTGCCTCTGACTGATACTGGCAACTTTTCCATAAAGAATTTTCATCCAGGTATCACTGGCTCTTTACCATAAATAAATAAATAAATAAATTAATAAATTAATTAATTAAAAAAATGAAAACTCCTTTAAAACTGTGTCATCTTAAAATAATTGCCCAGAAATAGCATTTTCTTAGTCAAAATAATAGCCAGTGATTGTGCTCTGCTTTATGTACTATCCTTTTCCCAGACCATAGATGAAGTGACAACTCTCTTTCTATGGAAAGCACTAAACTTAAATGATAAACAACAACAACAACAACAACAACAACAACAACAACAAGATAACACTGTTAATTACATTTTAAAAGATTTATGAGCAAATGAAGATAACAAAACATAGTTTAACAGTTAGGTCCCATAAGCTTGTGTTCTTTTCATCTCAGTATCATAAAATCTTGATTTACATGGCTCTCAAAATCCAAGCTTTGGGTGTCTTAAATGGAGTCAAAGGGGCAGAAAACTGTGAAAGGAACTTAAAACAAAATTGTGGTAAGATTTTTTTTTCATATTTTGTACAATTACAAAGTATATGCACATATTTATATGCCTACATACATACACATATATTTAAAAAATGTCAAATCATCACTAAATTCTTCCCTCATCCCTGCAGTGTGTGACTGTAAGAAAGAATGGATTCTCTTATTATGAACCAGAGCCTTTTCTTTATTTTCTGAATTTTCATCACACCTTAGCACTAGAAGTCTATTCAGCAGTCTGGTTTTCCTATCATTAATTTTTTTTGATGGCTGTGGCAGTAGCCTGAAGGAATACTTATAATGCTAATATTTAATGTTTTCTGCTTGCTTATAAAGGGTGCTGTGGAAAGGCATTGAATGAGACTGTTAGTGGAAAACAAGAACATCAATTCAAATATCTTAAAACAGAAATAGTAAAGCACGGAGAAAAGATCAGCTGATTCTAGAAAAAGAAAAGGAAAGAGATGCATGAATTTAGAGCTACTAAATTACAGAAAAAAATACCAAAGACTATCAGGACCCCACCTCAATGGCAGGTTCCTGGAGGGTTTCCAGTGAGGTATTTTTTTTGTTTGCTTTCTTTTTGTACCAGGGGTTGAACCCAAGGGTGCTTACCCACTGAGCAACATCCCTAGACCTTTTTATTTTTTATTTTGAAATAGGGTCTTGCTAAGTTACTTAGAACCTTGATAAGTTGCCAAGGCTGACTTTGAACCTGTGATCCTCCCGCCTCAAACTTCTGAGCTGTTGGCATTATCCAATGAGTTTTTGAGTCCAAGCATTAAGTTAAATACATCATTTTAGTCTCAGCTAGTCATCTTAAGTATGCACAAAGTCCAAAAATAATTATGCCTTTCTGAGATGTGTAATCAGTTATGGGTAGTTGCATATTCTTCAAGCAAAATGAATGAATGAATGAATGAAGTAACAAGTGATTGGATGCATAAAAGGAGCCTGGTATTCCCTGAAGGCTGTCAGAGTCCTGTGCCCTGTGAGGCTTCTTTGCTATAGCACATTAGTCAGAATGGTCCTGACAGGTAACTGTGACTTAAGTGGTTGCATAGCTTTTGCAGAGAGGTGTTAAGGATGAGAATGATACATTCTTTTCAGGACCTTGGGCTGTGGAATCCCTGGGCTACCGTGTGAAGCTGAAAGTAAGCTTTTCCTAAGTTCATTCCCTCCCAATCAATAACATGATTATTACAGGAGTGTAGAAGCAAATCTTTATATTAAACAAAGATAACCTTTGGCTTGCAAATCTGAATCTTAAAGAAACCCCGAAAATTCCAAAGGCACAAATTAGAACACTTTATTTCCTTTTATCAAAGGCTTTACAAGGAGTAATCTAGGTAATGACCCACTTTCCTGGTGTTCATTTACAGGGTATCAAATACAGAAAAAAAATCCTGAACTGCTATGAAATGTTATTAGTATATTAACATGCTAAGTTGCTGAAAATCTATTATTTATGTAACTATTTAGAAATACTTCTGTTGAAAGGATGGCCACAAACTACTAGATCTATAATGTCAATGAGGAATTAGAATACAAACACACACACACACACACACACACACACACACAGTGTACATACACACACACATATATATTTTTAAGAAGCATAGACTGAACTGTTGTTTAAACCATTCTCAGTGTTAACTATAATTAGCATGGCTGCTTAAGAACTACTTAATAAAGCAGGATTTGGGGCTAGAATGTAAAGACATCTACAGATTATAAAAATGGATAATACCGATGAGAGAAATAACTGTTGGCAAATCTTTTGCTTTAAGTCATAAGCCATATAATTTGTATCAGCAGGCACTGTAATGCTAAGCACAATTGTAATCAGTTATGTTTGCTTCTTCATCAGTCATGGATCAGTGGTTACTTTGGAAGTTGACATTTTTTCTGATGGGATTATTTTTCCCAAAAGTCTTTTAGAAAAAGATTAATAAATCGAGGTGAAATTCACAAAACATAAAATTAACCAAAGTAAACATCTTTTACTTTTAACTTCAATTATCATCTGTATTAAGATAGTTATTTAATAACACCTGAAAAGATCCAGAGTATCTTTCCAATTCTTTTTCAAGAAAAGACTTTGTTATTCTTTCCAAGTCATGTGCCCATTGGCTCATTGGGCAGCTTTCTGGAGTGCATGCCAGTTCCCTTCTTGTAAATTGTGAGCCTGAGTTTCCCATGCCAGCCTCTCCTCCAGGCACAGGTGGGCCTTGGCACAGTGGTTCACCACAGTGCTCCACCACCTGGTGAAGAAATCTCTCAGGAAGCTGGGAGGGCTGCGTGTGGCTTTCATTGACTACTCTTTGCCTTTGAGTATGTGAGCAGAAATCTGTTACTGAATCAAGCCTCCTGAATTCACTTCAGACCCCTCGTTATTGATTTTCAAGTAGAACTAGTTCTGTTTGAGTACAGTTGGGGTCAATAGGAATGATCTTTTGGGAGATCAGATGATAATTTTCACTGGGATTAGGTGGCAAGGTGCTGTATAACCCATCTATTCACATGCTGTACATTTCTGGTGATTCGATGCTACTTTTTGCCGAATTAGATCCACTATTCTTAGGCTGGTAAGTGCACAGGGAAGCTTTCCATAGTACACAGTTGATGTATTTAGTTACATAAGCTAACAATATTTTAATCACCTGCTGGCCAAGCTATCCAATACCTGCCATCAATTAATTATCTTGAAATTATTATGTTTTGATTTCACTTGCTATTCCCTGTGTTTAAATTAGTATAACTGGAAGTCTGAAATATATGACACCTCAGTTTGGTACCCAGGTTTTCATTTGGCAACTAATTCCTCTTAGCAGCACCTGTACATTAGCAGCACCTGTATGGTGTTACATTTCTTAACACCATACCTGCTGAGGTTGTGTTCATGAAGGCCAAACCACAGATATTAGGTCATCTTGGGCTTGAACATCTTCTAGTCTAAAGGCAGTGTCTGTGCTTTGTGGATGAACTCTAGGAGTTTGCCCTTGGGTTTGCATCAGAGAGTTCCTGGCCCCTGAACTTCTTTGGCTCATCTCAGGGGAGTTGAGCTAAAGCACAGTCTATCAGACTGTGTCCTTTTTATTTGGCTCATAAATGTCCCTCAGTCATGTTCTGCATGGCCAGGTTGTTGAGGCATAATCACCTTGCATTTAACAAGCTGCGTAGAACTACTGTTCATCTGGGGAATATAGTTTCTGGGGAGCATATCTCAAATTTATTGCTACCCACTCAGAACCATTTCAAGCTTGCATGAGAGTTTAGGAAGAATTGTCTGAAATATGCAGTCCAGCCATTTCTCCAGATAATCAGGAGTCTGTCCCTGGATTTAGCAGGCCATTGGGAAATTCCTTACTTGGTATTGTATTGTGTCTCTAAAAGCTTGATTTGATTAAACTGCACCTTGGTGTTTTAAAAGGAGAATACATAGGAGTGCCAGTGCACTTACATTGTAATTCAGAAGATGGATCTCTTTTGCAAACTAAATTAAAAGGTA
The DNA here is from genome assembly GCA_020662805.1 of Glaucomys volans. NCBI lineage: Eukaryota > Metazoa > Chordata > Mammalia > Rodentia > Sciuridae > Glaucomys > Glaucomys volans. The sequence goes on from JAJEJO010000320.1 coordinate 1,323,441, forward strand.
CAGAGACCATTCAGAGAAGCCATCTGTTACTATTTGAAAGTTATAATTAGGGTAATAATTTTTAATGTCATTGTCATATGTTGGAAAAAGGAAGCTTTAGGATATCAATTAAAAAATTTCCTCTTCCCTTGTAATGCTATACTACTTCCAAATTTAGAAATCTATTCTGATATAAATTTTCTTTCAATTTTTAAAGTTGGCATTTTATTGTTGATATTGCTGGGTACAGTGTCTCCTTGAATATAATGTTCTTGAATATATATTTCTTCCATTTTTATATGCATACTCTCCATATGCCAATCTTCAACTTCAAAATTGAGTTTATATTTCTGTGTATTAGTTAGGCTTGTATAAAATACAGTGAATAAATAACTATTACACTAAAAGGGTTTAGAGATGTTCTCAAAATGCATTTGCTTCGAATGATTTAGTCATCAATAATCAAGAATCGAAAAAAGAATCCCATTTCAATTTTATTTACCTCTGCAGCAGTTCATTCATTTGACAAATATTTATTGTTGTGCCTACAATGTACCTGTCATTGTGATAACCTTTGCTCAGTTCTTTTCTTCTGTTATAATTGTTTGATATTTGGAAGTTAAAATACTTTATACTTATTTATGCCTTATTAGTTAAAGCTAACCATGGTTCAGGATCATCCGAAATAAGAATTGTAGCCAAAAAACGTCAGAATTCATCAGATATGTTTCATTTACACTCAAAGATTTAAAATGATATATGCAGGTATAATATTTAATAAATTTTATGATCCTTTCATCAGAATTTATATTCTTTGAAGAAGAACCTCTTATAAGATGAGAATTAAATTGACCGTGTACAAGTCTTGATGTGATTATTCGGTCTTTTAAAATAGAGCCATTTGATTTTGTTGACACTTAGCAAATAGCCCATTATATTAGATATAATTGCTTCATGATCATAGTTAGTTGAAAGTCATGATAAGTTTTAAAGTCAAGGTCTTTGTGGCATATTACAGATTTGCTATCTATGTGATTAAATAAGTTCAGCAAATTCCTATCAAATTGGTCTATAAGCCATATACATCTTATTGTGTCAATAGACTGTCCAACTTTGGGGTTATAATTATTAATTTTGAAAACCAATATGTAGAAGTATGATCACAATTTCACATTCATTAGTAAAATGTGGTTGGTTTTTAAACCGTTAGGATCATCTGGACTATCAGCAGTGCCTTCTACTTTAGAATGATACCATTGTTATTAGAGGGCTCTACTTATCAACTTGGTCAGTCTAGAAATGCCACCCATCATAGGACGAGGTAGAATAACTACTTAATGAGGCAGAATACAACTTTACGACCTCTTAAACCAGAATATGGGAGAAGTCCAGTTTGCCTTTAATGCTGTTGAGTGTTTACGTGGAAACAGGTGTTAATGTGCCTTGTGAAATTCCTCCATGGTGAATACATTTCTTGTTCTATGCCAGGTTCCTTTAATCTGTATGAAGTTGCTCTGGAATTTGGTTGAATTTGCCAAAATGTACCAAAACCGTAAAGTAGCCCACTTGTACTAATTCTAGCACGTTATATGGAAAAGAGAAAGTTAGATTCCATAGGAGAGAAGAGGACCTAAAAGATTGCTTCTTAGGATCTCTTCCAATTTTGTCGTTTTGTGAATTGACATTTCTCTTACGATTGGCTTAGAAATGAAGCATTTTAGAATCATGTGAGTGACTGAGCACTGGACCACCAGGAAGGGCAGTCCTCTTTAATGTGAAAGGCCTTTAAACCTGGAGTAGCCCACCGTGTGTAGTTAAGTGTGGGCATGCCAAGCCAGAGCCGTCTGCCAGATGCCCACTGTGCCCCTGTGAGTCCATCTGCCTGTCTATGTCTCTTGCTCTTTTTTTTGTTGTTGTTGTTTAGAGTGCAGGTGGGTGTTACATATGGATTCCTCTTGTATCATTGGTTTATTTTAGACACCTTCCACTTATATTGAGTCTAGTTTATTTTGGGTTAGCTAGTAAATGTAATGAGATCTTTGTGATGGCTATGATTGCCGAATGGAAAATGTCACCCTGTGTGCCAGTTTGTTTAAATCATTTTAAAGTACCCACCTGTGCTGCTAAACCCTCCATTTGAATTTTATTGTCTAACATGGTTTTCTCCAATACCGGTTCCTGCAACTCTGGTGCCCAGGTAAACTAATCTCGAGTGTGTATTGCCGCCCTTCTGGCATCTGTCCCTGTTCTAATGAAGGCATCATCTGCTTAACTGGTAGACTTCTAGCTCTTTCTCAGTTAAAACATCATTTTGGGAAAGCATAGTTTTCTAAAGGGCAAGAAGAATGACAACTCTTCCAAAGGTATTATTCAGGAGACATTAAATTTCTGTCCTGATGAATGTCATCAGTGAGAAGTAGCATCCAAAAACAGTACTGGTTTTCTTACTTTTTTTTCATCTCTGTATATCTTTGTTCTGTATTTCATCTGCCTTCCTTGACAGAGGCTTGGTGAACTGGAGCCAAGGCAATCCTGGGGATTTACCTGTCTTAGCTACACCCTACTTTTTTCCTTTTTTCCTGCTGCTCTGTTGGTGACCATGAGAATGAAGAGGGGAAAAGGAACTAGTTTAGAGCAAAATGGCAGAGGTGACTCTGAAACAATGAGAGGAAAGGAGAAGAGTGGAAGGGATTCTTGGGAGGTGGGGGAGATGGCGTGTTGCAGGATCCAACCCTTTTGTCCACCGTGTACATAGGTGGGACCAGCCCAGTGAGGAGATACTTGTAGGGAAGGGTGGCCAGATGCAGTCTGATTGGGGCTGTGACCCAGCACCTGGTTAGAGCATGGGCTCTAGGGACATCCTGAGGTTGGACTGTAACCTTGGGCAAATTAGTTAACCTCTCTGAGCCTCAGTTCCTCCATCTACAAAATGGAGGCAATAATATTTTATTACCTCTTATGAGTGTTGTAAGAATTAAAAGAACTGTCATAGTCAAAGTACTTATGAAAGTGCCTATTTAGTTGTAATATTCATATTTAATAATAACTGTTCCTAGAAATGGGGATAGCAATTTGAGTGAGTTAAATGATATGAATTGTGAACATTTCAGATAGAGAGTTGTTTTATTGCTAATGTGAACACACTGTTCTGTGTATGAAACTTTTCATTGTTCCCCAAAGAAACCATGTTCTTTTATCACTTCATGTCTGTTTTTATGCCTGGAATGCCTTTCTTCTAGAAACTTCTGCTGATCCTTCAGGGTTATCTTCTTGGTGAATTCTTTCTAAACTCCTTCAGGCAGAACTAGTTTACTCCCTACCTTGGGCTCCAGGGACATTAGTTAATACCTTTCATCCGGCACTTATCTCATTATGATGAGATTATCTTCTTCCCTTTGTGTATTCCCTCCTTGAGAGCTAATGCAGAGTCTGTCCATAATTTTAATAATCAAGATCTAGTCCGTGTACATGAATCAGATTGATGTCACTAACATTTGATGATGAAAGATCTGGTGACTCCCGAAGTGTTTGCGAATCTCAGTCATCACTGTGGCTTTTATCCTGAATCTGAGATCCTATTTTGAGAGTGTAGTAAATACTGTTATATTTCCTATCAGATGTTCAAGGGAGCTGGCAGCTGATCAGCTTGGTTTGTGGGGAAGCCGTTGATTGTGTTCTTCCACTACCCGCTGGTCTGTCTTCTCTTTTGCTTTTTCCTGTTCTCCATTTCCATCCTCTTCTCTTCTTCCTCCCTTTTGTCTTCCTCTTTTCCCTAAGAAACCATGCTCTTTTGTCGCTTGGTGTCTGTTTTTATGCTGGGAATGCCTTTCTTCTACAAACTTCTGCTGATCCTTCAGAGTTATCTTCTTGGTGATAAGTTTATTTAAAACTCTTGGGGTTTTTTTGTTAATTTATTTAGAGGTTTATGTCAACTTAATATTGTGTTCATGAAATAGTATGTCACATTTTTATGAAATTTTAATCAATAATCTATGGAATAATTTGCTTTTAAACTACCTATACATACTGGTCATAATAACTCCTAAAGCTACTACTGAATCACTATTTTATTTCAACAATAGACAGTATCCTATAATCAAAGACCCGTGTATAAATTGGTGGGATCACATGATAAGAAACTTGTATTGGTTTATTATTTTTGATGGACTGATAATGAATATTTATAGGTATATGAGAAATCATCTGTATTACAATGCTGTATCAACTAATCCCAGGGGAAACAAAGCATGGCCATTCATTTCTTTTATTCATAAATGGGTCCTTTAAATATGTTTTCTCACAAAGAGGAAATTCAGCTCTAGAAAAGAGGAAAGAATTGTAGAAACTCCTATCTCCTTTGGAAAGTGACTGTTGCTCTCCTATTGGGCTAATGATTGTTGCAGGTGATATTTATTTAGTTCTGAGTCTCTTCTATTTAAAAAATGAGATAAAACTGATTGACATGAGGACTATTTTATTGGCAACTCCATAAACATTAGTAAAAGACAGTAAAGTAACAGTAATTTATGTTGGGGGCTCCAAGTATTAGTGGCATTTTAAGGAAATACAAAGACAGTCCTCTTTATGAGGTGTCCTTCAGAAAATTTAAATGAATCTTCCATATGAATGCATTATTATTATTTTTATTGCTTTTACTTTATCAGTCAAAGTAGTGGTTCAGGCATATAGAAGACTATGTATTTGGGTTTGGGTCCCAATTTTGTGACTTTACTAGTAGCTACATGAATTGGGTTAAGTTGTTAAAGTCCTCTGAAGTTTCCTTCATCTATACGATGAGAAAGGTTGAAAGAATTGGTTTAGCACCTTTTTTAAAAAAATCAGTCTTATCAGAAATATTAGTGATAAGTCAAGCTTGAGCCTATAAAGATATTTTTCAGTCATTTAAAATTTTAAAAATAAACCTTTAACTCACCTTTGAAATTCTTTACAAAGTGTTGTATTTATAAGTGACAGAGGGAGCAGGGTTTAGTATTTAAAGCATTTTTTTGTCACTTTAAATGATTCTAATTGCTTATTTCTCTATTTCATACATAGATTGAGATGAATGCTATTAGAAAAATGGGATTGCTTGCTTTTAGTTTCATTAGTACACATAATTAGTGACAAAAAAATATCTGTCTTTTAGGGAGAGCACTAAGTCATTTGTTGACATTCCTGGTGTGAACTGCCTTGAAAAGTATGGAAATAGAAAGTATATTCATTTTTAATATTCCCAGTTTATGACTTGCTTTGACAGTGTTTTACAGATTTCAAGCCCTCCCCCCCTTTTTTGGAATAATTTTTCATGGAATTCTTTTACTTCATTCAACAACAGGTTATAGCACTCATCTTGGGGAAATTATTTTGCATTGGTAGTGTATAGAAGGGATGATGAAAATACACATTTAATAAATTCAGATTTTAGAGGGAAAATCAAACTAGTTATCTAAGCAGTAATAAAACAAGTGGAATGAGGAATTATTGAAAGACAGCAAAAGAGCCTTACTGTAATTCAGATCTGGGAGAGATTTACAGTTGGAAGATGATAATCTGGTGAATGTTTCCTGTTGGGTTTTTAGAGGGGAGAATGGTGAACAAGAAAGAACAGGGCATTGTGGGCAGAGGGGACAGCTTGATTAGTGTCCTGGGAATGGGATGAAGCCAGGAACATATAGGGGAAATGAGAATAGAAGGAATAAATTAGGTCAGATTATACAGCATTCTGAGTTCTTGCCAAAGAATTTAAGCTTGATTCTTTCTGAGAGTGAGGAAGTTACTTTAGATGTCTGAACAAGGGAGGCATCACTGTGCTTTAGGAAGATGAATCTGACCACTATGTACAATGCATGAGAGTAGCAGATTGAAGAAGCAGGAGATGCCCTCGAACAACTGAGAATGGAAATGTTAGGAAAAAATAACAAAGCAGGAGTAGATGTGGGTAGTTAGAATTGGTAGAAAATAGCCACAGGACTGTGTGAGAGACAAGAGGGAGAAATTTTCTAGAATTCCAGTTTGAAAGACCAGAAAGCATGGTCAGGAGGATTCTTTCCAGAGTGAGTGATAGGAGGCTAAGTTTGGTTGGGGGTGGACAGAGGGGGCAGTGAGAAGGGGATCAGGACTACTTGAATTCATTGCCATTTTGGAGATAAACCAGCCCTCCAGTGATAGATATCCAGCAGGCACCTGGCAATGAGGTATTAAGATAGCAGAGGAAGTGAGCTCTTCAGGAGAGCCTTTGGGTACACAGCCTAGGAACTTCTATTAAAAGGGTGTGCTTGGAGCTGGTGCGTAACTCAATGGTGGAGCACTTGCCTGGCATGAGTGAAACCCTGTGCTCCATCCCCAGTACTAGGGTGTGGGGGAGGCTATGCCAGGTGAGGCAGGAAGTGTGGTTAGTTTCTGGCAGTGAAACCAAGTGCCATGAATACATTGAGGAAGTAATGAGGCTGAGAGATTTCTTTTTAGGAAAGCAAGAAACTGAATGTGGTTCTACTCTGAGGGAAGTCTCAGTGGAGAGGGCAAGGTGGATGACTTAAGGAAGAAAAAGAACAGTTCTAACTTCCACTTCAATTTCCACAGCATTGGTTAAGATTGAAATTAAGGGACTCTGATGACTATCAAGATTGAGTTATTAGGTTAGCAATAAAGTCCCTAGTGAAAATATTAAGGTTTGTTCCCAGTTAGACTGTATACATGGAAGAAATGCTGAAATGTTTCCTAGAAGAAAACCAGTGGATGTAACTGAGCTTGGAACACGTCAGCAAGGTGAGTTCAGGAAGTTCTGCTGCCAGGGCAGAGGAGCCACAGTGAGCTTCCATGATGCTGGGTGAATGGGGAATTAATTAATACCGAGTAGGTTTCATAGAAAAAAAATTCTCTTCCACCTTTGTCACATATTTCAGACACCCCTACCAGCTGCCAGACATATGAAAAGTTACATAATTATTCCATTTGGCATTGGATTTTAATGGTTTATATTTTCTATGTAGATTTGCTGGGATGATCTATTTGTGAAGTGTTTATTTTTATATTTGATTCCTGTGACTTACTGCCTTCAGTAGTCATCAGAATTTACAACCTCTTTGTTAAGAAAACATGTTATTTTGGGCTTGTAGATACTTATAGTATATTATAGATATAGCTACTCCCTGATCTAACATCATTACAACTAGAATTTATTCAGGTTTCCTCAAAGAGATTATTGAGAAACTGTGGAACTCAGGTAAAGAAACTGGTATGCTCTTGTTTGGTTAAAAAAATAACCAAATTTATGACGGAATATAAAAATAAAAACATTTATGAACGAATTCAACCTAAATATTTCCTTTAGTGCTCTCTAGTCCTCTCTTAGTTACCAGAATCTTCCCCATGTATCATGGAGCAAAACACAGCGTCCAACTTGACTAAGGTTATCTTTTTCTTTCTGAGTCAGCTGAACACATTTCGCATTCCTCTTATTGCATATGCGACAATGATGCTGAGAAATGTTAAATGATGCTTAATTATTTTGAAAGTATAAATGAAATGGGAGATTTTATAAAGCCTACTTCTAAAACTAAAATGAGGGAAAACACTTGTTTCTGGGCGAAAAACTTTGTGTTGATGCTCAGACAAGCTGTTTTCTTTTCAAACAGTATTTTTACAATTGTATCACAAAAAAAATTGGGCCCAACAGTGACTAATAGTTCATTTTCAGTGCCTTAGAAAGCAGATACAGACTTGGAAAGTTATTAGTAAAACTAATAAGTATGTTAGAAGTAGTGAGTTCTTATTTAAAGAATATAATGAAAACTTCAATTTACATTTCTAAACTTCTCTCCCCCCCCCCCCAAAGGTTCTGGGGATCAAACCCAGGGCCTCACACATGCTAGGCAAATGTTCTACCCCTGAGCTACACCCTAGCACTTATCCTTTTAACTTGCTGACCAGGGTAAAAAATTACATCAATAAGTATCTAAAAACCCTTCCTTTCACAGGGAAGTAATGAACAGTGTATCCTTGTCCTGGCTTTCAGAAACATCTGCAGCTTTCCTAATCTGGGGTACTACTCCAACCTCCTCCAAATCAGATATCTCTTTCCCTGCTCATCAAGGAATAGCCTGTATAAATACCCTGCCAAACCCTGGACCTTGACCACCCCCAAAAGTCTAGGTGTTAAAGTCTTGGTGCCCAGGGTGCCCTTATTGAGAGATGGTAGAATCTTTATGTGGCGGGGCCTAAAGGGAGGGCTTTACTGCCCTTGGAACAGATTGTGGGAATCCATCCCCCTCTTAGCTCTCTTTTGCTTCTTGACCATGAGGTTAGTGGTTTTGCTCTGCCACACGCTGCTGCTATGATGTGTTGCCTCACTACAGGCCCAAAGTTACAGGATCAATAGATAAAGGACTGGAACCTCCAAAATGGCAAGCCCCAAACACCTCTTCTCTTTATAAGTTAGTTATCTCAGGCATTCTGTTATAGTAGTGGAAAGTTGACTAACATATGGTGTTCCAACCTCAAACATGAATCCACCTTCTTCCCCTGCCTTCTGCAGTCTTACTTCAATCCTATTCTATTTTCAAATCGCTTCTATCAGTGTAATATCTTGAAAAATCAATAGATCTGGTAACAATGCATTTGCACATGGCCAAAAATTCCTACTGGCCTCTCCCCATTGCTGAGGTTATTACCTTAATGTGCACATTAAATTTGTGCTGCTGCTTTTCTTACATATACATCACAGTGTCCATTTGTGTTACCCACTTGTCTCCTAAGCATTTCCACTTGGAGCCTCTATTTTATATTTTATGTCCTGATAGATTATTAAGGAAATAGTTTTGATCTCCACAAACAACACCAACCTGGCTCCAGACCCCTTCAGGACTCTGGCGTCCCGCTCTGCCAGCCTGTGTGTGGGGTATGCAAGCACAGCAGGAGGGTGCATAGCGGTGGGGTGGGGCTGGGCTCAGTTTGTTCCCTCCAGAGCACAGCTGGGTTCATCACAGCTAGAGGTGCCATTCTCTTTATAGAGGCCAAAGCTTTGAAGCTGGAATGGCAATTGACTAGTTGACTTTGTTTCTTCAATAGTTTCAAATAAGAGGCATTTTTAATTTTTTAAGGCAACATTTTATTTTATTTTTTTTACTTTTCAATGCTTTTATTTATTTATTTTTGAAGTGGTGCTGAGGATCTAACCCAGTGTCTCACACATGCTAGGCAAGCAGTCTACCACTGAGTCACAACCCTAGACCTGTTTTGAATTTTGTTAACCCTTATTTTTCTGCTTTTTTGGTTACTCTGTAAATATCACCTATTTTTTAAAAAACTGTGGTATATATGCAAAATATTAAAAAAATTTGCAAACCACGGCATTTTAACCCTACTGTTCATGGCATTAAATACATTTTACCTTGTGCAACTATTACCGCCACCCATTGCTGGAACCCTTTCTTCATACCAAAGAGAACCTGGGTCCCCATTAAACAATAGCTTCCGTGGTGCCAGCTCCTGGTAACCACACCTGTGACTCTGACTTCTCTGAATACCACATATAAGTGGAACTATATGGTATTTGTCATTCTGCAACTGGATTATTTATGACTTAGCAGAATGCCCTGAGGTTGTAGCATGTGTCAGCATTTCTTTTGTTTTAATGGTAGAATATTTATCCGTTATGTGTTTTGACATCTTTCTTATCTATGCATCTGTTGATGGATATTAGATGACTCTCACCTTTTGGCTATTGGGTTAGTGCTGCTTTGAATATTGGTGTACAAATATATGTTGAACCTCTGCTTTCAATCCTTTGGATATTTATAAACCTTTTTTTTTTTTTCTTTTGGTACTGAGGATAGAACCCAGAGCTTCACACTAGCTAGGCAAGTGCTCTACCACAGAGCCACATCCCCAGCCCAAACATGGTTTTTTAATCAGATATTTCATTCATCTCTCATAGTGCATGCCCCAATGTACACTTATTTTAAAATCTCAATTTGTATAGTATTTTTTCATTATGGTGCTCCTGGGAGGAGAGTGATAAACCTGCCCCCTTTTTTGGTGCTGGACATTGAACCCAGGGATTTATACATGTTAAGCCCATACTCCACTGCTCAGCTACATCCCAGTCCTTTCCTTTTTTTTTGAAATATGTGTAGAACTCCAGCACCTTTAACTTCTACCTGAGCTGGTAATCTCAGTTTACTCCAGAGGCTGAGGCAGGGGGATCACAAATTTGAGGTCAGCCTGTGCAACTTAGTGAGACCCTGTCTCAAAATAAAATATAAAAAGAGCTGGGGATATAGTTCTGTGGTGGAGTACCCATGGGTTCAACCCCCAGTACCACAAAAACTAAATAAAAACAACAAACCCTAAACAGCTTCTGCCTGAAATTATTAGTTTTTTCCCCAGAATTTCACCAAGACTCTGCTCTTTGGAATCTCTGCTAAGCTATTTACATCATTCTTTTTAGAACTTGCAGGGTTAGGATGTGGTTCAGTGGTAGAGCACTAGCCAAGCATGTGTGACATGTGTGAATTCAATTTCTAGTATTTTTAGCCTTTCCTTTACTTTTCCCCTAATAGATAGGCTTTAGCTAAAGCTCTTCATCCTTAGTTTCTCACTGAACTGTATTTCCTGGCTTAACAGATCATTATCTATATTGAATGATCTAAATAGAGTGCATAGAAACTTCTGTTATTTCAGTTGGAATGTCACGATTAAATGTTCTTCCTTTATAATGAATCTCAGTTTTCACTCAAGATTCCCCAAGGCTAAGTGTTATGGATTGAGGATTTACAATCCTCATCTTTTTGAGGTGCCTCTGATATTGTAGAGGACAGCAGCTGCCCTGGGACTGGGAGGTTCTGGGGCTAAGAACTGGTTTAACCATTCAGGGTAGTTAAAAATGTCCTGTGAGGACATTTTACCTGTAAAATACCATGAATCTTTGGACTCTAGAAATAAGACACTGCAGCTGTTAAATTAGATTGATGACTTTTCTATGTATAGAAAACTGGTTATTCCATTGGTGACTCTTATCAGATTTCCTTTTATTTCAAGCATGGCCAATAGCAGCCACCACTCCTGTTTTTCAAGATTTTTCCTTTGACCATGAGACACAAATTTTCTTTATTGCTCACCTTTAATTTTAATATTATATATATATATGAGCAAAACTTGAATGTATTTCCTTATTTCTTTACTCATTTATTTTTAAAAAGGTGCTCTACATATTGAGTTAAAAAAGAAAAAGACAGCATATATAGTAAAATATCTGTACTGATGGAGCTGGGGCTGTGGCTCAGTGGTAGAGCGCTTGCCTGGCACGTGTGAGGCACTGTGTTCGATCCTCAGCACCACATAATAAATAAATAAATAAATAAATAAATAAATGTGTGTGTATATATAAATGCGCATATATATGTACATGTGTGTGTATATATATATATATATCTGTATTGAGTGTTGAGTAATTCCTCTCTGAGAGGCAGCCACTTATACCAGTTTCTGTGTGTTCTTCCAGAATTCCATGCTATATTTCTCTTTCTTATAAAGTACAGCATGCACATAGAACAGTATATCATAATCAAAGCAGTTATTCAGGAAAGAATTACTGCTGTTCCTAAAAGCTGTGTGTTCCTTCTTTTTTGGATCCTGTCCCCTCTCTCAAAAAGTAATCTCTGATGTGGCTCTTGTGGGGCCAGCAGGAAGCTGAGGCACTGCATCACAAACGCCCTTGTTACATGCGGTGTTTAAGTTTAGAGACCAATTTGCTGGAGCAAAGCTGAATTGGCCACGGGGTTCTTGAACTCTGGTGTAGATGTGTCCTTGTTAATCACAGTGCTCTGCATCTGAGCTGAAACTTTGCATGTACTTTAGCCATAACATAATTTAGATATCCAAATGATCATTCCATGTCTAAGAGCACTTTAAAATTGAATATGTTCATGTCATTTTAGGCACATGGCACACCTGCTGATGTCGAGTGGGGATTTGGAATAATGGAAGACAGTTTTTAAAAATTTAGAGCATTTGAAGTTGGCATTCTGATTGGGAGTTACTAAATTTATATATGATAGAAAGGATTAACATCTAAAAAAGAAAGCCAAGTCTTGTTAATTTTCATGATTTGCAGAGTACTTGATAAGAAACAGGCTTATTTATAAATATTTATGGAATAGAACTGAACCATTTGTCATTTGCATAATTGTGTTATTCTGCACTCACTGGTATTTTCTCTGTTGGCCTCCAGATTTAGCCCAGGTTCAGTATTTACCTCTCTGTATGGTCTGGCTACAGTTGTCATCCCTTCTTGTCCCTCACTCAACTCCTCACCTTTCAAATAAGCATTCCAAGTTTGTCAGGTTTCTTTTGATTTCTATGAGGAAAAAAATAAAAGAAGGAAAGGGATTTTGATTTTGATTCTTCTCCCTTCCCTTCCCCTTCCTTCCCTTTTTCCATGTGGCTGTGGTAGAGGTGATTAAGCCCTGGCCTTAGATGAGGCCAAGCAGAGGTGTCAGATCAGCTGGAGTGCAAACGTCCTTCTCAGTTGTCTGTAACTGAACCTCAAAGAAGAAAGGATTTGTGATGGGAAGAAGGAGCAGGGTGAACAGAGAGCTTAACACCTGGATTGGAAAATTGTGGCAATACCACAGGTACTCACAGATGTTGAGAGAGGTACTTGCATGGTTTCTAGGCAGTCTAGAATATTCTTTCATTTCTGCAGATCAATTCTCTTTGTCTGCTTCTTTTCTCATTTCTTTTTTGGGAGGGATTTTGGCCTCCATCTTTTTTTTCCTTTTATTTAAAAAAAAGTCTTTTTTCCCCCCTTTTAAATCATTTTCCAGTTGGCATCAGGAAGACAATAATGTCTTATATTTTACTGTGGCATAATACTAATGCCCTGGAAAGAGAGAAAAAGAAGGAAAATGAATTGGAAGGACTGGAGGCTCCATTTTCCATGGTAAAGTAATTCTGACCTTTTCTGAGAAATCAGGAAGAACTGACACTCCCGCTCGTTAGTGCAGGCGCAAAGCCCTTCAGACACCTTCACTTCTGAGAGACCTTGGGAAGTGCCAGGGTGCGTGAAAATGTGAAGAAGTTTATTAGAACATGTGTCTCCCAAAGCTTTCCAAAGGGTTCCCTGTGGACTTTCTGACTTTTAGAGTATCTTGAGAGAATCAAAGTTGAAAACTGAATTTTCGCTCAACTCAGTCCTAGTTGAAAACAACTTAAGTCTCTACTACTCTGAATGATCAGAAAATGAATCCCTTTTTTTCTCTGTCCACATTTTGTATTGGTGCATTATTATAGCTGTACATGCTGATGAGATTTGTTGCTGCATGCTTGTACTTGCATACAATATAACAATATGGCCAAGATCTCTCCCCAGCACTCCCCCTCCCTCACCTTCTCCCACCCCCTGGTCCCTTTCCTGTACTGATCTACCTGGGATTTTCATGAGATCCCTGCAACCCACCTTCCCCACCTTCTTTTCCTTTTTCCTCTCTAGCTTATACATATGAAAGAAAACATATGACTCTCCATCTTCTGAGTTTGACTTACTTCACTTAAATGGTCTCTAGTTTCATCCATTTTCCTACAAATGACATAAATTCATTTTTCTTTCTGGCTGAATGAAACTCCATTTTCTTTATCCATTCATCCATTGATGGACACCTAAACTGGTTCCATAGGTTGGCTATTGTGAATTGTGCTGCTATATACATGGGAATGCATGTATGACTATAGTATGATGACTTTAATTCCTTAGGATAAATACTGAGGAGTGGTATAGCTGGGTCATATAGTGGTCCGTGCCTAGTCTTTTACAGAACCTCTGTACTGATATCCATAGTGATTGTACTAATTTACAGTCCTACCAATAGTGTAAAAGTGTTCATTTTTCTCCACATCCTCTTCAGCCTTTATTATCGTCTGCATTCTTGATGATTGCTGTTCTGACTGTGTGAGATGAAATCTCAGTGTAGTTTTGATTTACATTCCCCTAATTGCTAATGATGTTGAACATTATTTCATGTATTTTGGCCATATTCTTTAGAGAAGTATCTGTTTCATTTGCCCATCTAGTAATTGGGTTATTTGTTATTTTGGTGTAGTTTTTTGTGTTCTTTATATATTCTAGTTATTAATCCTCTGTCAGAAGAGTAGCTAGCAAAGATTTTTCTCTCAGTCTGTAGGTTCTCTCTTCACATTCCTAATTGTCCCCTTTGCTGTGCAGAAGCTTTTTGTTATGATACCATCCCATTTATTAACTGTTGGCATTATTTCCTTAGCTTTTGGGGTCCTATTGAGAAAGTCATTGCCTGCACTTATATGCTGGAGTGTTGACCCCATGTTTTCTTCTAGGAGTTGCATGGTTTCTGGTTTAATTCTGAGGTCTTTGATCGATTCTGGTTTTTGGGCAGAGTGAGAGATAAAGGTCTGATTTCATTCCTCTATATATGGATAACCACTTTTCCCAGCCGCATTCGTTAAAAAGGCTATCTTTTCTCCAATGTGTTTTTGGCACCTTTGTCAAGGATCGGATGAGTGTAGATGTATGGGTTTGTCTTTGTGTCTTCTTTTCTCTACCATTGGGCTATATGTCTATTTTTTATGCCAGTACCATGGAGTTTTTGTCATTGTAGGTCTGTAGTATAATTTAAAGTCAGGTGTTGTGATCTCTCTAGCATTGCTGTTTGCTTTGCTCAGGATTGCTTTGGCTATTCTGGGTCTTTCATTCTTCCTAATGAATTTTAGGACTGTTTTTCCTAGTTCTGTGAAGAATGCCATTGGCATTTTGATGGGGATTGCATTGAATCTGTATCTTGCTTTTGGTAGTGTAGCTATTTTAACATTTAATTCTGTGATCCATGAACATAGGCGGTCTTTCCATCTTCTGAGGTCTTCAATTACTTTCTCCAATGTTCTATAGTTTTTATTGCAGAGGTTTTTCACCTCCTTGTTTCCATTTATTCCTAGGATTTTTTTTTTTTTTTTTGAGGCTACCGTGGAATGGAATTGTTTTCCTGAATTCTTTTTCAGCAAGTTCACGGTTGCTGTATAAGAAAGCTATTGATTTCTGTATGTTGATTTTGTAACCTGCTGCTTCGCTGAATTTATCAGCTCTAACAGTCTTTTGGTGAATTTTTTTGAACCTTTTTTAAAGAAGTACATTTTGCTTTTTGGTTATTCATAATGTCCGTATTGTTTACCATAACTGTTTACTACCTGTTAAACGAATCTTTTCTAGGACTGGGATGGAACTCACTGGTAGAACTCACTGCCTAGCCCTGTGTTCCATCCCCAGCACTACAAAAGGAAAAAGGAAATCTTTTCTAAACAGAATGAACCTGAAAAGGAAACCAAGAGCTGAGAAGCATTGGTGAATACAGAGAGTCTCAGTAGGAGGGGACATCTCCCCACACAGAAGATCCAGAAAGTAATAGAAACTTCTGGACAGATTGAGGTGCCGTCTTCCTCTTAACTAATTTATATCCAGAAATTCGAGAAATATGCGATATGAAGTAATAGTCAACATAACTCCTATATCCACAGACCTCTAAGTTATCTTTGTTTACAGGACAGATGTACAGTTTTGTGGAATATTGTCTTCAACATTGAACCACAGAAAACCCTGCCAACCCTGATCTGCCAACAGTCTTATTTATTTTTATTTCACCTTAATAATAAGAGCATACCAATGATGGTTTTCACAAATGTTTCAGATACTGTGTAAGAACATACTTCACTTTATATTCTGAACTTTTAAAAAGTATGTTTTTTAAACCATCGTTATGTAGCATAATTTAGTACTTTGCCAGCACTTCATTTTGCATTTACAAAAACACATTTAACAAGATAAATTGAAAGCACATGTATGTGTGTATGTATATAAAAATATATATTTTATTTATTGTCATAGTGCATTTCTTAAGAAGTAAAGAAATTTGATATACATATGCACATAAACACATATATGTATATGTCTATATGTGTGTGTGTGTATGTGTGTGTGTGTGTGCATATGACCTGCTGCCATTTCTCCATTTTGGTCACAAATGTTTTTTTCCTTAGCAGAGCAGCATTGAATAACCTATTGTTTTGTAATGAGCACATTATCTCAGTGAGCACATCTCTTTTTTCAGATAGTCATGAGTTTTGCCATCAAAATGAAAAGCAGTGTGTATAAACTTTAATGGGCTGTCCTACACTGATATTCTTCTGAATTCTATTTGAAGAATTGACAACATATTTTTAGTGATCCGTGAGAAGAGTTTTCATTCCTTTTTTTTCCTTTTGGTATGATGGATTCTTTTGAAATGGTTTTATTCAGCCCCAGAACACTGAAAATACTTGAAAAAATATTCTTTTGCAGTTTGTCAGGGAGTGTGTCATCAGTACTTGACTGTTTTGTATCTTGAGCATTGTTCCTGTACTGTTTCTTATGCGCTGGAAAGTTCTCAAGGTAATGGCAGGCGGAGGCGTCCTGTGCTGATAGATATCCCACAGCCTCACGGAGCAGAAGTGCATCCTGGGAACACCTATTGTTCAGCCGTGTTCAGACTATCTAGGGTCATGACGTCAAAGCACAGTGTCCAAGCAGGTGGGTGGAGTGCCTTGAAAAGAAATTCAGGCATGGGGAGTGTGGTCAGGTCTCTTCCCAGTGATCAAGAACTCAGAGCTAGGGTAAATAGGCCATGAAAACTTAAGTTTGGAAAGTCCCAAAGCTGGAGTACCCAGAAATATCATGGACTGAGGTACTTGGGTGGAGAAGCCCTGTTATCAATTGGACCTCTTCAGTTGGACTGTCACTTTGTGTCATCCCTGGTTAGAGTTGCTGTGTGGGTGAGGAGTAGAAGACCTTTCAGTAATCGCCCACAGAGGTGTAGCTGGCAGTGTTGGCTCAGGAATCCAGTTGATAAAGGTAATGGGAGGAAGATCAACAAAGATGGTGGAAGAACGTCTTGCTTTTTTATTTAACAGCTTTTATTGAGACATAATTCACCTTCCGTATAACATAACCATTTGAATTGTACAATTAAATGGCATTTGGTACAGTTGGCCTTCTATATCTGTAGCTTCTACATCTGTGCATTCAACCAACCACAGTTGGAAAACATTCAGGAAAAAAACTGTGTCCATACTGAACGTGTGCAGACTCTTTTGTCCTGTCCTCATTCCCTAAACAATATAGTAAACAGCTATTTACATAGCATTTACATCGTATTAGGTATTAAAAGTGATCTACAGATAATTTAAAGATATAGGCAAGGTTAAATGTAGGTTATGTGAAAATATTGTGCCGTTTTATATAAGGGACTTGAACACCTATGGATTTTAGTGTGCTCTGAGACCAAGACCCCAACAAATACCATGGGATGATTGTACATCCACAGAATTGTACACCACTACCTCAGTTTATTTTAGAACATTCTCATCATCCTGAAAATAAACCCCAAAACCTCTAGCCATTATTTCCCAATTCCCCAATCCCCTAGAAACTGTCCATCTAATTTCCATTTCTATAGATTTGCCATTTGCATATTTCATATAAATGGAATCATACAATTTGTGCTTCTTTGTGACTGGCTTTCTTTACTTAGCATCATGTTTTCTAGGTTTGTCCATATTGTAGCTCGTATTGGTCTTTCCTGTCTCTTTATTGATGGATAACATCCCACCATATGGACAAACCACATTTTATTTATCCATTCATCAGTTGATGACTTTTCATTTGTTTCCACTTTTTGGTGATTTGGAATAATCCTGCTGTGACTATTCATGCATGAGTTTTTGTGTGGGTATAGTTTCTCATTTCTCTGGGTGTCTCTAGAGTAAAATTGCTAGTCTGTTAAAAAACTTTTTAGTTTTGTTTTGTTGGTTGGTTTTTGTTTTGCAGTGCTGGGATCAAACCTAGGGTCTCGCCTTTGTCAGACAAATGCTCTACTACTGAGCCACATTCCCAGTCCTGTTAATGTGTTTTTAAACTTTTGTATATATTTGGAAACTCTGTCACCTTGTGTGAAATGATTTTTAAATACAATTAACAATGTAAAATTTCTAGCTATTTATAGTTGCCCTTAAAAAAGTTTATAGTTTTCCTTTGGTTACAAGATTATTTTCTGAACTGATAGCCCTCCTGCTAAAAACAATGAGCTCTTTATTTAAAATTCAAATTATTGAAATATAAAAGTCTAACTCTCAATTTCTTTGGCTTGTGACCCCTTAGACAAGTATTTTTTTTTTTCCAAGAACATGATGACTTTTGATACCACATCTGGGTGTTAGTTTATAAGTTATATCTATAAAATTTAAATACCTTATAAATTATGAGCCAGGCACAGTGGCATATGCCTGTAATTCCAGTGACTTGGAAGACTGAGGCAAGAGGATCACAAGTTCAAGGCCAGCCTTAGCAATTTAGCAAGACCCTATCTCAGAGAAAAAAATGAAGAGGACTGGGGATGTAGCTCAGTGGTAAAGTACCCCAGGATTCATTGCCCAGTACTGTGCTAAAAAGAAAAGAAAAGAAAAGAAATCCTAATATAATAACATATATGATTATATGTACACATATAATGTTGATGTATATTATAATTTGCTAATAAATGTTTCTCTTTCATTGAAGTGCATGCTCTCATGATTTGCATCGTGACTTCATTTGCATGTAATGAGATTGATAGTTGTTTTTGTTTTTATTACTATACCAGAGATCAAGCCCAGAGCCTCCTATGTACATGCTGGGCAAGCATTCTACCCCCGAGCTATGTTCTCAATGCTATTTATATCTTTAGGTACCTGGGATTAAACCCAGGGGTGCTCTCCAACTGAACTGTATTCCCATCCCTTTTTACTTTTTATTTTGGGACAGGGTCTCACTAAATGGTTGAGGCTGGTCTTCAAGTTGCCATCCTCCTGCCTTAGCCTCATGATGGTGCCTGGCTGAGAATAATAGTTTTTAAGTGGATTCTCCAAGATGAAGATAATGAATAAGATAGACTCAGCAACAGAGTGTTCTTTTCTTCATGTTTCCAGACATTTTCACAGTTATTTTTATAGCTTTACCCCAGTGTTATAACATGGGATTAGTACAGAATTTATATATTTAGGTTTTCCTTTACTTGTGAATTGTCTTGAAAATATTTCTTTTTGCTTTTTCTTTTTTATTCTGTTTGTCTCTTTTATCTTTCTCTTTCATTCTCACTCTCCTTAGTCTTGTGAAAGAACATGGCTGAATTTTCTGTTTGAATCCAAACTATAACAGAGTAATAACATTAAGTTTTAGGTGGTAGCTATTTGGTGATGATGTAGCTAAAATTATGCTTTTTTATGTTTGCCGTTTTATCATGTTTAAAATCTAATGCACTTATTTGGTTCTGAGATTATACTACTTTCTTTTTCTATTGATTCTTTTTAGTTGTACATGACAAAGGATTCATTTCTGACATAATTATAAAAGCACAGATTATAATTTGCTCTAATTCAGTCTCTAGTGCTTCCCCTTTCTCTCCCTTCCATCCTCTTTCTATTCTCTTCCCTCTGCTCTACTGAACTTTCTGCTATTTACTTACAGTTTTTTTTTAAATTAGTCTTGTGGATTATATTAGATGTTTACATTGTAAAATAATGCATATTCCTCGAAAGTAAAGTGTGAATGTACAAGAATGTAAATGTAATAAAGTGAAATATCTTAATGCTGGCAAGGTTGTAGGGGAAAAAGAAATACTTTTACTCTATTTGTGGGATTGTAAATTTGTACAACCCCGTGGAAATTGAAGTGGAGCTTCCTCAGAAGACTAGGAATAGAACCTCCATATGACCCAGCTGTACCACTTCTCAGTTTTTTATCCAAAAGAATTAAAGTCAAAATAATATAGGAGTACATACACACGTTTAGACTAGTCCAATGCCTAGGAGTTCAACAACAGACAGTGGATAAAGAGAATGAGACACACACACACACACACACACACACACATACTCGCACACACACGCACAATGGAGTTTTATTCCGCCATAAAGAAGAGTGAAATTATGTCATTTGCAGGAAAATGGGTAGAACTTGAGAGCATTATGTTAACTGAAATAGGCTAGATTCAGAAATAAAATTGTCATATATTTTCTCTCTTACGTGCAAGCTAGAAAGAAAAAAGGGGAAAAAGTGGGGGATCCCATGAAAATAAATGGGAGATCAGTAAAGTGGAGGAAGGGCACCTGGTGGAGAGAAGAGGGGAGGAAACAGGGAGGTACTGGGAATGAACAATTATGTACAATTATAATGAAGAAACAGGAACAAAACGGATATTTTCAAAATGCAAAAATAAAAGGAAAATAAAATGAAAATGAAAAGAAAGATAGGAAGAAACAAAGAAAAAAAAAGAAAGAAAGAAAGAGAGAAAGAAATGTCCCCTGCCTTGTGACTCTTCATCTCCCAACCACCACATTCAGAATAACCACTGTTTCCTATGTGGCCTTCTAGAATTTTAAAATACATTTTTAAGCACTCATAGTCACATACTTAAAAAAAAATAGTGTTATTACATTACATATGCTTCAACATCCTGCCTCTTTCCCTCCACTGACATTGTACAATGGGGTAACCTACTTCATCTTTTCTCTTTGCTTTGGCAACAGGAAGCTCTGGACCTATTCACCAGAGCCCCAAGCTCATTACGGCTATTTGTTGTAGCCCCAACTTTCTGATTTAATTTTTCACTCATTTTCTTAATTATTTGTCTTAAAATCTTGTAAAAATTTTATTGTGACTTCTGTATGTGAGACCCTTAAACCGTTTTAGTGTATGGAATTAAACAATTATGGCTAATAGAAGAGATGTGTTTGACTTTATGCATCAAATATTGCTAGACACTGTTATGTGTTTATATAATTTTAGCACTTTCGTAGCTCTGGATATATGGTAATATCTAAGAAATTGTTTTTTCAACATGGTAATTGTTACTGAAGTCCTCCAAAGGGTAAATGTCGTTCACATACATGGGAATGTTTTTTATCTGTGAATAAAACCAAACAAACTAAAAAACCACTAATAACTTTCTAGTTGGAACATTTTAAGCAATTTGAAATACAGGGGAGTTTTCTTTGAAGACAGTGACCATCACACCTGCATGTCACTCGTCGATGTAATCATGCTGTTTTTATTTTTTGGTACATCTTAAAATAGAACAAAATATTTCATGTTTTTGTCATTCTTTCAGACTGCAGTGTTTTGTTTTGAATGTGGTAAATATTGATTTTATTACTCTTGGGACTGCTTATCTCCAGACCCCGGATGCTTCCTTTAAACGTGGATTCACTGCTAGTAAATCACTGGGAGTCATTTAACAGAGGTCGCTTTGTTTGCCCTTGTATCTAGAATGTACTAGTAGTATAGCATCCATTTTAGCAAGGAGACTGGGGGTAGGATATGTCTGTTTGGGAAATTAGATCAGGATTTATCTTCAATTAATCAAAGTTACTAAATGGTGCTCTGAGTTACTGACGATGGTTAAAGTTCATGTTGGTAGTTGCTGTGTATTTAATTTGTGTTGTCTTTTTCTTTGATGATAGAATGCCATGTATTAAGTCCTAAGTCTTGGTTGTGAACCTTCCAGGAGGCAATGGGGGTGAACTGGCCCATCTCCCACTACCAAGTGACATTAGTGCCAGGAGTCCAGAGTTAGGTAACTAAAACAGCCTGCATTGACATTACTGTTCTTTTATTTATTAGTGATTAACTTAAGCAGCTGTATGTTTTAGTGTTTTGTGGATTGATTAGGATAAGCTGTTCTGTAACAGTCATTCCTTTATTCAGTCACTCTTACCCTTCTGTCACAAACTCCAGAAGCTTCTACTCAAATTATCTTGATACCCCTTTCGCATCCCCTCCAGTACATCACAGTCCAGCTTCTGCTCTGACCTCAGCATTGCCCTTGGCGGGATTGTTGGCACTCTCTGAGTTCCTCTTCCCAGGTCCTTCTTTACCAGGTTAGGCTGACAGCTTTCTCTGTTCATTTGTTCTCCCTTTCTTAGCTTGATTGCTGTGCTTGCCCATCTCTCCCCTTTTTCACTTTCTTTCCTTTGCTCAGCATTTAACAAAGTTTCCAGATATCTGTCCTTAAACTACTTTGATTTCCATTCTCCACAGTCTTCCCTGGCTTCTTTAACTAGCTAATTGCTGATACTCAAAACCCTTCATCATTAGCCTTTGCTTAATGTTATTATGTCCAGC
>JAJEJO010000320.1:1345729-1371334 GCA_020662805.1 Glaucomys volans
GGGAGGGGGAGAAAAGGAAATAATTTTGGAATCTTTGGACTCTGATGTATTAAGAGGCACTTCCTTATGTGAGATGTTCATGTAGAAATTAGAATTTATGTAGTATATTATAGATGGAATTGGATCATTACATAAAACAGCATAGAGGACCACTGTGGCTCACCCCACACTTGATATTGTAAGAGCATCCCCAAGTAATGTACTGAACAACCTCAGAAACTTTATAGTTTTTGTCCATTTTTTTGTTTTTGGTAGCACTTGGGTTTGAACCCAGGTCCTCATGCGTACTAGCTCTACCTCTGAGCTACATCCCCAGACCTTTATAGTTTTAACTAAACTTGAGAATATTTGTAAGAATATACAACTTCATAGAGAATGTCTCAGTGAGAATGTCTAAGTTCCCTTTTATATCTCTTTTATCAGCAGGTATCAAATATAATTTATATATTTCTCTAAGATTATTAGCTTATAATTTTTTTAAAAAAACTATCAGAAAAAAACCACATATTTAGTTTTAAAGTTCCTTAGAGTGTTTCTTACAACTTACAGATTTGAGGGAGGAGGTATATAATCATGAATACAGTTTGTATTTATTTGTTCAAAACTCTGGTCTCATGAAAATTGCTATATAAATACTTGTTTTAACAACTGTTATTATTAGGGTTTTGTGTGAAAGTCTGCCAACATGGTCCCAATATTTTTATTATAGATCAAAATGTTTTGAAAAGAACTGCTTTTCTACTGTGATCTTTGTTGTTTTGGAAATCCAAAATATACTAGAGTTATTTTCAATTATTACAGTTGACATAGTTTCTACTGGCACTCTTTCTTTTCTGTTTTACTTAAAAACTAGAAGTTATTGGAAAAAGAGTATTTTAGATTAATAAGTAAATAAAGTGAGGTAAGAGTTCTTTTGTTTGTTTTGTTGGAAGTAGAAGAATTTCCATTAATAAAATCTATGTACTCGAGTATAAGTATCCTAGGGATCCTAACTCATTTTATCCAGGGAATAACCCATTATTGAAATTAATCCTTGGATTTAAGATAATTATGGATTCTGGATGCCATGCTTTTAAAAGTAGTAACAAAGTGCTTTTCAAGTCTGAGTTTGCCATATGCTTTCAGCAAAGTCAGTCAAGTAGAACTCAGTTATTAAGGAAAAAAATGCACTCAAGACCTGAATAATATTTCCATGAATAAGGTGATTAATTTGTGATTGGTTGATTTCCTGCTTCTAGGTTCACAGATGACTTACTGCTGAGGACTCTTGACACAGGCAATGCAGGTGTTTACCTGAATATAAAATTAGCACTATATTTAGCTGTAATTAAAATCTAGTATGGTATGTAAAACCTATTTGTCTGTGACTGGAACTTATTCCAGGTTAATGGATTTCAAAGAAGACATAGCGAGTATGTCCCTTTTAAAAGATGATGTCATTTTTAATAATTGTTGTCTTTTCTCTCCTTCCTTTCTTCCTTTCCTTCTCCTTTTTTGGTATTGGAATTAAGCCCATGGGTGTGCTACCACTGAACTACATCCCCAGCCCTTTTTATTTATTTTATCTTGAGACAGAGTCTCACTCAATTGCCAAGCCTGGCTTCAAACTTGGGGTCCTCCTGCCTCAGCCTCCCAAGTAGCTGGGATTGTAGGTGTGTCCCCTGTGTCTAGCTTAGTCAGTTTTGACTCAATAAAATCTGTTATCATGTGGTCTGAACTTCTTTTCTTACTGTGGCTTATTTTCCCTTAAATTTATACTGCTCATTCAAGTGACCCAGAATTATGAGCCAGGAAATCTTGCAGGTGCAGATTTAATCTGTATTGTGGGTCCACAGAGGTTGTACCTTGCCTGAGGACTCAAGGAAAACTCAAGGTTTTTTCTTAGTTTTCCTAGTCTTTGTTTAAACCCCCCCCCCCCCCGTTTCCATTTCATTTTCTGCTAGCCTGACATCATTATCTCAATAATTCTCTCTCTTTCCCTCTTTTGTGTGTGTGTGTGTGTGCATGTGTAACCTTTTGTTCCTCTAATCCTAATCATGAAAGACCGAATTGGCATGTTTTGAAGGGGTGTTTCTTACTTTCTGAGGTACGTGTTGGCTTTTTTCTGTCTCAGGTACATTGCGCTGCCCATGACTGTGTTCCAACCCTTTCATACTGGTGACAGGAAGGCCAGTATGGAGATAAAATGCCTACCCATGTTCTCCACTCTCCCAAAGAACTTCCCCACTTCCCATCTTCTTATCTGGAAATTAAAAAAGGACTGACACAATCTCTTCAGTCCACAAAGAAGATATTTTTTCACTTTTCTTGCTCTGAGAATGGAGTGTTGTCACCTTTAGAATTGGGGGAATAAACTCCAACTTTTTAATTATGCTGTATTGACTTCCCTGGGTGTATTACATTTATGACAGTGTAACGTGTTATGAAATGTGCTTCTTAAATAGATGTTATTTAATCTGGAAAGTTTTGACCTTGAGCCTAATTCAGTACCTTTCTTTTTCCTTTCTGGGTTTACAGGGGCAAACTTTAAATTTTCCATAGAGTCTATCAGAATCTCAAACCCTCCATTTCATTTCCTTTTCCATTCAAAATGATCATATAGCTTTAGGAAAATAATAGATTGTCCTGGAAATTTTGTTGATTCATGGAAGCAGAGTACAAGATGAAAGTTAAAGGCACTGTGGAATCAACAGTTCTTGTTTCTACCAGAAGATGATGGAATTAGAGAAAGTAAAATATAGGAGTGGTCACCATTTTAGAAGTAGAGAAAGCTTCATGGAAAAAGTAAAGAGGGAGCTTTGATGGTGGAATTTTAGATTCCACTTTACCAGAAAGGACTGGAAAATAATGTGTTTTAAGGGAACTACAAATACCCAAGACCTAAGTTAAGGTCCAAGAATTGAAAGGAAATGAGTTTAACTTTTGTCCAGTAAGAGATTAGATTGGATAGTTTTGATGGAAATGTGCAGATTTCCACTTATTTTTTAAATAACTCTGTTTTGTTAAAAATTTGTGTTAATTTTGCTGATGTGGGTCCTGAGACTCTATACACATATATGCACACTGTAAAAAATCATATACAATTGAGTCTGTGGTGTTTGTGTCTTGCCGTATTTGTGGTTTAGTTAATTATTCTCATCTTCTCTAAAGGGAAAAGAAACCAGTAGGGAATTTTCTCCTTAATAGTTTGTCACATATGAAACTGATCTATATTTAATATTTACAAAGCAGGAAAATAAAAGGCATGGATCTATAATTGCTAAAGCTAATCAATACATGTTATGGCAAAGTCCTATGGAACCATGTAGAAAACTACTTGTTAAATTAAAGTTTCTAATCCTCATTTTTTAGCATTTTAAAGGAATTCTAAAATTAGTATTGAAAAAGTATGCTTGAATAGCTCAAATAGTAGATGTTTACAAATCATTTTGGATCCAGAGATTCAAAATATAGAGTTTCATACATAGTTTTAATACCTTTCTAAACTGAATTAGGTTTGGGATATAAAATAACAGGGTATTCAAAATGAACGCTCTCTTATTTGAGTGATTAAGAGTTTTAAAAATTTATGACACATGATATTAGTTTTATAATATACTGTTAATATTCTAATAATAATTCAGAGATGCTCTAAAACTTAGGAAAGGATTATAACAGACCTGAAATATATATTTCAAGTATATATGTCATACATTTATTTCTAAAGGAAATTCTAATTTATATTTTTTCCTTAGTAGTATTAATTATATTTTTCTTAGTATTTTACTTTAAAAAAATAACTGTCTCATTTCACAATTCTTACTTTATCAGAGAAGTCATTTTTATCTCAACTTCATTAAATAGTGATAATGAATTCATATTCAGTTGGCATAGAATTTTCTAAAGCCCTGAAGGTATATCCATGCCAGTGATTAAATTGGATTCCTATTCCCAACTAATTTTTGTTCTTTGGATACTATAAGGAATTATTTTTGGCTGTCCTAATTATAATACATAATTGTACATATTTAAGTACAATAGAATTGCACCTTTAAAAAATATAGTTCCACACCTTAGTGTTTAGTTATAAGTATCTTACTTTGATTAGTCCTTACAATTATACTTCAAAGGCACTTTTTTTTTGGGGGGGGGGGCAGTGCTAGGAACTGAACCCCAGGCTTTGTGCTTGCAAGGCAAGCACTCTACCAACTGAGCTATATCCCCAGTCCCCAAAGTCACCTTCTTTATTCTTTCTTGGACCTTCCTCATTTCAAATGGAAAGGAATAGAGAGAATGTTAACATTTCAGTAAATGATGAAAATGTGATCCATGTTCTCAAATGGTGCTAGGTCAGTGTAGAGCTTTTGTCCAGGGCCCACGGTTTGACCCCTGTACAGCCCAAAATTAAAATAAATGAAATATAAAATAAAGCAGTGTTTTGCAAAATTAACAAAGTAGCAAATATCCAAATTACAGATTGACCCTAGCTCTTTCATTAACAACAGGAGACAGAATCTTAAGGATTAGAGAAAAGTACATAAGACTCTGAAAAAATAAAATCAGCCAGAGGAAGCAGCTGTGAAGGTGGTGATCCAGGAATCTGTGTTGAACAGAAGTGCCATTGGAGCCTAAGGATAAGGAAGAGAAAAAGGGCAATAGAGAAAGCTGGGTTGGTGATGTGAATGAATATTATGGGCTGCTGAAAGCATGGTTCTGACTGGCAGAGAGTGGGAAGCCAGAGTGGAATTGGCCGCTGGTTACAGGAGAAAGGAGAAAGCAACTCTTTAAAAGAATTTGTGTCAAAATGGCATTCAGTGGTCCATCACATTGAATCAGCACATCCTTACTGAAAACAGTTTATTTAGCCTGTGCTCTGGAGGTGCATTTCTCTCCTCCTCTGAACTTGCAAACCTTTTCTCGTTGATCTTTAATATGGGTCACTGAGCAGATTCTGTTTTACCTGATTAAATTAATGGTAACAAGGCCTAGGTCCACTCTTTCTATTTCACTGTATACTTACTTAACTGTTCCCTTTGTCAGTGGTCCACCCCCTCTGCAAGATTAACAGAATTAGTGCTTATAGTGTCCTGCACCTCTATACAGCTTGAAATGTTGTGGAGGCACAGTTTTGCATCTTTTAAACCTTCATTTATTTGTGCCAAGCATTCCCTTCAGTGTGTAGGAGTCAACTTTCCTCGTGCCTAAGTCCAGTGAAGTCAAAGCACTTTATTAAAAATATTATAAATCATGTGCATGTTAATTTCTTTCCCTTAACATTTAATTGGAGACTTTTTCTTCTCAATTAGCTCCCTGAAATGTTACTAGGCTCCTCTGTGGCTGTTTGCTATTTGAACAGAGAAGCAACTGATTAGAAAATAGAACGGCATGACGGTTATTCTACATTCTTATATTTTAAAAAGGGATTTTTTTTTTTTTTTTTGAAGGAAGCGGTTCCAGTAATGTAGCATATTAGCCACGTATGAAGTCCAGACTCTCCCTTTAGGCACTTTTTTAAAACTTTACCATCCCATTCTTTTATGCTCTATATCAATATCAATTCACAAATGGGATGTTCTTCCAAGTAAAGAAAACTCCTCACGCATACAAATCCAAACTGGGAAAACAGGTCTATCAGAGGGTGGCTTTTAATTTGACAAAAGATTCTCTACATTACAAAGGAATTTCCTGAAGATGACTTTAAATAGAGGATTCCCTTAGTGTGCCAAGAATCAAAGAATGTTCTAAAATTTAAAGGCTTTTTTCAAAACAGGCACACCTGTTCCTAATATTCATATGTAAATGCTGGCTATTTACATGTGAGTCTCAATGCGGTGGGTAAATGAAAACCGGTTTGTGAATTGCTTATGTTTGTTCATGTTAGAAAAACTGTCAGGATGGCTTAGTCTGCTCTTGGTTATAGTATTCCATCCGGCTCATCCTCCCTATCTCCTAGTCCCTGAGAAGTTGGAGGGAAAGTTAAATCTCATTTTAAGAATTGCACACTGGACTGAGAGGAAACCCTATTGGATAATGCTAAGGTTGGGATTTTTTTTTTCCTTTGTTATTCCAGTTCTTAATCCTTTAGAATTGAGATAAACAGTTATTTTTCACTCAAACAAGTTTTGAGTAAACTGGTCTGTTTACTTGATATGTTTATAGTGGTTAATTCTGTGAATATTGAGTCTGTTCATATTTGTTCTTTATGAAACCACGGAGTAAATGGTTTTTTTATGCACTAAAATGTAAAGTCCTGAAAAGTAATACTTTTGTGTCTTTTGTTCTTGGTATCTTGTACTTGTGGTACATAATAGATGCCAGAATAAAGGATGTCTTATTATTGCAATTGTTAGATATTCATAGAGACTGTATTGTTTAAATGCCTGTTATAAAAAGCTCTTACCAAGGAGAAGCATCACATTGTCTTACTTATGCTAATTCACTCAATACCAACAATTCTATGCAGTTTGGGGTTTGAAATTCCCACTTTATGTGTAAATAAGTGAACTGAAGACAGGTCAAGGCTTGTCCAAGGTCCTACAGTGAGTTGACCTGAAATTTCCCACGTTGTCATGGAGTCGTCTTCTCTTTTGCTGGCCTTTCCTCTCATTCTCCTCTCAGTAACAACACAAAACCCCCATAACCTTTCATTCCTCTTAGACTAAAAATACACACCCTATTTATTATTTTTCGGTTAGAGTTCAAGTGTGAGCAGTTTACCCTAATGATCCATTTCTCATTTGGTTTGAAAATTCACCAAGAGCAAGAGGGAGAAACAACTTTGAGATAAACTCTATTGTTGTTTTGGTGTTAAAATTTAACTTTTTTTCCTTTGCAGTATTTACTCAACTGTCAGTGAATGATAAATCCTCTACCTCATTTCACAAGAGGGCAGCACTTTCTTTTTAAATTTGAAGCATGATTTTTTAAAAATACAGTCCAATTAAAATGTTCTGTCGTGAAGTTAAGCTTTAGTGATTTACAGGATAACTGGAGCCTCTCTTTTTTGGGGGGCAGTTTATGAGTAAGATAAGTGCAAATCTTTAAAAGATGGCTATAATCAACCCCTAGAATTTTTTACTTGTATGTAGAATTAGATCAACTATTTGGAAAACCTTGTAAATGTGTAAGTCTGCCAAAATCATGATTTTCTCTTCAAGTGTAGAATCACATTCAGGGTGTATAATTTTAATATGTTCTGATTGTTTTATTCTTGACAAGTCCTTATTGAACAATGGTTTTTATCTTTTGTGTTGTACAGGTCATGTGAGGGACAAATACATTGAACTTTTTACTCCTCTCAAAGAACTTGCTTCCTGTTGGGGTTATAGGGAAGGTTAAGCAATTAGACAAAACAACCTGTAAACAGAACAAGGTACCATGTAAGGAAAGCACAGGAAAATAGTGCATGGTGGGAATAACTTACTTGATTAGGAAACTATTGAATCAAAGCTCTAGTGAAGGTTTCAAGCAGAGGATAGAAAGTGAATGGGATCTGGATGGCTGGATCAACTTGGAGTAGATAGAAAAAATCCTGGCGGCTATTATGTAAGAGAATAGAGTCCTATCAACAAAAGTAGTAGGTACCTTAAGGAAAGACAAATGTACTGTTGAGACTGTTAGGAGGAACCATGGCTGGTATGTGTGCTGAGGCTGTGTTTTGGTATCTTAAAAACTAGATGCACTTTCTCTTTTGTTTGGTTTGGGTTTTTCTGTGATGCTGGGATCAAACCCAGGACTTTGGCCTACTAGGTAAGTGCTGTTCCATGGAGTCACACTCCCTACCCAAGCTACTTTTAGTAATATCAGAGCTATTAGACACATGTAGCAATCTACATTTATACTAGGCACATTTCAAGTGTTAAATTGTGTGTGTGTGCGTGTGTGTGTGTGTGTGTGTGAGAAATGCTTTCTGTGGACCAAACACAGTTTATCAGTGTATGTAAGCATTTTGTATGTGTTTTTAAAGACATTATAGTTAATTTACATTTTAAATGGCTACTAGTATACTAGTTTTATAGACACGGAAGATAAAATAAATAACTTCTCTTTTTACTAAGGTGGTTTTGAAGATAATTCAGTTAAGTTTTTCATGCTAATAGGATTCAGAAGATAATTTGAGGATAGAGAGAGACCAAAGTTAAGAATGTATGCAGTTATCCATTGGGAGTTGAGAGCAAGAACTGAAACAGGAAAGGACCAAGAGGTTTTAATATTTAGTTTGTAATATGTGAATATTTATTAGTGATTTTAAGTTTCACAATTTTTTGAGCTTACATAGAGATAGTATATATGATGCTGATGCAGAACTTCAATAACTCTTTATTTTGGTTGTCTACTATATGCAAGAGATTTTAAGAATCTCCGAGGATACATCAGTGAGCAAAATACAATATGGCTTTATTGATATGGTAAATATTTTATCCTTAAAATTACTCTATAATAATTAGTAATCAGTGATGAACTTTCATGCAATCTATTTGTATTTATTTTTAAAACTTGGTTGCTAATATTAGCCAATGTTAACTTTTAGCAAGTTGTGTCAGGCATGGTGGTATATGTCTCCCAGCAAGTTGGGAGGCTGAGGCAGGGGAATCCCAAGTTTGAGGCTAGCATCACCAACTTAGTGAGGACTTAAGCAACTTAGTGAGACCCTATGGCTCAGTGGTTAAGCACCCCTGGGTTTAATCCCAAATCATACCCCCCCAAAAAAAGTTGTAAACATTGGGGTGACAATATGCAGAGATATCAAAAATATCATTCACTTGACTTCTTAATATAATATTTTTCAGAGTTCATATTAATTTTCTGAGAATGTATGAAAACACAGTAGAATCTTCCCTACTTTAATACTCAATTCTGTAGGAAGGTCTTCATTATCCCATAAATAAAGCTACTCAACTCGCAGTGAATTTTGTTGAGACTAACGATCAATTATATGGTGCTAGTGACTGACTTTCTTGATAAGAGCGTTTGCTCAAGTGTACAGAAAAACTGAAAACTCAAGGTTCAGAGAAGGGATCCAGGATTGCACAGCTTAGATAAATGTCAGAGATGAAATGACAACACAGGTCTTCTGACCTCAAGCACATTGCTCTTGGTTATTTACTCCATGAAAGACATATCTTAAGGCAAGGATGAAATAGTACAAAATGAGCAATCTAGTTGAGATATAACATCGATCATACTTTCTCATGATTAAAAAGTCTTCTGTATTGCTTTTTAGAGTACCGTAGTAGTGGAATGATCTGAATCATAATTTCTGATGAAAAGTTACCTTCTAAATTATTTAAATCCTTGCCATAATAAGCTATAACCTTTTCTACAAGAGCACATAGTGTTGACCATAATGTAATTAATAGGAATTAGTACATATACCACCACTAAAAAAGGACCAGCCAATGGTTTTGGGAGTGGGAACAGAGGTGGGATGGGATAATACAAATCGAGTCAAAGAATATTGATAATCTTCAATAATCCAAAGCAAAAATGTTGCTATTTTATGGCAACATTTAGATTGTGTTTAAGCTTTCTAAATTGGTTTCATATTTTTAAATATTATAGAATTTTTGTCACATCCCTAATACCATCTATAGTGTTTTAAATCTATTAATTAGTGTCAGACCTTAAACCTATGGGGCATATTTGGTTTTTGTACATTACCAGCAGTTCCTCAGTTAGGTTAGGGATTGAGATGGATGTTGTAATTTTGGTAAAAGTCACAATATAATTGGAAAAAAATGAGTTCAATTTCATTATATGAATCTCTTGTTAATTATTAAAAAAATCCCCAGTGTAATGTTCCAAAAAATGTTCTGTGTAATAGCAACATTGCTTGGGTATTTGTTAATCCTCCAATGTTAGGATTTTAATTCAATATTCATTTTTTATTCACAAATACTAGATTCTATATAGTATTTTCAAGGCTCTGTGACTTTATAATCATCCCATATTTTAACTTTAAACTTATAATACCCTACAGATCAAATCCTGAATTTAAGTTCTGTTTTAGATTTGTTGGTTTGGCAATTTCTAATGCAGAAGTAGAGATGATAAAACATTGCAAACTCAGCCCCATTACAGGATCTAGCCTGGGACAAGATGTCAGATGATTGCTTAAACCTGCTGTTACATTTCCTTCAGTTTATGGTTATTTATTTATTTTTTTTAATAGTAACCTCCATAGCTCTTCAAGCATCCCTTTTCCAGACTGGATTGTAACTTTGAAGGACATTGCTGTTTGTAAAGCAGCATCTTTTTAGCGTCCAGTACACAGTGGTGCTATCCCTCTGCTGCAGTCTAGCTGGGGTCACTTAGCCACATTTGAACGATGAAGTGATGCTTCAGTGCCTGAACAGATGGGTATATATCAACTGAATTTATAAACATTCCAAAAAAAACTTTTATCACAGTATTGGAGGATGACAGGAGTACTGGAAACTTTGGAAAGAGAGTAGCTATGGCGATATAGGGTCTATTTACACACAAACTTATTTTTAGCAGGAGTTACTGGTTATAGAGTAACTTAATGAGAACAAAAAGGCTTTGTCCATGTGTCTTTTAGAAAAGTTGACCATTGACCAACCCGCCGCTGCCGAAGGCTTGTTTTTATTGAGGGCTGATTTGCTCGAATTGTAGACCATCTGGCACTTCAAAACTTCTGAAACCTCCTGAGATGAAAATGATTGGCTCTGGTGGCATTAACTTTCCAATATAATGGTGCCACCGTTTCTGAATAGATACCTACATAGAAAGAGACATGTGTGTAACTTGAGAATTTTCTTTTGGTTTAATTTTGTGTGAAAAAAGTAACCTGAGCTATGGTTACATTTTCACAATTTTCCATTTAAGTAGAAGAGACTTAAAATAAGAATACCATTGTAGATGCTCAGATCTTCAGTCCTCTCTTAGAGGTAAACTTTATTACTTTCTTTTTTAGGTTTTTCTACAAATGTTATCAATAGACCTTTCCAGAAATGTCATAGATTATACCCATACAATCCCCTTTTTTTTTTGATATACATATATGTGTCCTATGTACACATATATATGTTAGAGATTACTTATTAACATATAGAAAACATCTCCCTCTTTTTCATAGCCACCGCAGTCCACTGTCAATCTACCATAATTTATTTACACATTTTCTAATGATGGACATTAAGACTGCTTTCAGCTTTTTGCTGTGTTAGATAGGGCTTGTTGAGCACTCTTGCATATGTGTCTGTACACACATTTGCAAATTTCAATAGAATTTCTGAGTCAAAGCTTATGTGTATTTTAATGTGATGGATGTTGTTAAATCATTCTAGTCCTCCAAATTTAGAAAATTCAGGAAATTTAATGGTACACCCTAATTTTATCAAATATAGGAATTCTTTATTCTGTAATTATGCTCTGATTATCTTGTAAGCTTTTAGCACATCATATTTGGGTTCACTTTCTATAAAGTACTTTATTGGAAACTTTTAAGGAATAAACAAAGACATAGTGTGGAGCTCAATGGCCCAGAGGAAACAGGGAATTGAGATAAAAATACAGAATATTGCCTTGGGGTGGGAAGGAGAGGATGATTATTTTCTGTGACTTTTTGGGAACCATATTATGTTGCAAATGATAGATGTATTGACTATTGGTGCAGTTAGTGAAGGTGAATCATATTAGGGAGTTGCCATAGGTTTGGGGCGTGTTTTTGCAGAGAGTTCTGAGTGGGCTATCAGGCAAGAAGATGACAAGAACATGATGAGGGTTGAAGCAGAAACTCAGCTATGTTAAGTGGGAAGATGGCAAGAACCTGGTGGGAGTTGAAACATTAACTGAGCTATGACTGGATTATCCTGCAAGATCAAAAAGCCCTACTGCTTAGTCTTATAAGCAGAAGTACAGCTGATCTCTTAGGGTTAGTTTGAATGTCCTCTATGTTCACCCAATGTTCAGTTCCCTAAATGCATATTCAAATTAGGGGAACAGTGCCTTCCTGGGAAGAGTCCCAGTTTTTTTTTTTTTCCCCCTTGTGATTGAAAACAGTGCTTTCATTTTTTATTCTGACATTTTCATCCCTGTGATTAAAATTGGTATTTTAATTTTGACTTTCATTTTCTAAATCTGGACAATCAAAAAGTTGGAGAAAACTTTAGAAGAACTTTCAGAACTTTCTTCGGAGAGTTCTGTGTGCTTTAGTTGCGTATCCCACAAGCTTGTGCTGTCAGGAGACATCTGGAATTTTGAGTTTTGGCCGCCCGAGATTGTTTTACTCCTGTGTGATGCTGCATATTTTTTTTAGGAAGGATATGGTTTGGAAACATTAACTTGTCTTGGCATTATTTTTAGTCACCTAATAAAGTGCTCTCTGAATCATTAAATATTTGGAAGGTTGTTGAAGGTTGACCCCTGCACCTGGCTGGTTAAATCAGAAGTGGATCAGCTGGCATTTCTCTTCCTGAACCCCTTCACAATTCACCCATTTCTTTTAAGAAGAAAAAGAAAAAGCTCTTTGTGCCTTTTAAAATGTCTGTTAGAATCTTCAGGCTGTGCGTTATGGAAATTTAAAAAGTATAGAGTCTTTTTCTTATGAATCATAATTTTTATTTCCTAACTACCACCCATATCATTATCAAAATAGATGGCATTATTGAAGAGGTGAACATTAAGAATAATTCTTTGTGGACAAAGCATATTGCCTGAATTTCCTGGGATAAAAGGAGAGTTCCCCCTTTCATCAGAGGGCTTAGCCTCCATCTTTAGGTTGAACTTTCTGCCCTTTAGGGCTGTATATTACCTTAAATAGCTACCAGCTGACAGACTTTGCTTCTGGCTGAGGTTAACTGGAAAGCTGTAATGGATGGAGTCGCCACTCCTAATGGAACCACGGTGGTGGTAGACAATGAGTTGAAATCTCAGATCATGATTAGGGTCTTTAAGCTATTTTGTTTTGAATTCTAAATCCCAAGTTAGCAGCGTTATGAAGAGGAGAATTGTGAATATTTCTTTCACAAGAAATGAACTGGATCTTGCCTTTAGTCAGAATGGGCTTATAACAAGCTAATTTTTCTACCCATGCCTGAAGCTCTTCACTTAATAACAATGAGTAAGCCAGGGTGTACTGATTTATTTGTAATCACCCTTGACCTCCATATGCTTCTCTTTTGAGACTCCTAAGAAGTCTTTCTTTTCTTTTCTTTTTTGTTCTTTGTATTGGCCAATATAAAGAGAAACCTGTTTGGTTTTACATAGAAAACTCACTTTTTCTTTATAATTTTAAAAATTTACACTCTGTTTTGAGTAGGAAGGCCTGCCTTAAAGATCCACTAGAGTGACTTGTGACTTGGTTTTCAGCCAAGCAAACTGCTCCTCTTCCTTATATTTGACTGAACCCTCAAGCACTTAATAAAAGTACTAAGTAAGTCATCTGTTAATGAATTGTATAGAATAGTTTGGAAGTGTGAAATGTTTAAAATGAGCCTAATCTTCTGAAAGTTCTCACCAAAGCCAAGTAACATGTAGATCTCTTCCTTTTGTCGTCGTTTATGTATTTTTTTTTTTGTTGT
This sequence comes from Glaucomys volans, assembly GCA_020662805.1. Taxonomy (NCBI): domain Eukaryota; kingdom Metazoa; phylum Chordata; class Mammalia; order Rodentia; family Sciuridae; genus Glaucomys; species Glaucomys volans. The sequence continues at coordinate 1,359,253 of JAJEJO010000320.1, forward strand.
TAAGTAATTTTGACTTAGGTTTTATTGATTCCATCACTGAATTTTTCCATGCTTCTCTGTGGTCTGGAAGCTTCTGTTTCTCATGAAACTGTGTCTTTTTGTGAGAGACAGGGCTTATTTTGCTAGAGATTCCTGGGTGATTCAGTGGTGATCAGATGCACGGATTGGGAGTATTGAGCCCATTCCCCCTCTTGAGGATTAGTGAACAATTTATTTGCACACTAGTTTAAACTGACAAAATGTCAGCTACTTCAGATGTGATCGTCCAATTTATTATGTTTCTCTGGAGATATATCCCTTTCACTAAAAGCCTCTGGTTCTTGTTTCAGTGATGATAGGATTATAGGAGATAATGTATCAAAAAGGTGCTTGGTAAAAATGGGATATGGAAATGTATGTTTATTGTCCAGGTGATATTTTGTGCACTGACTTAAAACTGAGGCAGTACTGTTATTTATAGATATCAAACAAATTCATAGTAAAATGTGCTCATTGTTATAAAAAGTGACTTACATGTACATTATATGTCTCACTTTTAATGTGTCAATTATCAAAGAGCACACTACTTTTGAGTAACATCGAATTTTAGTTATTTGAATTTTATGGATTATCTGTGGAGATTTAAGTAATCTATTTGTTTTAAACCCTTTAAAAGAGCATTTTTTTTTTGATCTGGGGTTATAGATCAGTGATAAAGTATGTGCTAAGCATGAACAAGGCTATGAGTTCAATGCCCAGCACCTAAATAAATAAATAAATAAATATAACATTTTCAGTTGCTGTCCAGTGTTTGAGATTATAGTTACTCTATAACAAAAATTAGTTAAGAAATGAAAACTTTTTTTGAATGATTCCACCTTCTTTTGAATGGTCCATTTTGAATATGGTTCCACTCAGTTCTATACCCCTCACCCCTTCGTAGTGCCATCATCGTTAAGTTTATCTGTATCTTAATTTTTGAGGTTCCATGACTGTAATTAAGGGAATTTTATTTAAGTGTTCTTTCTTCTGTGCTCGCACAGGATGTCAGTTCTGAGAATGGGGAGTCGAAACAGAGGCGTGGACTCATGGTACACAAGAGTAGGTGGGGACACGCTTTTCTCTTTCCTTACTTTGTCCAGGACACGGGTCCTTTGCACACTGATCTAGCTTCCCTTGCTCTTCTCCTCTGGAAGAGCCCCTCATGGGAAAGATGCTCTCCCTCTCCCTCATCTTCTGCTCTGTGCTTGCCTTGTGTAAGGATACAGGACGCGTGGGGCTCTTCTAACAACATATCATTCTTGTCTTGGTATAAGAACCCTTTAAACATTACAGAAAGTTGATCTCTGTTATTCATCAGAGTTATTTAATTCCCTCTACTGATACGTGCAGGGGGATGACATGTTTGCACATGTCGCTGATGACAAGTCATCCAGCACCCTGGGTGGTAGCTGGAAGTTTGCCCAGCTGAGATGGTTCCTTTTCTCTCTCTCCTTTATTTATTTATTTATTTTGGGTGGTGGTGGTGGTGATGGTGACAGTGCTGGTGGTTTCTTTTGTCTTGTATTTATGTAAAAACTTTATTTGCTGCTGTTGAAAGATCTCAGCATGTGGCTGCAGACCCTCTGACAGGCCCAGGTTTGGTGGCTTGGTCAGTTTCTGTAAGAAAATCATACAGGAACTCTTACTCTTACTCTTTCTTCGTTGTGTTTCTGGCAGTTGATCTTCAGACTGATGTCAGTCCTGTTTTGACCCCAATTGCAGATTATTTTTACTTATGAATTTCTGAATAACCATTAGATGAACACATTTGTTTTTGAAATCAAAAGTGTCTGTGTATATTTCTGAATTTGGAGCATGGAGGTGAAACGCATTCTGTTAGAAATCCCATAAAGCCATTTTGCCCCTGGGGACATGTAGGTTTTTATGAATAAATAATGAAAATATTTTAAAAGCTTGTTAAATTCTGTATAAATGGACATATGTAAAACACATGCTATTTAGATACTGATATGAAAATAGGTTGGAAATGAAATGGAAAGAAAAATGGCTTGCAAATCTAAGATACCATAACCACATTTTGTACAAAACCCTGATAGGTTTTTGTTCTTTTTTTTTTTTTTTTTGCTGTTAAATGGAATCTCTTTCCTCACATGATTAAATGAGTGCTGACAATTTTGATATCAAATAGCTTTTTAGGAAACATGTATTCTGATTTAAGGTTTTTTTGCCTCCCTTTGCTCAGTGCCCTGATGTAAAAAGTAAACTTTGTTATATTAAAATTAACATCATTCCATTTGTGATGTGTCACCATTAAAAGCACTCTGTGTTTATGATGAAGTGCTGTTCACAACTGGAGAAATACGTTTCATATGGACATTCCTGTCGTACTTAACTTTTATTGCTATACTAAATAGCTATGTAATGCAAGAAAGCAACATCACACTTTGCCTTGGAATGATGTCCATAATACCAGCACAAGCAAGGTATAATTTGGATTGAACTTTTCCTCTAAAGTGATCACACTTAGAACTTGCAAGATAGTATTTCTCTGAGAGCCTGTAACAACTTAACAGCCCAATGGAAGACACATTCAGTGAAATTGGCTGTTACTCACATTTGGGTTCAGTTTTATGTCAGAAAGGAGTGAATTCCCCATATGAAAACAGTCTGAATGGCTTTCAGTGGTATCAATGAGATCAAAGAACTTTCCTTTTAAAGTACTTTTTTCCAATCATTTTATCTTTAAAACTTTTTCTTTTAGAAATAATAAAGTTAATCTTGCCTATTTTCTTTTGTGACTTGTGTTTGGTTGTACATCCACTCCCTTTTCTTTTCATGGGTGGGCTCCCAATGGGAATATGGGTCCAGTGATCCATTCAGGACTGAGACAATGTGAGAGATACTGTACTGAAGTTGGGGCAGGGAGGCCTCCAGGAAGTGGGAGTGAGCTTCACTTCAAACTGTGTGAGGGGTGGTGGAAAGGGAGGATGCTGATTAAAATAATAAACAACTGCTGGAAAGAGAAGTGGATTACCACAGTGCTGTCAGATCAGCCAGGGGAGCTGCCGGGGCGACTGAGACTTCTCCTCAGCTGCCAACCCTGCAGAGGGGACCATGAGGTTTGCTTCTGTGAGAACTTTCTGGACCACATAACAACTTTTAAAGCAACTTTATTTCTGCTGCACTGACAGCATCCCTTAGTCCAGGCGGACCTGGGGAAATGGACTGAAACTAGCTTGGTGGTTACCATAGCAACCCCAGCTGCTGGTGCCTGGGAGAGTGGGAACCGGTGGCCTCTTGTCTGGTGCTTTGGTGTTTCTTCAGCTAAGAGCACACTCCTCCTTGTTCGAACTCTACATAAAGTTATGCTCTTTGAAAATTGGCTCTTTACCCAGGATTTTTTTTTTTTTTTTCCCTGAAACCAGTCTGAATGGAGGAAGTGGGTAATACTTGGCTTTTTTTTTTTTTTTTTTCTCATGCAAGTTTCCAGGGCATAGCTTCTTTTTGCTCTGTGTAATTGAGACCAAACTCTAAGCTTGGGGCCAAGAGAGAATAGTGGTGGCCTGCAGGTCATTAGTGAGGTGAGCACAAGGAGATCCTGGGCTTCCCAGGGAAAAAGGAGACCATGCCAGCCTCGTGGAACGCAGCTACCAGAAAGCACAGAAGCAGGTTTCCTTGTCAGCTCCGAAGTCCATGAAGAAAAGGACTCAAGGTGGGGTCGCGAAAATGTCCCAGCACAAGCTGCTGCTGCTGATGGACCATAGCTCAAGGGCAAGACTTGTAAAGGATTTTACAAAGGATTTTAAAGTATAGCCAGAAAAGATACAGTTTTTTAGAAGTCGAACACTGTTGTCTGAAGGAGGTTTGCCAGGAAGATGTAGGCTTCAAGGGCTACTGGAGGATGATTGGTCTGAACTTCAGCTTACGGGAATTGCTGACAAAATTTGAAAAGGTATGCGGAAAGCAAACTTCATGAATGTTCTCTTTTTCCTTCTTCCTTTCTTATGTTTTTTTTTTTTTTCTTACTATGCATTTTGAAAACAGGTACTTTTTGCCTCCTTGGTTACTTAATATAACTTAAAAAGCATATTCAATGTTGATGTCCTCTTTGAAATTGTTTTTCAAGGAAAGCAATTCTTTTCTGTGGTCAGGAGGGCTTCCCCTGATGCCTGTCAGTTTTAGAATTCCACATCAGAAGAGATTGTTTGTACTCAAGTCGGCTGGTAATTTAACTGAGATTTATTTTGGGGAGAAAACAAAACAATAACCAAAACCCAGCAACAAACACCAGGTTTTGATGCCAAAGTCTGACTTCATCAGACGTGGGGATTTTTTTTTTTTCCATACTCCTCAGGCTTGTTTATTTCAGCAGTCGCCGCCTGCGGAGCCTGCCCCACGCAGCCCTGTCTGAGGATCTGGTTGCTTTAGGGTGACTGTGCCACATCAGATCTAGGTTTTTCCTTTTTATCTGGTGTATTTGCCTTCACTGTGGAGTGCTGGATACACCACGGAGCTCTAATACTTGGATTAGTGATTTAGCGTTAGTTCTTTTTCCATAGGAAGCCTCTTGGCACACTTTAGGGTTGAGTCTAGCCTGCCAAATATTGCTTTACATTTACAATCAAACAAAACCAAAACCTCAACATGCCTCCGATGGACTCCTGCCCTCCTTAGCCTTTGGATGCTAGGCAGCCATCTTCTTCCAATTTCCACTCTTTAAAGAAAAAAATAAATACGTAAAAAAAAAGAAGATGAAAGAGGTGGAGCCCTTCCTCTGTACACAAATCAATTATGTATCAGTTGTTGAAGATGCGCTTTGTGGTTTTCCCCATGAATACATGGTTCATTGCAAGTACAAATATAAATGGGACTGTACTGAGTCATTACAGGAATAATGGGCTTTTTCTTACAAACCAAAACTGTCAGAGAAAAAAGATGTAAAACCATGCCATTTGAGAAGTTTGAAAGCGTTTCCAAAACCATTGCAATCAGCACTTGCCTCTTAATTGGAACAGTGTAGTGGGAACAGTGTGCAAAGACTTAGCTCCTCCTCGATGGCTACTCTGTGCTGGCCACTCCCCCATCTTTCCTGCACCCCAACCGCAGTAGTGAGGATTATGCTCATAACACGGGGTGGAATTTGACCTCTTGCTTTAATACATGGCTAAACATCTGAATTCCTGAGATTGGTTCCCAGTTTGCACACCATGTCGAAGGGGTGGGGAAGGGAGAGAATATAAGTGGCAGCTGGGAACAGCAGGTGACAAACTTTATGACCATAAAGAGGTCTTGTTAGCTGGGTTTGTGTAGATTTGTCTGTTTCTTTCTAAAAAGGTGTAGGGCATATGTTACATGAATAATTCATTACTTAGACCCCCTGAGAGGTGGTAATTGTGGGCAATAGCTGGACTTTTGTGTTGTAATTGCTGCTATTAGTCTTGAGGCTTAGGTCAGCTACCAGAGGTGAGGAACCTTGCCTGAGCCTTCAGGCCATTTTATTGGCAGAGAGTTTAGAAGTTCTGGTTTTGTTAGTGTGTTTCCTCCTTCAAACCCTAGTACCTGAATATTTCTTAATTCTTATTGCAGCAGTTAGGTTGACGGTAAAAGAAGTTTGCTGGCTTGTGTCTGTCAAAGGCTTGATTTGAGTTGGAGGTGTTTATTTTTGTGTTAGACAGCTTTATAAAAATCCATGTGATTTCACTTGTAGGAAATTATCATACATGAATGTATTTTTCCATAACTCCTGTTTTTAGGGAAAAAAAATCCTTTGTGTATTTTCACAAAAGCTGTCTTGTATGTTGAGTTTATGCTACCTTGATTCATGGCCAGGAAAAATGGAATTTTGGGAAGGCATAATTATACCTCTAGATTCCAATACCTACCTTCCCCCAACTTTGAAAGCACTAATGCCACTCCGAGGGAAAGACCATGGCTTCATGCAAAAGCAACATGAAATGTTCAGAAGCCAAATGCCAGTCTTTCCATGTGCTAAGGTAGAATCCCCTTACCCTCCATCCCCTTAGTCCTGTCTTTGCATCAGTATTAGTGATCCCTTTCTAGAGAGTACTAACCTTAGTGATTATGAGGCCAATAGCTGTGGGGTGGGCCTTTCAGTGATGGCTTAAATGGAGTGATAGATAATTCAGGTTCCCAGATGAAGGCAACCCTTCTGTATCACTTTCAGGCAGCAATTTGTGAAGGTAAATTTAAAAGGTTATGCTAGTTGATATTTTTGAATTTTAGAGAAACCAGTAGTTTTGTGGTTCTGCAGTTTTCATTCATATATGAATGTGGACACATGACGGGATCTAGTCCCAAGATGTGTGATGTCAGAATTTCTGTTTTCCAACATTGGCAATTTGGTTGGCAAATTGCACTTGGTACTCCTTTCAAATCCCCCTTGAAGGGCAAGGCTGGGAGTCTTGGGGGACTCAGGAGGCAGAAAGCATTCTGTTCTCAAAAGATGACACTTCATTAAGGATCAGGAAACCCCAAGTGCAGGGAACCATGTATACTCTAGAGTGGCACCCAGGAGGAGGGATGGCACACCAGGAGAGGATGACCTTGTGGAAAGATGTGACCATGAGCAAGCAGGTCCTCTCATGGCTTTAACCACTTTTTTTTTTTGGGTACCAGCGATTGAACCTAGGGGTGCTTAACCACTGAGCCACATCCCCAGCCCTTTTTTGTTTTTATGTTTTGAGATAGGGTCTCACAGAGTTGCTTAGGGCCTCACGAAGTTGCTGAGGCTGGATTTGAACTTCGTGATCCTCCTGCCTCAGCCTCCTGAGCCACGGGATTATAGGCATGCCCCTGCTCCAGCCATTTAACCACTATTAACTTACTACCCTGCTAGAGCCATTTGCCTTGTGCACGCTGTTCCTTTTGCCTAGTAGTTACAGAGGATTGAGTAATGGATGGTTTTAGCTGCATGACATTTTGAGTGACTGTTGCCTTTATTAATTTATGCACTCCTGCTACTAAATGATTAATGATAACAGTAGTTCTCTAAGCATTTTGTTTCTATTTTTAATGGATAATTGCACATCTTTATGGGGTGCAGTGTGATGTTTTGGCACATTTATATATTGCATAACTACCAACTCAGGATGTTTAGGTTGTCCATCATCCCAAACACTTATCATTTCTTTGTGATGAGAATATTCAGACTCCTTTCTTCTTGAAGTTTTGAATGATATGATACAATATCTTTGAATATAAACCACCTCTGAGGGTTTTTTTAAAAAAATTGTTTTGTAAGGGGGATGTGTCTGGGCAGTACCATTCTCCTAGTGAGTCTTTGGAGGAAAATCTTTCCAAAGTGACAGCATGGACAGAAACCACTCAATCTTGACTTTCTTTCTGGCATTTACCTCCTAAGGGATGACTCTAATTTTTTAAAACTGTTATTTGTTTTGCTTAATATGAAATGTCTAATTTTACAACAGATGCATCTTGGGTGAGAAACACCAAACTTCACACTTTAAAGCCTGCTCATTTATTCAATATTTAGTAAGTCTTTCTGAAATCCCAGCTGCTGGTCTGAGCATAGAGGTGGAGAGGGCAATGGGAAGCCCTCCTTCCTCGACCTCACAACCTAGCGGGTAGCTTTAGCCCTTAATCAAAGAAGGGTGTGTGTGTGTGTGTGTGTGTGTGTGTGTGTGTTGGGGAATACTGGGGATTGAACCCAGAGGTGCTTTACCACTCAGCCACATCCCCATCCCTTTTTATTTTTTATTTTGAGACAGTCTCATTAAGTTGCTTAGGGCATCTCTAAGTTGCTGAAGCTGGCCTTGAACTTGTGATCCTCCTGCCTTAGCCTCCCAAGCTGCCAGGATTACAGGCATGTGCCATTGCACCCAGCTAAACAAGGAAGTTTTAAATGACAAGTATGTAATTAAGCAAAAGAAGAGAAAACTATAAGAGTAATTCATTCTAGTATTTGTTAAGTCTCTTTTGGAGAAATTACATATAAATTGAGATTTAAAAGCTGAGTTGCAGATTAAGAAAGGAAGTGAGGTTGTGTGCCTGTTTGTGGTGTAGGCAGATGGAAGCTTTCTGTGTGCTTTGATGCAGACCAGGTAAGGAGTTGGTACCTCAGGATTGTAGGTTTAAACATTTAAAATGCAATAATTCATGACTGAGGTGTTAAACCTCTTCAAGTTTGATTACCTTTATCTAACTGGGAGAAACAAGGTGAGATAATAGTTCAGTTGCATGAAGCAAATAGCAGGTGCTCTTAAGGAGCTCAGGTTCATGTGCAGATCACATCTGCTTACGTGTTTCACACCTTAAAAGGGAAGCCACTGTATTTTAATTCTCTCTGATTTTAGTGTTTTAGAAACAATTTGCATAGAATTGGGTATTTGGAACATTTTTTGGTTGTGAAAGTGATTTCTGTTTATAGCAGTGTCTGTTGAAATTTAAAATGTAGTTTGCTTATTGATTCTTTGTCATTGCAAATTCATTTGTTTAAATTTTCTTTGTGTGTATGGTTCTATTTTCTGAACCCAGAGTTTTGTACATGCTACACAAGTGCTTTACCACTGGCTACCTCCCCAGTCCCAAATTATCTTGAAAGTGCAGTAAATTGTGTGATTGTTTTGCTTAGTAGACTTTTTCTACTCTATTGTCTTATGTATGTTTATGATCATGGATAATGTGAAAAGAACATATTGGCATTGATTTCTTCATTTATAAAGGCTACTGTGGACCTGCCTGGGAAAATATCTAATATTGGTTTAAATATGATTCAGTTAGAGTGATTGAGATCTGTGAGGTTAGTTGCTGGAAGAAAATGCAGTATGTAGGATAGTTAATTGCATAGTTGGTTGAAATCAAAGTAATTAATAATCAGAATTACTCATTATCTCAGAAACCTCACAAACTCTCAAAACATATTTACATATGACTTAATAACCTTTGGTTATTATCTTAATTTGTTTTATTATTATTTAGATACTATCTGACTTTGTTGTTAATTATGATTCCTCATTTTCAAAACTTTTAAAGTGGAGTTCTGATAATCCTAAACTGTCTTGAAGATGTGGTCTGATTTTGAAAGGTTGGGTGGAATTATTTCCCCTCCTGGTTAACTTTATTTAGCCAGAGCTGTGGGATAGAATAGGCAAGTTATCACTAATCTCACTTCACCTTCAGAACAGGTCAGAATTCCTCCCTGGAAACATCATTGTGGCCATGTAGGGTTAGATAAATATGCTGTGCAAAAATAAGCCAAGATTGTGTCAATGAGACCCAGGATGCATCTGTCCTAGCACCAGTTTAGTTGTGGGAGACTTTCTGGTGGTAATCTTCCAACTCTCCGCTTCTTGTCAGAGTTCTATTTGTTATAGTCTGAAGAAATAATTTTACTTATCTGGCTACAGACTGTCTAATTATGAAACATTATAAACAAAATGCATGAGATATCCATTATAAAGTATTTACAATTACATCTCTTTGGGTTATATTATTTGAGAAATGTCCAGTTAAAGACAAAATTGGGATTAGAGCATCAATTATTAAGTAAAAAGAGAATAAATAAATAAATGAATGTTTGCAGAGTTCGGGAGACTTGGCCCTACTAATAAAAATTTTCATTTATTTGTGGAGTTTGTTTTGACCTGGGTAGTGGGTTTTGTTCGCAGAAAGACCATTGAGTAAATCTCTGTTAGCTTTTGTAGCTGTCTTTTGGAGGGCAGTTCTGAAAGTTGGCATCTTGTGCCATTATTGTTAGAGTTTTAGTTAGAGAAAAATATGTGGTTTTCTTTTTCTAAACCCTCGGCTGTTCTTAACCTTTTGCATTGTACTTATGCTATTTAAAGTTCCTTTTCAAGTGATTTTTTAATATGTTTTTCCTGCCCTGTTTTCAGACATTTCTAACACCCAACTGTTTGAGTGCCTGGCTCTGGCTGGGGTGCACATGATTGACTTATGTTAAATTCTAGGAAGAGCATTGCTTTGTGCTTCTAGATGGTTGACATTCTCATGCATATCAGTAACCATTTAGTATGTTTAACTTTCAGAAGGGCTTGCAGGTGACAGAGGTAAGCATTGGTCGGACCAAGTCTCCCAGCTCTGCAATAAGAATAAAGCTGTCATGGAACTTTATTTCATCATTTGATGCTACATCCAGGTCCTGTGCTGACATCTGGACTTTAAAGCAGTCCATCATGTTACAGTGATTAGTGGAGAAGAGTGTGCATTTGAGTCTAAGTTTCCCATGAAAACTTTAAACAGGATTTTGCTGTGCAGCCTTCTATATGATTTTAGGTTTAGAATAAAAATTTTAAACAAAACATTGAACAAAACGATCAATTCGTCATTCCCTTTTATTCTTGTCTGGGTTCTCCTGGCACTCCAGTGGCTGATTTGCCAGTCAGTCAAAAACTCATGCATCTGCACATTTTCCTACGTGTTGCCCACTTTTCTACTTTACATTAGTCTCATGCCACGTAACAGACTGCAAAGGATTCACAAGAAATAGTAAGATGATTTTTTTGTTTGTTTTTAGGAGTTCTTAGTGTATCTGGCTAAATCAATATGCCACCAAATGTTAAATAAAACAAAAAAATATATACTGATTTCCTTTTCTTTGATCATTTTCTGGCTGTTGATTTTCTTCCTAACTGTTGATGATGTGCATATGTGGAAGGGTTTTCCACAGATTGAAAGTTGCATTCTAGCCTGGACCTGTGATCACTGGTATTGCTCTTAAGGAGAGCCTCACAGAAGAACTTATCATCATGGCTGGGCTAGTTCCACAGTGCTGGGTTTTATTTCATTCATCATTGTTACGGAGTTAAAAACACATCACCTGATCTGATGTAAGGAGGCAAATATGCTTCCTGCTCATAGTATCCAAACTTCCTGATGCTGGAGAATGCTTTTGCAAAGGTTATAAAACTATTTATGCATGTTAGTGCACTTCAGTCTTTCTGCTTTCTCTTGCATATGAAATCAAGCAAGCATTTGGGGCCAGCAGCATCAGGATGTGTGGGTTGAAGCTGCCTTGTGATTTTAGGTGCGGTCCTCTGAACACAATGATTAGGAACTGCTAGAAGAAATTTGAGACCAGGCTCTCCTTGGCAATAGAGAGCAAATGGAGACCTTATATCACTGAGTTTCTTGAGGAAAATGATAATCATAAAAATGTACAAAGTAGCAAACATTCTCTTCTAACCTTTTAGACAATGTTTGCTACTTTGTACATTTTTATATCTTTTGAAATGTCTTAAAATGCATTTCAGGACACAAAAATGGATAGTACCATCTGAGGAACCATGTTGTCCAGGGAATTACCAAAGAACTCTTTTGTGTGAGTGGTCCTGGGGCTCCACCCAGGGCTGTACACATGCTAGGCAAGTGTTCTATTACTGACATGCATTCTCAGCCCCCAAAGAACCGTTCAACAGAACTTTTTCTTTTCTTTCATTTTACCCCCATTGAGAATTTAAGCATCCCTAGCTAAGATAATGATGAGATTGCCATTTTCCAGGCATAACTTGAAAACCATGAGTTAGTATAAGGTTAGGATTGCTGGGTTAGAGTAGCAGCATATGCATTTTTAGGGGGACACAAACATTCAGACAATAGCAGAAGGTTATAAAAGAACCCTTAAAATGAGAAGAGCAGTAAAATTATGGTGTTTAAGAGTTTGCTCTTCTTTTGCTAATTCAGATTAATTGCCTGTTTCTCTGCTAGGTTGCTTTTTAACATTATCAGTTATTCCTGTGGAAGCCAGCACCACACCTTCAAGGCCCCTCGGGTGGGTGTCTGTTTTGCTGTTTATGTTTATTGATTGTCAATGGCTGTCACACCAGAGTTTGTCACAGTGAGGCAGCTTCCATTTAATTCAGGAAAATGCATATATATAGTTGTAATGACAGGCTTATATTGGGAGAGTAACAAAACGATGGATTAGACCCTCTGCATTTTAAATTTTAAATTAGTGACATTTGCTCAGTGTGCTTTTGCACACCTATCATCCCAGCAATTTGGGAGACTGAGGCAGGAGGATTGTAAGTTTGAGACTAGCCTGGGCAACTTGGTGAAATCGTGTCTCAAAAAGACAAAATTAAAAAAAAAAAAAAAAAAAAAA